>JAWNMD010000327.1:0-600000 GCA_035044365.1 Drosophila neotestacea
GAAGAAGAGACGCTAACGACCTCTGTGTTTATTAACTTCGTAGTGGCGCCATCCATTGTTTGGTACGCATTATTAAAGAACAATCAATAGTGAACGCTTTGCACTCAAAAAGTACTGGGTCTCCTAGTGTCGAGCTTGCTCCACTGTAGCTACTGCATTTTTTCTTATACAATACAAAAATTGTTTTCCTCGGAAAATATAAAGAAAAAATTGAAAGAAAAAAATATGCTACATTTTATTCTGTTGTTTGACGCCAAAGCACAGAAAAGTATTAAAAAATTATTCTAGTTGAAAACAATGAGTGTTAGATCGCGGATCGGCAGAAGAATTTCTACTTTAACCATTATTCTCTTACTTACCTACACACAAAAGTAAAAAAACACTTACTTCAAATAAAAATTAGTAATTTTATTTACATTAAAAATAAAATGACAAAACATAAATATTCACTCATAAACATTAATATCCACTCACGATGAGCTTGAGACAAAAACGTTAAAGTTTGAACAACAAAATATTTTAATGGACATGGTTGTCGTGTGTGGGCAATTTACTTAAGTTATGTTATTCGTAAAAGTGCTTTTCCACCCAACGAGGTAATGTGAAAGCAGCGGAATGAACTTGACTTGAATAGTATCTTAAATTTAAGGAATCTATTTCTGATTTTCCAAACTTTTTAACGGGGTCATCAAGTTGGCTGTTTGCATCCAGAGATCCTATAACGAACCCTATGTGCCCGCATGGATAGGATGGAACAGAAGCTACCGCGTAGGCCACTTTGGGAAAATGAACAGCACATCCTTTCATTGTTTTCTTTATATAGTCCAAATCTAACCAAAAACTTCCACCTTGAGAGCATACTATTCCTTCTCCTCTTAAGGCGTTTTTTAGCAATTGATAGTAGCTTTCTTGAAATAAACTGACTGCAGGACCAATCGGATCCGAGCTATCAGTTATAATAACATCAAATTCGTTTTTGTGACTTTTCATGTACTCAAAGCCATCGCCAATAGTAAGCTTTAGCTTTTTGCTATCGAAGCCACACGCCATAGCTGGTAGGTACTTTTTGGATAAATCAACAACCCGATCGTCTATTTCTACTTGGTGCACTTCTTTGACGAGTGGATGTTTAACAACTTCGCGGGCAACACCTCCATCACCGCCACCAACAATTAGCACTTTCTGTGGATTAGGATGGCAACATAGTGGCAAAAATGATATCATTTCCTGGTACGAGAATTCATCCCTGGACGTGCATTGAATTATTCCATCCAAAATTAGACACCTCCCATATGTTTCACTGTAAACAGAAAAATTAATTTAACAATTCGGACAAAATTTTTTTTTTTTTCTTAAACCTTGGATATTTTTCTATTTTATGGTAAACTTTAATAAAAAAAATTATTTTTTGTATATGAAATTTTTTTTTTTTTGAAAAATAGTCTATAAAAAGTACGTTTTTTTTTTACTTTATGTGGACACTTCGTAGTGAAAGCAAAGCCCGCCCGCGATCATTCTTTTTTTAAAAAAATACAATAAACCTTCCTGAACATGTTTGCAAAGGATGGGCGTGCCCTATTTTGCGATAAGCGAGATATAGCCGATCAACAACTGCTTTTTTAACTGTTGCCTAGTCTGGCGTTTAGTCAGCTGGAAATTTTATTTTGGTTATTTATATTAAAGAAACCTGTACTTGCAGCACCCTGTTTGACCACTCATTTTAAAGGTCAAGGTGTTTACTGTTACATTATTCTTAGACTTTAAGAATCTATCTATTAGTTCAAGAGATATGACCTTTTAACTGGAAAAAGTAAGATTTTCTAAAAACAATAATTTATTACAATTCAAATTTTATGCGCCAGTTAAGTTTGCGCTATATTTGCTACCCTTGCAGAGGGTATTATAATTTTGTCACGAAATGTGTAACGCATTGAAGGAAGCCTCACAGACCCCATAAAGTATATATATTCTTGATCAGGGCGACGAGCTGAGTCGATATAGCCATGTCCGTCTGTCCGTCTGTCCGTCTGTCTGTCCGTGTGTCCGTCTGTTTCTATGCAAACTAGTCTCTCAGTTTTGAAGCTATCTTGACTAAATTTGGTACAGATCCGTCTTTTTGCTGCACGCAGCACATATGTCGGAGCCGGCCGGATCGGATAACTATATCATATAGCTGCCATAGGAACGATCGGTCGGAAATAAACATTTAGTATGAAAAACTCTTTTGTTTCTCAAGATATCTTAACCAAATATACACATTGTGTGTTTGATTAAGTTTTAAACAGGCTGACCAAATTTGGTGTGAATCGGACTACTATATCATATAGCTGCCATAGGAACGATCGGTTCGAAAACACCATTTAGTATGAAAAACTTTTTTGTTTCCCAAAATATCTCAACCAAATATACACATTGTGTGTTTGATTAAGTTTTAAACAGGCTGACCAAATTTGGTGTAAATCTGCCTACTATATCATATAGCTGCCATAGGAACGATCGGATCGAAAACAATATTTAGTATGAAAAACTTTTTTGTTTCTCAAGATATCTTAACCAAATATACACATTGTGTGTTTGATTAAGTTTTAAACAGGCTGACCAAATTTGGTGTAAATCGGACTACTATATCATATAGCTGCCATAGGAACGATCGGTTCAAAATCAACCTTTAACAAATTTTGTAAAAAATCTGACGGCTTACACAGGGCACTGCAAGGGTATCCAAACTTTGGCGCGCCAAAGTTAGCTTGCGCTATATTTTTGTCACGAAATGTGTAACGCATTGAAGGAAGCCTCACAGACCCCATAAAGTGTATATATTCTTGATCAGGGCGACGAGCTGAGTCGATATAGCCATTCCCGTCTGTCCATCTGTCTGTCCGTCTGTCCGTCTGTTTCTATGCAAACTAGTCTCTCAGTTTTGAAGCTATCTTGATGAAACTTGGTAAACGTCCGTCTTTTTGCTGCACGCAGTACATATGTAGAAACCGGCCGGATCGGATAACTATATCATATAGCTGCCATAGGAACGATCGGTTGGAAATAAACATTTAGTATGAAAAACGTTTTGTTTCTCAAGATATCTCAACCAAATATACACATTGTGTGTTTGATTAAGTTTTAAACAGGCTGACCAAATTTGGTGTAAATCGGACTACTATATCATATAGCTGCCATAGGAACGATCGGTTCAAAATCAACATTTAGTACGAAAAACGTTGTTGTTTCTCAAGATATCTCAACCAAATATACACATTTTGTGTTTGATTAAGTTTTAAACAGGCTGACCAAATTTGGTGTAAATCGGATTACTATATCATATAGCTGCCATAGGAACGATCGGTTCGAAAACAACATTTAGTATGAAAAACTTATTTGTTTCTCAAGATATCTCAACCAAATATACACATTGTGTGTTTGATTAAGTTTTAAACAGGCTGACCAAATTTGGTGTAAATCGGACTACTATATCATATAGCTGCCATAGGAACGATCGGTTCAAAATCAACATTTAGTACGAAAAACGTTGTTGTTTCTCAAGATATCTCAACCAAATATACACATTATGTGTTTGATTAAGTTTTAAACAGGCTGACCAAATTTGGTGTAAATCGGATTACTATATCATATAGCTGCCATAGAAACGATCGGTTCGAAAACAACATTTAGTATGAAAAACTTTTTTGTTTCCCAAGATATCTCAACCAAATATACACATTGTGTGTTTGATTAAGTTTTAAACAGGCTGACCAAATTTGGTGTAAATCGGACTATTCTATCATATAGCTGCCATAGGAACTATCGGTTGGAAATAAACATTTAGT
Organism: Drosophila neotestacea; assembly: GCA_035044365.1. Taxonomy (NCBI): domain Eukaryota; kingdom Metazoa; phylum Arthropoda; class Insecta; order Diptera; family Drosophilidae; genus Drosophila; species Drosophila neotestacea. The sequence goes on from JAWNMD010000327.1 coordinate 3,825, forward strand.
ATGAAAAACTTTTTTTGTTTCTCAAGATATCTCAACCAAATATACACATTGTGTGTTTGATTAAGTTTTAAACAGGCTGACCAAATTTGGTGTAAATCGGACTATTATATCATATAGCTGCCATAGGAACGATCGGTTCGAAAACATCATTTAACACATTTTCTGAGCTGTCATGAGAATATCGCAGTATTTGTTGATTTACTCGTAATATGTTATTCTGACACATGATTTAGTTAACATATCAATTGGAGAGTAGTCGATATCATACAGTAAGTGCGGTAGTGCCAGGCTTAAATGGCTTAACTATTTTTAAAAATGTTTAGCTACAAATACATCAATTAAGTTGACGCACTATTTTTATTTAGGCATTTAAAGTTGACACATATCTTTAAGATTATGTAAATTCAGCTTAACTATCTATCTATAGTATTGACAAATTGTGCATTTTGATAATATATATGTAGATAATAGATTTTGATAGATAGAAAAAATCGTGATAGTTGTCAAGTGTTGCAAAAAGCAAGCCGACATGCCTCCAAAATATGCAAAGCTATTTTGGCTTGGATTTCGATCCATAAATTGCTCTACGGTTTCGTTACTGTAATAAGATTATATAGTAATCCGATTTACACCAAATTTGGTCAGCCTGTTTAAAACTTAATCAAACACACAATGTGTATATTTGGTTGAGATATCTTGGGAAACAAAAAAGTTTTTCATACTAAATGTTTATTTCCAACCGATCGTTCCTATGGCAGCTATATGATATAGTTATCTGATCCGGCCGGTTTCGACATATGTACTGCGTGCAGCAAATAGACGGACCTTTACCAAGTTTCATCAAGATAGCTTCAAAACTGAGAGACTAGTTTGCAAAGAAACAGACGGACAGACGGACATGGCTATATCGACTCAGCTCGTCGCCCTGATCAAGAATATATATACTTTATGGGGTCTGTGAGGCTTCCTTCAATGCGTTACACATTTCGTGACAAAAATATTATACCCTCTGCAAGGGTATAAAAATTGATGTATCTAGTAGGCGACAGCTGACCGAAGCAAAAAGCCAGGCAATAGAACGTGCTTTTAGTTTTTTAACACGCATAATCGGAAGAAAATTTGAGCAAAGTCCTTTACTTGCGCAAGTTATTTTAATAATATTATTAGTACATTAGTATTCTTTGTATGATTATAAAATTCTTAAATTTACATATTATTACCTTCTTATAGACTGTCTTTTAAGATTAAGACTTAATTATTCTTCCGTCCTAGGTTCGGGTTCAAGGTGCAAATAATTTTAAGGGTTTGGTTCCTGATCCGATTCAGATCCCAAAAACCCGAACCGAACAGGCTCTGCGAGGTTCAGTTCAAAACTGGTTTGTAGCCATGAAGCTATTTTGATGTACGTTTATTTCCACTACTCTCTTAATACTTTTTTGGCGCAAAGTTTGCTTGCAGAGTTGAACTTTAAAAAAATAAATGTGTGGGAGCAGATCGAATATTCTAATAAAGCTCATATTGTCGTACTCGTTATAATATCACACGTGATGGGTGTATACACACATATACCTATAATAAACAGGAAAAATATAATCAAATATAGTACGCGCATTGAGGATGTGGTTGCTTTAAGTCACAAGCTTCGTAAATACATATATACACATATAAATAACGTATTTGTATTCTTGGTTTGATCATCACGTGCGAAAATGTATTGAAATATCTTCAGTATCGCACAAATTCAATTTTAAGCAATCAAATCATCGAATATAATCGAATTGTATGCGATTTATGAATAAAGAGAATGATTTCTGCCACAAATTGACACCAAATAAAACATAAATTTCTCTTCTCTAACAAAGTTAGCAGTCAAAGTTAGCTTTTGCTGCAAACAAAAACGATTTAGCTCGGATTTTTGAAAATCCCATCACGTCGCAATATAGAGAGTAGAGCAGAGTAGAGTAGAGCAGCCTCATCTCCTGATTCATCCTCAGTCTGGTTTACTACTCGTGCGGCAGTCACATCAGCCACCGACAGAGAGCCATCGCATCATCGGCTGGTTGCCACTGACAGGGGGCAAGGACACGGGGCAAGGGCATAGGGTAAGGGGGCCATGGGGGCAATGGGCAGTAGTTGCCGCCAGCTACAATTCATGTGCGAGATGAAAACTCATCCGAGCGTATGATTTATCATCAATGGTCTGCGATTGCAATTTTAATTTATGACATCAATAGCCAAGTTGTTTGGCCGGCAGCGTGTTAATGGACACTATTGTTACTGAACGTGTACTATGATGTGTGATGTGTATGTGTGATGTATATGTGTGAGTGTGAATGTGTGTGTGTGTGTGAGGATGTGTGTGTGATGTGAGTATATCACGGTGTTGTGTTCTGCATTTAAAAAAACGATAGTCCCAATCCACTTTTTACTTTTGTCAATCCCCGTAAGCTCTCTCTCCCTTTCTCTTTTTGTGTGGTGACCCAAGTTATTATCGAAGGTGACGTCACGTTTCGTTGTGAAAAGGAGGTAAATCCATCTCCATTCCAAGCAATCATTAATGCAAATGAAGTCTCACTCTCTGAGCTGTCATGAGAATATCGCAGTATTTGTTGATTTACTCGTAATATGTTATTCTGACACATGATTTAGTCAACATATCAATTGGAGAGTAGTCGATATCATACAGTAAGTGCGGTAATGCCAGGCTTAAATGGCTTAACTATTTTTAAAAATGTTTAGCTACAAATACATCAATTAAGTTGACGCACTATTTTTATTTAGGCATTTAAAGTTGACACATATCTTTAAGATTATGTAAATTCAGCTTAACTATCTATCTATAGTATTGACAAATTGTGCATTTTGATAATAGATATGTAGATAATAGATTTTGATAGATAGAAAAAATCGTGATAGTTGTCAAGTGTTGCAAAAAGCAAGCCGACATGCCTCCAAAATATGCAAAGCTATTTTGGCTTGGATTTCGATCCATGAATTGCTCTACGGTTTCTTTCCGTTGCTGTAATAAGATTATAAAAAAATTACACATTTTAGACTTGTGACTTGACCTTTTTTTTAAGTATTTAACATTAAAATTACAAATATTTGTTAAGTAATGTACAATTACAGTTTAATAAAACTTTTGTCAGGGCTGAAAAGTGGGCCAAATTAAGCGAAATTTGTTAAGTCATCTTAGGAGCACATATACAATGTATATTATACCTAAATATGTACATATTTTTGTAGAATCCATCTAAGACGTAATAGTTATGATCTTTGAGACCTTAATTAGAAAACAAAATGCTTTCTTCCCAGATGAGCACGAAATAATATATATACTTTCGGATGATCAAGGTATTTAAAGAGTGGCAAACTATGGAAAATTATAGACTTGAAAATTTGAAAAGCTTTTTAGCTTGTGTAATTTAAACACTCTTATTGGTTTGTAAAACAATTTTGAGGCAACGCATATTTAACATATTTGTCACTCTTCGAGATTTTAAGTGTTAGATTTCAAATCTTATATTCTAAAACTGCCAACTTTTAGTCAGGAGGAGTATCCTTATTTTTGACAAGGATCTGAGTTTAAAGATAGTCCGACTAGTTACGACCAAAAATTATTATACTTTTGAGATTCGTTTACTTTATGAATGCATTGTGCTCTCTCTAGTCGTATTCAGAAATGGGCCTGAAGTTGATGCTGAAAATGTAGAGACACTAAAATTGATATGCTCTAATAGTATATTAAATGTTAAACTATTGCTATTATTTTCATAGAACACCTGAATGATCTAGCTTAACCTCCAGCTTTCAGAATCGAGAAACTAGGGGTACAAAGCATTCATTCAAAGAATGAGCCGCTTCAATTGACTCTTGTCATGCTTGTAGCCACTTCATTCATTCATTCAGCGTTCGTTCACTCAGTCACTCAGTCACTCATTCATTCGTTCGTCTTTCAAAGGTGGGCATATCTGTCTTACGCCATGCAGACACGCACATTAGCGATATACGAGAACATTTGAGAATGAGGATGACTATGAGTATGAGTTACGACAAGTACGAGTACTTGCATGTATATGAGGAGACACACGGTAAGTAGTTGCGATGATAAAGAGAAAGAGAAAGGAGAGGGGGAGAGGGGTAGCTTCCCACTTCAAATACAATCGAAAGCCGATTTACTTTGTACAAGTCGAGTGTCTCAGGAAAAAATGTTTGCTTTTTGGTTTTTTGAACGTAAGTAAGAAGAAGAGGTGGCCAAAAAACAAACGGATGTTGTTGCAGGCAAACACAGAGGCTGAGGAAGAGGAAGAGGGCCCAGACAGTCAGCCAAACATGCAACCATGCATAAGAAACGACAACAGCTTCGGCTTTGTCGACGGCAACAAAAAATCCAAAAACAAGTAAGAGCGCTAACATTAAACTCCCGACTATAATTTACCCGATAATACGTAAAGGGAAGTTTACTCCTGAAAAGACCTTTCTATCAGGGTATGGGTGTGGCACACACTTCGAAATTTGCACAAACAAAAGAGAACGTACCAAAAATTAATTTAAAAAATAATTCAGATGATTCTCGGGTCTTCAGCTCCTATAGTCTGAGGTCTAGAATCTAGACTCTAAATTATATGTACTGATTTGAGGTGACGGAGAGGTGCTTGATGCAAAGTTGAGTTTATATTATTCCTAAAGTTCATGGATGTCTGTGCATCAAATTTGATATACATAGCTCTTATAGAAACTGCGATCTGGGTGTTCTTTGAAATGCGACGACTTGACGGATGTGGTTAGATAGACTGTTTATGCTGATGCTAATCAAGAATATATGTATAGCATACCTTTCATCGGAAATGTTTCCTTCTGCCTGGTACAATCATTGTATCGAATTCAATATACTTTTGTACCATAACCAGCTCCCGGGTATTTAGTAAAGAAGAAGTGCCAGGCAACAGGAATCAAGAGGCAACAACCAAAAAGAAGCCGGCAAGATGATTGAGAATGCGAATGAGCCCCTTCGCGAATTGCTGGCAACACACACACAAACACACACACACACACACACACAACACACACAACACACACAAAAACACACAAAAACACACAATGCTAAAGGAACACAGTTCAGTTTCAGGAGATTTCACATCATTTATTGTTCAAAGTCTTTTTGAAAAGCATCAGCATCAGCTTTAGCATCAACAGCATCCCACTTGGCTGACTGACTGACTGACAATAATCTCTGTTGTTGTGCGAATGTAATTATTGTTGTTGCTATTGTTGCTGTCCAACTGTTCTAAGAGGGTTGCTTTGTTCTTGAGCGATTGACAGTGTTTTAATGGTGGCGATTACAATGATTCTGGCTCGTAACAGAAAACAATTAGCCTGGCTGAATGACGAGCTTAAAAGCCCGATGAATGTCACTCGAGTCTTCTCGACTCGACTCTGTCCAAAAGTATTGAGTACCAATTGAGCTACTCAAGTCCTTAGAATCCCATCTCAAGACAATATATGAGAGAATATAATATCACATGCGAGTGAGTACTCGTCGTATAATCATACAGTTTAAATCCATTTGTTAAACAATATTCATTGTTGCATTTCACTTAATCCTTTTAATTAGAGAATTCTGTAATCCAATTTTAATTCCTCATTAGTTGAGATTATCATCATTGTGACAGAGAAGCATTTATCAAAGCATCTCTAGTAATAACAGTTTGTTGTGTTCTGTTCTTCTTTGGGTTCCTTTGCCTTCGTCCTGGCAAAGGATGGCAAGGACATTCATTGGAGAAAGACGCTATCTACATACGCATTCGCATCTCGCCTAAGTTTCTTGAGTCCTTAAAGCAGCATCAGCTACTTGGCGTATAAGGATGAGAATGAGGATGAGGAATGTTGCTAAAACCCGCATTTACCCTGTATGTATTTATGTACGTACATTCTTACATACGACTGAAAGGGGGAAAGGGAGGAGCGGGAAGGGGAATGGGATTGGGAAGCGGAGCCACGATGTTCTAGTGCTGGAAGGCATTTTACTAAGCCGTTGGAGATTCACTCAGCTAATCCACAACAAGGAACTCAGTAAATCCGAAAGTGTTTCTTGGATTTTATTATTTAAAGTGATTAAAAGTTATTGTTACTTGCTTGCCATTGATGTTGCCTTTGCTTCTTGACTTTTCATTCAATGAGCTGCGTTCGCTCACTTCGCTGCCTTCTGCTTTGTCTTTTCCTCTCTTCCTGCCACTCTATCTCTCTCTATTTCTCTTACTCTGATTCTTTCTCTGGTGCTGGCTTTGCCTAAAAGTGATTATGCAAGCACAATAAAATCTTAGTTATTCAGTTCTAGACTTGTTTTATTTATTGCAATGTTTTCCCTTCTCCCTTCCCCTTTCTCTCTTCACCAAAGTAAAGGGTGTTTTCTAAATAATTTCATAAAATTTGTTAATCTTCTCGACTCTTCATTTTCGACACATAGTCAACAAAATAAAGTTTATTAGTGAATTCCAAGAAATGTTGAGTTGAATCCGATTACGTAATCGGATCATCATAAGCCTATGTCAGCCATATTCATATATGTATATGATACAAATATGTCTTGTAATATATAATGTTGAAAAACTTTTATAAAGATATGCAGAGCTTAATTTAATAGGAACCAAGTTATTCAAAATGACAAACATTGAAGTAATTTACTATACAAATATTACACTTATCGCAGCCCGTCTTTAGTAATACATTCCAATCTGAAGATATTGGATACTTGTTAATTGGAAGAAACTGAAAATTCTAACACTTAAAATTGTTTCATTACATCCATACTCTGTAATTGTGAATTGCTAAATTTTCCGTCGCTCAAAAGTGGCACTAAAAAATACAGTAAGCTACAGTGGAGCAAGCTCGACAGTAGGAGACCCAGTACTTTTTGAGTGCAAAGCGTTCACTATTGATTGTTCTTCAATAATGCGTACCAAACAATAGATGGCGCCACTACGAAGTTAATAAACACAGAGGTCGCTAGCGTCTCTTCTTCTTCCTTTTGCCTGTAACATTGTTAGTTGAACAACTTCCGTGTTTATCATCCGATTGGAATGAAATTTTCTGGACTGGTTTGGATCATAGTGTATATTATATGTACTAACAATCAAGGCGCTAACATTAAAGGGGCTTCTTTAATTCGACTTCGAAATTTTGTATTTCAATTTCCGGGGGCGGAAGGGGGCGTGGCAAATTCCAAAACATACTTGATCAATGCAAGATATAGATGAACCTTCATGCCAAATTTGGTGGCTCTAGCTTTTATAGTCTCTGAGATATATGTAGGTGTTCAAAAAAGGGACAGACGTACAGACAGACGGACATGGCTGTATAGACTCGGCTGTTGATGCTGATCTGCCTGTTACGCACATTTTTTTTTGCACAAACTTAATAGACCCATTTGGTCTAAAAAGGACCAAGTACGACACTTCTAACGAAATTAATATAGTCATGACCGATATGTTACTGTTAGACTACAACATTCTTAAGAACTTCATTGACAATATACACGAATGTGAATTTCCAGGCGGGCACATAATGAACAAAATTATTCACACATGTGTGACGTAACTTCATGCTTCACACTAAATTGTAAGTTATGTTTTTTAAAACTTAGTCTAACACAATATCGGACGTAACAGGGCAGAACCTATGTTCATGTCACACTTAAGGGTGGCAGCAATACAGAAAATAAGTGGATAGAATTTGGACTTCAAATTTGCACCTTTTCTTAATTTTCTTTACAAAAATCATGTCTTTTGAACCACCACGGATATGTCAACTAGTCTCTCAGTCTTGTAGACAACTTGATGAAACTTTGTACAGGGTGGTCTTTTTGCTGCAGGCTGTTAAAAGGGTTTCCCCTTTTAATAGTAAGGGGAAAATATATTTAAAAAATATACTTATATAAATATTTGGAGGATTCAACGATAATGATAGACTGAACAAAAATGCGGCTAGACAGCGCATAAACTATCGCCAGTTTGTGTAGCCTTGCAGAAGGTATTGTAATTTTGTCACGAAATGTGTAACGCGTCAAAGGCGTGGCAGACCCCATAAAGTATATATTTTCTTGATTAGGACGACGAGCTGAGTCAATATCCGTCTGTCTGTCTGTTTATATGCAAACTAGTCTAGTCTAGTATATTGATGAAACTTGGTACTGGTTCGCCTTTTAGCAGCACACAGTGCATATATTAGAGCCGGCCGGATCGGATCACTATATCACAGAGCTGCCATTGTAACGAGCGATTAGTGGGACCAACTTTTTGTATCTGAGATATCTCAGCCAAACATACAGATTGTGTGTCTTTTATCGTTATAACTATACAGTTCGACTAAATTTGAATAAAACCAGACTACTATATCATAAAATTTGAATGAAGGTCTCTGTAAGGGTATACAATCTTTGTCGTGCCATAGATATCTTGCGATATCTTTAATATATAAAAAAAATTTCTAAGCGACTATTAATAACCTTTCGGTTCGGTACACTACATGAAATAGCTGTCCGGAGGTCGGGAGCTACGTCCTTGCGTTAATGTATGTGTATGGTAGAACGTTTGTTTTTAAATTAAATTATTTTTGTGCCTTACAGATGACATTTTTCATCATTACTCGGTGTTTATATATATGAATACACGGAAAGACGTAACAGATCGGCTGATAAGTCCGTAGGATAGTTCAAGACCCATATTTTTTTTGGAAATAAGGATCTTTTATAGGGTTCTAGCCAAAGTTTCGTTTAAATCCGGTAAACGGTTAGCAAGATACAGAGGTTTCAGTGATGCAACTTTTAAGATTTTTGAAAATACCGATTTTAAAAATTTTCTTGTGTTTATTTTTAATTTTTTTCTTGTGGAAAAAACACCGCTCAAGCAAAATCTTTTCGTGATAAGTGCTATTTGGATCCTGCTCCATCAAAAATTGTAAGGAAGTGGTTCGGTGACTTTTAAGGTGGTGTACGACCACCGATGTTGCTGAACCTCTTGGTAGTCCAAAAACGGTGGTAACACCGAATAAAAATAAAAAGTATAATCGGTTTAGAAAATTGTAAAGTGAATTTTCAGACTAAATAAAAATTCATCAGCTTCATTTGCATGAATATTTGTCCATGATAAAGCTCTGTAAAAGTGGGTGCCGCGTTTGCGGTTTAAGCAGAATAATGCATCATTTCAAAAGTCGTTTCTACCATGGCGAAATTGCATCGAATTGCTCCAGCACCTACCATTTTCAATAGATCTGGCTCCAAGTGAATTTTAACTGTTTGCAGACCTAAAAAAAAGCTGACCGGGAAGAGATGATGCTCAAATTAACAAGTAATCACCTAAAAAAAATGGCCTGTTTTGAGGACTTATATAAATCTTTTTTTTAAAAATGTATCGAAATGTTAGAGAAGTGCTGGAAAGAGTATATCGCGCTTGAATGAAGTAAAGTTCATGAGTAAAATTGATTTTTGCCAAAAAATTGCTTTTTTGCTGGGTATCCTACGGACTTATCAGCCGATGTGTTACACTGTCCGTTTATTGTCCGATCGAGAAGTAATTATCATGTGTACCAACTTTCGTAGCGCTAGCATTAAAAGTGCTCGGACGCTCCTGGACTAGAGATCCCACAGTCCAGTCACCAAATAACCAAGTAATGCGCGGCAAACCGTCAAGCGCGGTGGCGGCTAAATGATGGTTTGGAGATGTATTCATAAAAATGGAGTTAGTCTCTTGGTGTCAACCGATGGAACAATGCGAATGGAACAATATTTTAGGGTTCTGCAACAGAATCTTCCGAAAGTCATCGGGAACATAATCTACCAATACGAATCCCATTGAGAATTTATTGATATCAAGTAAACTTGCAGCTGGTGAAATATGCGGTCCCTCCAAGGAAAATGATGGGCCTGTGGGTGAGGACAAAGGATGTGTGGTACGCAATCCCCCCTGGATTGGTGCAATTCTACAGCCATATTAATCCAAATTGCAAAAAAATTATTAATACAAATATTTGTTTAAAATATAACCGCAGCGCAAAACTGTAACAATTGACTTTCTTACATTTTACATTTTACTTTAGCATAAGTCTTCCAGCTTATAAAATGTCTTCAAGTTTTTAAAAAGCATAGCTAAGAGCCTTATCATATGTAAGGTAGAAGAGAGATACGGAAGATGTTCTTCAATGTAGGTGTTTAGAGTTACAGACAGAGATGCGAAATATATATACTTTTAATTTTTTAAAGGACAGGGTCTCCAGTATTAAAAAACGGATCCAAATAACTTTTTATAATAATAATAATATGTATGTCCGCGTCTCTGTTTCTATGAAAACTAATCTCTCATATTTGAAACTATGGTAAGTATCTTGATGAAACTTGGTACTAGCTCTTCTTTTTGCTGCAGGTACTTAGTACATATGTCCAAACCGCCCGTGTCGGATTACTATATCTTTTCGTTACCATATAAAATTAGGTTAGTACATTATATAATAAATTTTGTTTCACATCAAAATTAAGGCACATTGATGTCTCTTTAGGCAAGGTTCTATTCGAACACATATTTATATATATACATATATACAGACATGCCAGTGTACTGACCGCACAACATGCCACAAGCACATACTTATGTATGTATGTATACAAGATACTCGTACAATTTATACACGCAGAGATATTTACGCATAAAAAGCATAAAACGTTGTGGCAGATTCATAGCTTTCACTGTAGGACGACCAATAAATAAACCAAAAGGACCTTGAAATGTTGAATAGAATAATTTGAGAAAAGTATTTTAAAAATTTTAAAACAAATATGTTTCCTCAGTTTACTTGCGGTCATGTATTTGTTTTGTTTTTATCCTACATTTGTGTTTTGTTATTTATTTATATCATTTTTGTGGTTGGAAAAAAATCGTAAATTCATTTATTCAAGGATATTCAAGTACTCCATTATGTGATTCGCTTCTGTGTTCCTTCAAAAAGGTCAAACAAATGTAAACAGGCATGGATAGCTTTCATTCTCGTCACCTTTGACCTCACAGGCTTTTGATTTGGTCGAAAACATATCATAAATGCATATAGAACTAAAATAACATGTTTTTCTATTAATACCCTGTAGTCTTTAAACTTGGATAAGCATTTTATAGCCCCACTAACCATGAAGAATAGTAAGAATAGTAATTTTGTATATATCTTACACAGTTTCAGTTTATTTGATCCCACAAAGACATAGAATCACATTCTCACACAAAAACTGTGAGTCTGAGTAGTTTACAGGACATCTCCAAGTCGAACATTAACTACAACGTATGGATACTTTTGGTCGACCTTGATGTAAACAATAATATAGCGCAAGCTAACTTTGGCGCGCCAAAGTTTGGATACCCTTGCAGTGCCCTGTGTAAGCCGTCAGATTTTTTACAAAATTTGTTAAATGTTGATTTTGAACCGATCGTTCCTATGGCAGCTATATGATATAGTAGTCCGATTTACACCAAATTTGGTCAGCCTGTTTAAAACTTAATCAAACACACAATGTGTATATTTGGTTGAGATATCTTGAGAAACAAAAAAGTTTTTCATACTAAATGTTGTTTTCGAACCGATCGTTCCTATGGCAGCTATATGATATAGTAGTCCGATTTACACCAAAATTAGTCAGCCAGTTTAAAACTTAATCAAACACACAATGTGTATATTTGGTTGAGATACCTTGAGAAACAAAAAAGTTTTTCATACTAAATGTTGTTTTCGAACCGATCGTTCCTATGACAGCTATATGATATAGTAGTCCGATTTACACCAAATTTGGTCAGCCTGTTTAAAACTTAATCAAACACGCAATGTGTATATTTGGTTGAGATATTTTGAGAAACAAAAAAGTTTTTCATACTAAATGTTTATTTCCAACCGATCGTTCCTATGGCAGCTATATGATATAGTTATCCGATCCGGCCGGTTTCGACATATGTACTGCGTGCAGCAAAAAGACGGACCTTTACCAAGTTTCATCAAGATAGCTTCAAAACTGAGAGACTAGTTTGCATAGAAACAGACGGACAGACAGACAGACGGACAGACGGACATGGCTATATCGACTCAGCTCGTCGCCCTGATCAAGAATATATATACTTTATGGGGTCTGTGAGGCTTCCTTCAATGCGTTACACATTTCGTGACAAAAATATAATACCCTCTGCAAGGGTATAAAAATGGGCATCACATTTAAATAATTCCCTTACATTGATAAAGTGAATGTGTATGAATATACAATTCGTATATATGTATATAAGCTAGAATACTTATTTATTTCATTACAGGGTATCTCCTTATTAAACACTCTACTCAAGCACCAATCTTTTGTTTATAACACGCATGAAAAATGAAGCACAAGGAATAGAGAGAATACCTTCCACAACCACACGTGGTGGATGCTATCTACTTTGTTCCACTTGTTCTCTCTCTCATTGAGTTAATAGGAATGCTTACGGTACGGATTCCCCCACCTCCGCCATAATGCCACCAATGAGAGCATCGGATACACACTCCCCGCCCATTGAAGGGGCAAGTGAAAAGCTTCGGGTGAAACGAGCGTTCACGACGAAGCGATATTAAAGCGGCACATACTAAGGACAACTTATCAGTTGTCGTCCTTGCTTCAGTCCCAATCAAAGCTTGTCGCGTGACGGTTGAGTTGGAGTTGAATTAACGGAACAATATCGAAGCCTGTGCTCACAACGCGAATTGCCGTCGTTACGTTTTTAATTAGCTTCGAGTTGGTGAATAATGTGCATTTTTATTAATTATTGTTTAACAAAACGCTCAATTGTTCAAATTAATTAATTGATAAATTAATTGTTCGAATTTCTCTCAACTCAGTTTTAGTTTATTTCGTGTATCATTAACTACAGCTAATGAAAGCTGATATTGTTTGCATTATGGACGATCAATTGTTTTAAACATTTAATTTTGTTCAGCGGTTAAGTGGTGCCACACTTAAGGAGAAAACGCATTTAATGCAAACAAATAAAGAAAAAAACAACAAGCTCCGAATGAAACTGGTCTCCTCTTACTTCTCATTCTTTTCATTCTTCCTCTACACGTATTCGTGTCCAAAATGTAAGCATACAAATTTATTTTCTATTTTCTTTGAAATTTCTAGTTTAATTAAGCAGTTCATTTATTTTCTTTAAATGAGAAAAAGTAAATACTTCAACAGAGAGAAGATTTGTAACTGCACTGTATTTGTATTCTCGTAAATGTATGTTCAATAGCACAAAAGGGAAATAGGAAAAATGGGAAATATTCAGTCCTTATTCAGTTAATTACGAATTAATAGCATACATTTCAGCTGATATTATTGTGTTTTTTAAAGAAAATTAATGTTTTTACTGTGTTAGCTAAAATGAAAAAATGATATTAGTGATCCTCGAAGTATTTTTTTCAGCATTTCCGATAAATATTGATAAGTTGAATAATTTGACGTTGATCAAACAATTAACAACAAAAATATGACTATTGCAAACTATATAATGCAAAGTATATTACATATGAGACCCCATTGCGGTTTTTTTAGTGACCAAGCCAGGCAGCTTCCTTAAAAAAAATGTTCGAGTCGAAAAAAAAACATTGGATCTTTTGCATTTCCGTTGATGAATGCTGAGCAGTTTGGGGGAAAAATAATTTTAAAATAATAACTCATTTCTTTGATAATTTGCAATGTAATTATTATATAATTTAGTACGTTTAAAGATTATAAAAAAAATGGGCAGCAACTTGAAAATTTTATAATTCTGTTTGTAATAAGTTCTAGCAGGGCTCAATCTAAAGCCTCTTTAGCTGATCAAGTCACCAAAGCGAACATTCTTTAAAATTTTGGAGGCATTCAACCTTGGTTAAGACTCAGTTCCATGAATCTAACGCGAAATTTGACTTTGATTTGGGTCTTATTTCATTAGTTCTAGTTCAATCTGTCATAATGTTAATTCGCTTTGTGTAGTATAAAGAGGGACAATTTGGATTTTGCAAATTATACATAGTAATAAAATCTGCTGTTTCCCATGCAGATTTATCCATTTTACTAAAAACTATTCTAAACATAATAACCTGATAATTAGAAAGATATATGCAAGGACTTTCAAATTTAATATACCACCGAAATTTACAGTAAGATGTTTTTGAAGATTTGTTGTTTGTTTAATATTTACGCAGCGGGCTAAAATATCTACAATACATATGATACGAGTGATAGTGAAAATTTCTTTTTTCAGCTAAAGTATAATTTTTAAGTCTTTAATCTAATATAGAGACTATAGAGACTCTTATATAGAGACTATAGTTTTCTCAATCTAATATAGTTTTTAGTAGAGGTTGGGTCATCAAAAAGATCAGAACCACTTTTAGTAGTTTCATTTAAACATATTCTACTATATTTACTTAGAGAATGAATTTTATATATTTTCCATATAATGAATGATCGATCAATTGACTTAACTGACGTTTATTAACAATTAAAGATTAATTTGAAATTTACGGTTTAAAAGAAGAAGATATGTATCAAAGCATTGTCTGTAGGTTAGCTTTTGAAGAAGTCCTTTCAACAACTGTATATCAAATTGCAAGGTTGGAAATATATTAGTTCAGCTGATGAAGAATTGAATTGTTTCACTTGTGTTAAGGTAGTAGTTCTTTGGGATTTTGATAAGGCTAAATTTTGATTAATTACGATTCCTCTTAATTTTATATTCATGTGCTTCTGTGGCATCCGCAAATTTGAGATCATTGCAATTCTTCGCGTTCCAAAAATATAATAATGTTTTGGATGTTTTGGAGTTTAGTTAAGGTCATAAGTAGTTAACTAATTGAAAGATATTTTGATGTTTTGGAGTTTAGTTAAGGTCATAAGTAGTTAACTAATTGAATGATATTTTGACGTAAAATAGTTGTATAAAGATTTATATCAAATTCAGAAATAATTTTTAGTTAAAACGTTAATAAATTATGTACAATTCTTGACAAAATATATCTTTGATAAGTTTTATAAATTGCTAACTGAGAAGAGGGAATGTCTTTCCTTCAATATTAACGAAGATATTTATTTATTAAGACATTTATCCTAAATTTTCAAATAATAAAATCTTTTAAGACTCTTATTAAAAAAACATTCAATAATTGACAATTCATTTTATTCATTATTGTCGATGAATATTAAAAAATCGGTACAAATTTGTTGTTACTGTTTTTTTATTTAAATAATTCTTTATTACGATTTAAAAATTTTAAATTGAGAAATAAGTATTGTGTAAAGTGAATTTATTACTCATTCCTTATAAGAGATATGGTCCCTGCTTTAATGATATTTATACTCTTGCAAACGCTATTAAAATTTAGGCACAAAATGATTAGAGTATATGTACATTGTTAATCAGAACGTCTGCTTCTTGGTTATTTTTATAAAGCTTAGTACATATTCATATATAGACTATATATTTAGTTTATATTCATGTGCTCTGAAGTTTTGTGGCATCCGCGAATTTGAGATCATTGCAATTCTTAGCTTTCCAAAGTTATAGTAAAAAAAACATAAAAATGGATTGAAAAATTTAATAATTACAGTTGTAGTGATTTTAGAAAACCCGAGCTTACAACAGCAGTAAGGTTCAAAATAAAATTAAGAAGAACCACATGCTTGTCAGTTTTTAAAATTGTACTTGAAATTTAATTATATTTATAATACTTTAATATAATTTAATATAATTTATAATACTTTTTATTTTTAAATTACAAAAGTAATAGGTTTTAATTTTAGAGTTTAATTTCGCAGTTATAAGATACGAACTTAATAAATATACAAATAGAAGTTTTCTGCAGATTTTGATACTTTTGAATAAATAGAAACTTTGGTGTAATTTAAGTTACTCTAGCAAACTTGGAACACATATATTTATATATATTTACAGTGAAAACTCCCTTAGCAGACACCTCTAATAGGCGGACACCCCCCTTGGGCGGACACTTTTTCCGTGACGTTGGTTTTGGTGGGGTTTTCCAACCAATTTTGCCTCTATGGAGCGAACACTCTCTTGAGCGGACAACGAACGAAAACCTCTCTTGGCGGGACACGAATTTTTTAAAAACATTTGCTGAAGATCTAGTTTTCTCATTAAAAATCACAAGTGGGCGGAAACAATGAAAATAAGGAATCCGAAGAAGAACCGCAAGAGCCTGTGTATGATCCTGATCCAATAGATTCGGATGATAAGGCGATGACCACAATTAAGATAATGACTATAAAGCGCTTGAATACGTAAAACATTGGAAAGCCATTTGCCGTCCTGCATATTAGACAACAAATTAAAGAGCGCTCGACAAACCAGAATAGATGACTTTTTTAAGACGCAATAGAATTAAGTGTAACTAATGCAATCGAAGCTAATTTTCCTTATTTTTAATTATTTTTTCTTATTTTTAATTTTTTTCCACGTTTTTATACTTAGCTTAACACATACTATGTACTTAGAAGATAAATTAACTGGAAGTTAATTTTGTATTATTTTGAAGTCATTATGTATTTTAATAAACGCTGAATGGAAAAAACCACTTGAATTTATAAAAAAAAAATGCAGTAATCTACAGTGGAGCAAGCTCGACAGTAGGAGACCCAGTACTTTTTGAGTGCAAAGCCTTCACTAAAGATTGTTCTTCAATAATGCGTACCAAACAATAGATGGCGCCACTACCAAAGTTAATAAACACAGAGGTCGCCAGCGTCTCTTCTTCTTCCTTTTGCCCGTAACATTGTTAGTTGAATAACTTCCGCGTTTATCATCCGATTGGAATGAAATTTTCTGCACAGGTTTGGACTATAGTGTATATTATATGTACCAATAATCAAGGCGCTAGTCTCAAAGGGGCTCTTGTAATTCGACTTTGAAATTTTGTTTTTCAATTTCCGGGGGCGGAGGGGAGCGTGGCAAAAATCCAAAACAAACTTGATCAATGGGAGATATAGATGAACCTGCATGCCAAATTTGGTGTCTCTAGCTCTTATGGTCTCTGAGATCTAGGTGACACAAAATAGGACAGACAGACGGACAGACGGACAGACGGACGGACGGACAGACGGACATGGCTATATCGACTCGGCTGTTGATGCTGATCAAGAATATATATACTTTATGGGGTCTGCCACGCCTCCTTCTGCCTGTTACGCACATTTGCACAAACGTAATAGACCCATTTGTACTTTTTTAAAGTACTGGGTCTAAAAAAATTATTCCTATAGGCGGACACTCCCCTTGAGCGGACACAGGTTGCGCGACCATGGGTGTCCGACCAAGAGAGGTTTCACTGTATTTATATATAATAACTGTTATGTTCTGTTGCTGATTCTGAACTTAATTTTATTGAATTAAAAGCAAATAATAGAAGATGAAATACAAATTACTTAAACATATGAATTTATATCTACTTATTACCATAAAGTCCACTTTTAAGGTAATAGATAATTACTCGAACTAATATGTTTGACTACTCCTAAGTACTTGTCAGGTTAGAGTAAGACTTTCGATCTTTGAGAATGGTCAGCTGTAAAAACAAGATTCAAAGTTGGCACTGTTCAAAATTGGAATGCCTTTAGGCTTTTGAGAGCATTTGGAAAAAGCATTTCACAATTGACCTTCAGCAAGACTTTTAATTTGTTTAGGTTTTTGTTTCTATTATTGTCAGATACAATTATTAAATCTGTGTTACAATGCAAAAACAAAAGCACATCAAGAAACAATTTAAATCGAAGAATATGTAAATTGAAATGCCGGCGGCTACTAAATGCTTTATTCCATAGACAAGACTCATATTCAAGGAGTGTGGATGCCACAGTGCCATAGAATAGTGCTCAGCTGTCATCCAACCGCAGTTACTATGCCCGGCCTATCGTCACAACTCTCTCCCATGCCACAGTAGAAAAGTTGCTGGGTCTGGGCTTCTTTTAGATACGAATATCAGAGACCTCGACTCATCCTCGTATTTGTTCGTCGTATCTAATGTAATTGAATTAAGTGGCGACTTGTTGATAAGGAGCAAAGTCAACAGACACGGCACGCTCCACAACTCCATTGGATACAGGCAACGGAGCAGACGTGACGGCAGGGCGTTGGGGCGGGTCGCTAGGGGGAATGGCAGAGTGCGGAATTAGTTTATGAAAAGTGTAATGGCTTGAGAACGGCCTTTAAAATGAATATGAAAATGTTGGCAAATGAGCAATTCAATGAGCAAAGTACGTCGCGTATGCAAATAGTTCACAGTTTCATGATTTTCACTGTAGTTAGTGTAAGTGTACTACATATTATTATTACAAACTGATAGCAATTGCGTGCAAATCCCAAATGTATACTACATAAATGTTTAACTCAACCCACTTCTAAAAATCTTCTTATCTATGTGTAATATATAATTCATACACGTATGTATGTGTTGTGTTTCAACTTTTACCTAACAACTATTTCAGTTTGCCACTTTTACACAGTTGCACATTGTCATGTTGTTTAAGTAAAAGCAGTGTCTGTTTTATTCCCTCTCATTACACTACAAACTTCAAATGCACACACACACTTGTGAATCTGAGGGAGGTGCATACGTGTGTGAGTGTGATGAACTTTGTGAAAATGCAGACAGGTCTTGAATGAACAACATGTGACGCAAAAAGTCATTACTTCTTAGCTCACAGTGAGCTAACTGTGAGTAATGTGATCAGTGATCACAATAAAAGAAGTACGATCTAGGTAGGGTGACCAGCTGATCAAAATAATAATTTTTATGGAGTAAATGAATTTCAATTAAATTTGTGCTGAGATTTATAAGATAGCTCTCGACTAACGGGATCTGTTTAGATGGAAGATTAATCTCTCAAAAGTAACTCTTTTATCAAGGAAAAATTCATACAAAGACTTTTTGTATATCACCAGATATCACCAAATTGGACCGTTGAGGCTTTTTGGTAAAATTCGACACGTGGCACAGAGTCAAAATAATATATACTGAATAATTTGCAAATAAAATGTACGCAGTTCATTTGACAAGCCAATTACCGTACTAATCTTATGCACTATATTTTAGTTAGGATGTTTAGGAGTTTAGTTAAAGTCATAAGTAGTTAACTTACTGAAAGATATTTTGACGTAAAATAGTTATACAAAGATTTATATCAAATCGAAAAATCTCTCTTAAGGCTCGATTACACTATAGAGCTTTTTCAGTAGAGTGTAGAGAAAAGAAAGTAGAGCTCTACTGATTGTGTTTAGATTGTAGAGCAAAGCTGCCGTAGAGAAAATTTGAGTTTAACTCTACCATTTGCTCTACAGCCTGTTTAGACTGTACGTTTTTTTTTTCTCTACTGTAGAGAAAGGTAGAGAATCACGGTAGAGCTGTAGTGTAAGCTATAGTGTAACTAAATTATGTAGAATTCTTGACAAATTATATCTTTGATAAGTTTTATAAATAGATAACTAAGAAGAGGGAATGTCTTTCCTTCAATATTAACGAAGATATTTATTTATTAAGACATTTATCCTAAATTTTCAAATAATAAAATCTTTTAAGACTTTTATTAGAAAATCATTCAATAATTGACAATTCATTTTTTAATATTTTATAAATTTAATTTTTAAACACTCAAATTGTGACGCACGGGACACCGATGTACTAAACATTATGTAATTCAAATTTTTAGCCCCAGTACTTTAAAAAAGTACAAATGGGTCTATTAAGTTTGTCCAAAAAAAAAGTGCGTAACAGGCAGAAGGAGGCGTGGCAGACCCCATAAAGTATATATATTCTTGATCAGCATCAACAGCCGAGTCGATATAGCCATGTCCGTCAGTCGGTCTGTCCGTCTGTCTGTCTGTCTGTCTGTCCCTTTTTGTGTCGCCTAGATCTCAGAGACAATAAGAGCTAGAGACACCAAATTTGGCATGTAGGTTCATCTATATCTCCCATTGATCAAGTTTGTTTTAAATTTTTACCACGACCCCCTCCGCCCCCGGAAATTGAAATACAAAATTTCGAAGTCGAGTATAATATAATATAATATATAATAAACACTTAAGTCCAAACCTATCCTGAAAATTGCATTCCAATCGGATAATAAACGCGGAAGTTATTCAACTAACAATGTTACGTTCAAAAGGAAGAAGAAGAGACGCTAGCGACCTCTGTGTTTAGTAACTTATCTTCGAAGTGGCGCCATCTATGGAATGGTATGCAACATTGATGAACAGTCTATAGTGAACGGTTTGCACTCAAAAAGTGCTGGGTCTCCTACTGTCGAGCATGCTCTACTGTAGCTTACTGCATTTTTATGTTTTTCAAAATGTATTTTACTCGTAAGAACAATCGCATTAACAATCAGGCTGGATTCAGTATAGATTGTTGTGTTTTGTAAAACATTTTTAGAACTTTCTCATATACATACTTACTATAAAGAAGATTATTAGGGGTGTTCCACAAAGCAATGGCAACCCTAAAGCAACTGAAAAGCAAATTTTGGTGCCTTCAAACAAGCAACCATTGCTTTCAAATGTAAAAAAAATTATTCAAACCTCTAAATAAACTTAAAATTTATTGAAATCAATTTAAATAATTAATAAAAATAAACATTTGGAACAGTTGTTTATAAAAGCAATTGTCGGCAAAAGATCTAGAGCTTTGTGGAACACCCCTGTATAATTGCATTTAGTACATGTAGAGAGTTTATCCTTCCTTTACACATTATGAACTCTGTATGCATCTGCTATAGAAATATACTTAGTTAAGGTAATCAATGTGTGGCTTACGTGCAAGTATGTGTATATATGGATGTATTTACCAGTGTTGCCAGTTAAGCATATTGTTGGCTAGATCTGGCATATTAATACCCCTGCAGGGGGTACTATAAATTTGTCACGAAGTTGGAGCGCATTGAAGCAGGCGTGGCAGACCCCATGGTGTATATGTATTCTTGATTAGGACGACGAGCTGAGTCGATATAACCATGTCCGTCTGTCCGTCTGTTTCTATGCAAAATATTCTCTCAGGTTTAAAGGTATTATGATGAAACGCTGTACTGGACGCTAGCGACCTCTGTGTTTATTAACTTCGTAGTGGCGCCATCTATTGTTTGGTACGCATTATTGAAGAACAATCAATAGTGAACGCTTTGCACTCAAAAAGTACTGGGTCTCCTACTGTCGAGCTTGCTCCACTGTAGCTTACTGCATTTTTTTTAGTTCCGATATATCCAAAAAATTTGAATACATAGAAAATAAGGAAACCAATTTTTACATGCTTGTCGACACAATTATGTACTTGGTTCTATGAACATGAACCTTGTTTTCTGACAGTATTTGAAAATTGTTTAACAAGTAAAATAACTGTCTGAAGAGAAAGCCGACAGCTTAAAGAATGATGTCAAAGTGAAGGCAGATACATTAAGAGCCGTCCATAAATACGAGCTTCCCATTAAATAAGTATTTTATATTTTATATATTTCTAAAGCTACAGTACAGCTCATATTTTGTTATCGCGCTATTTAAAAAATTCGCAAAATAAGAAAAATAGTTTGTTTCAGTATTAACTATTATATATTAATTATTTGTTTAATTATTTGGAAACGTTTTAAACATATTTTTTTGGATTTTCGGTCTTTTTAAACTTAGCCCAGTTTATACCTTATTCTGTCCATTTTATCAAATCTAGCCTAGTCTTACTGTCAACACTGCTATGTTTGTAAGTATGTATGAGTAAGACTATGTAGAGGCAACGAGAACATTCAATATAATTTTTTACATTTACTATTGGCTTGAGTTGCCAACATAACAGAAAGAGTAACATGTCATTTTGATTCTATGCAAATTTGAAGAACTTTGACTTCTGCACAGACATCTCACGACACTGCCATTTACTCAGAGTACTCGTACGAGTACTCGCCGTGTCACAAAATGTAACTTAATGCATCCTTGAGTGTTTTTGGTAGTGAATAAAGACGCATCGACACGTAAGAAAGGAAAACCCTCAAGAAGCTCATGTTGACAAACGTTGTTTTTTATCATTTGGTACGTTGTTGAACGTCAAAATAAATAAAAGTGCTTTAATCGAGAGTGCTTTCAAAGAAATCAACAAAAGTAAGATCTTAAGAGCCCCAAACCAATAGGTTTCTTCAACATATTCTTACGAATACTCGAGCTGACAGTTTTCTCCATTTGCATTTTCCATTTTTGCTTTTGCATTTTCCCTTCTGAACGGCCTCTATTCTTGTAAAATAAAAAAATAAAAAAAAAATAGATTCAAAGATCAATTTTGGAAAGTCTCCGCTTTTTGTAGCGATAAACTGTTATAGAAAGATCATAAATTAAGAGAGAGAGAGAGAGAGAGAGGGAGAGAACTGCTTGAAAGTATTAAAATTATTGCACTATTTTTTTATCACAATTAAGTATGCAAATTCAATGGTTTACATGTTCAGAGGATTATGGAAAATCGATTCAAAGAACAATTTTAGAAAGTCTCCACGATTTGCTGGCCGCGTTGCCAGCTCGTTGTAAGGATCAACTGTTATAACAGTTCCGATAATTATCGAAAGATCATTAAGGGAGAGACAGAGAGAAAAAAAAGAGAGAGAGAATTAAAATGCCAGAGTGAATGAGAAAATAGGGCGTTTATCACATTAGAACAGATGCTATTTCCGAAATGTGAAAACACCTAAATTGTTATAATGCACATCATTTTAAGTTCATCAAATGTCAGGCGTCAATAAAACAATGGAAAAAAGGAATGCGAAAAAATAAGATACAAGATACAAGAAGATGCAGATGTGGTTGGAGAATAATATTTTTTTGTTTAAAGTAACTAGAAGGGGAGGCGTGTAGGCCTCTAACATGAAGCCCGATTTTCCTTCAGTTTTTCGCATAGCTTGGCCAGAAATGACAGCGACAGCGACAGCAGCGAAAATGGCAGTTACAATGAAAACAAGAAGGGAAACAAACAATAAGAAAAACCACAAACAATTTAAATGGATTATGTGTTTACACTCAAAGTGGGAGGATGAAAAAACGTACAGTGGACCACGACTACGACTGATGCTGCTCCTACTCGACGGGATATGGTGGGGGGTGGGGGGATGGGGCAGTTAAGCGGTGGCAGTGGCAGTGTTGCAAATTGATGGTAGCTCTTCGTCATCAAATGGACAAACAGCCCAGCAACGAGGAGGCATCAGTTGGACGATGAACAAACTGACAAGTTCAAGGCAGTTGGGTGCACTGTGGTAAAGAAGAAGCAGGACCAGGACCACGACCAGGACCAGCACAAGGACAAGGATCAAGAGGAGGAGAAGAGATCTGGGATTGGTATTGGCAGTGTGGCATTGCTACAGCTGTAGGGATTACGCCTCAACATAGCGCTCATTGCCCATGCGTGTGGATGGATATGTCCATGTTTCCTCGGCCATCCACTTGCGTTCGTTCGTTCATTCATTCGTTCGTTTGTTTGTTTGTTTGTTTTTTTGTTTGTTTTCACAAACGGAATTGTTTTTAATGAGATTTCAGACGCAAATCTTTTTATTTGAATTTTTATTTTAGGCCGTCGGAAATGCTCGACCACACCAGTTACTTCTGATTAAAAATTGTGGCGAATGGAATTTCGTATTACCCGACAGCGCACAATTTCGAAATTCCGTATCCGGATCCGGCAACACGTATACTACACACTCTTTCACACACACACACACACACACACACACTCAAATACATATCTGTATCTTTTACTAGCCAAAACCAGCAATCTGGTCATGCAAATCCACATGCGTAATGTCCGACTGTATGCACTATGAGACAGACAAACATACATGTAAGTATGTAAGTACATATGTGCATACATAAGTGTAAGCATGGACTCAACGTTCTGCATCGTTGGAGTGTGGAGGAAGAAAGGAAGGGGTGGGATGGAGAGATGGCCCTTGGTCAGTAGTAGATCCCGTTTAAATTTTACATCACAGCAACAGTTCTATGTGATTTTAGCCGAAACTGAATATGAATAAATGGATCAGCAGGCACTTTATGCTGATGCTCTTCCCCTCTTTCCCTCTCTCTCTCTGTCTCATGGTGATGGGGTGATGGCAATGATGTCACAAAAGTAACGGAGTTGGGTTTGTTGTGGTCAACAGAGCCGACGTTCGGGGCGTGCAAGAGCAAACATGAAATGTGGTTAAAGCATTTTATGCAATCGCATTGCTTCACCAACATCCAACATTCAACATCCAACATCCAACAAGCAACCGACAAGCAGATGGGTTGGTCATTTGTAAAATCCTTTGATTGCACTCGTTGAGAATTAAAAATTCCGGCTGAATATTTTCTTTATTTTAACACTCTCTCACACTCTGCCACTGGGCGATTAATTGTTGATGGATGACCATTACGCACATACAAACGGATTCGCACCAAAATTGATGGCTCTGATTTTTACAAACAGTCTCTGTATAATGGGTATAAGTTCTACATATAAGTACTTGCATTCTTGAAAAGCACTTGAAGATAGTGTTGAAATATTTTACAACTGTTAATTACATACCATTATGAATATACATTCATATACATATACATACATATATTTTATATATCTGAACATTACCAGTAGGTGATTTACTTTTGAATAGTGTCAAATCGTTTTAAATAAGTTCCATTACAAAAACTTATTTCAAAAATATAGCGCAAGCTAACTTTGGCGCGCCAAAGTTTGGATACCCTTGCAGTGCCCTGTGTAAGCCGACAGTTTTTTACAAAATTTGTTAAATGTTGATTTTAAGCCGATCGTTCCTATGGCAGCTATATGATATAGTAGTCCGATTTACACCAAATTTGGTCAGCCTGTTTAAAACTTAATCAAACACACAATGTGTATATTTGGTTGAGATATCTTGAGAAACAAAAAAGTTTTTCATACTAAATGTTGTTTTCGAACCGATCGTTCCTATGGCAGCTATATGATATAGTAGTCCGATTTACACCAAAATTAGTCAGCCAGTTTAAAACTTAATCAAACACACAATGTGTATATTTGGTTAAGATATCTTGAGAAACAAAAAAGGTTTTCATACTAAATGTTTATTTCCAACCGATCGGTCCCATGGCAGCTATATGATATAGTTATCCGATCCGGCCGGTTCCGACATATGTACTGCGTGCAGCAAAAAAACGGACCTGTACCAAGTTTCATCAAGATAGCTTAAAAACTGAGAGACTAGTTTGCATAGAAACTGACGGACAGACAGACAGACGGACAGACGGACATGGCTATATCGACTCAGCTCGTCGCCCTGATCAAGAATATATATACTTTATGGGGTCTGTGAGGCTTCCTTCAATGCGTTACACATTTCGTGACAAAAATATAATACCCTCTGCAAGGGTATAAAAATTAAAGTTAAATAAGTAATATAAATAATTAGTTAAATAATTATTACACAGCCACATATAACTAAAAATGCTCAACAGTTGCGGTCTATATTTATTTAATTATCATAAAGGAAACCATTCTATTATTCAGACTCCTATTCAGTTATGGCGATATCAACGCCAAAACAATTCTTTAATACAAAAGAATTTAACTATAATCGAGGCATTAAAATATATTTTTGATATACATATGAACTGAAAGAGTCAAAATGTGAATGTGATAACGTTAAGTAAATTTAATACTCTTTCTTTTTCTTGATTGTACAGTTGTATTGTTTTCATCTGCGTAAAGGAAATTTCATTAATCTAAGAAACATTGCCGTAGTAGCCTTAAGTTCATAAGGCAACCAACTAAGGCCGAAGCTTCTATGTAATTTTCCGGTTTAAAGACAACAACAAAAACTTTGAAATGATTTAATGAAGAGAATGTTATTATTTAAAATCCTTTCTTCCCTTAATGTGTAATACAAAACTGAAATTCCTTTTACTAATTTTTTAGACATAATATGTTTGTCTGTTTGTTTAATTGTTACCACGGAACTCACTCCACCTAAATTAGATATATTATACATATTTGTACACAACTTAAATTTGGTAAAGAAATTCCAGTCGGCAAAGTGAATTGCGCGACGCATTCCAGAGAAAGAATTTGGTTTTAACTTTGGTTGCCTTTTGCCTTTTCCTTTTATGCCTTTCGTTGGAGAAAATAGCTTTACAAATAAAGATAATTATTGCATTAACAACAGACAGCATAGGACATGCTAGAAAGAGGTTTCACGGTTTGAGTTTTAAATGTACTTAATGCTACACACAATTGATAATAAAGACCAACCACTTTACGCACTTTATCTAAAATCTATATTTGTTCTTTACAGAAACAATTTGAATATTTTGGAACGACTTTTCGTGATGATATGTAAACAGTTGACAATACTAGAGGATGGAAATGCTTAGATCGAATAAGTACGCGAAAATATCGCCATCAAGGGATCAGCTCGAATAGCGAGATTTTTATGCATATTATATATAAGATAGTACGTTTTTTTGGAAGTACCTGAAGATCCTGAGACGATCAGAAGCCTATAGATTAAAATGAAGACTGCCCTAATGACTCAGATACAATTTTGGGTCAGGACTTTAGCCTCCGTCATACTTTTGTTACTCTCCGGAGTATTGAGCACAGAAGGAAGTCATTCGCTAACAAATACACAAAGTAAGTTGAATGAAATACGTATAAATATTATATATATAAGTATATAAATATAAGTATATAAATATAAGTATATAAATATAAGTATATAAATATAAGTATATAAATATAAGTATATACCTAATGGTATTCCAAATGGCTCATTCAATGTTTTATGAATGATGTAATATTATACAAGTGCCGTCTGCCCAACAGGGATTTAATATCCTGACAATAAAAGTTTTCCTTTACTCGAACAACAGCTTAATTTGCCGCATTGTACGAGTATTAAATTTAATTAAATTAAGTAGCAACTAATTTTGCATTATGCTCAGTTATTGCTTATCTGAACATAATATTCTAAGCGGAGCATTACGGTTTTAATAAACTTTAGATATAACGAGACTCCGCAACTTGGATAACATTTAATGAAAAGCGAATTCTCAGCTTCCATTTGGGGAAGTGATAAAAATGCGAAACTTTTACATTTGTGTAATGCACTTTTTGTATTACATTTTCATTTTGTTTTATTCGTTTTTTTTCGTAAGTTAAGTTATTTGCATGTGCGATACACCTGCTACAGATGTATACCTGTTACACCTGTGACTACTTTATTTTTTGCAATTATTTTTCTGTCTCATCTGAACTCTAAAGGTCACAACGATCCTGATGAATTGGGACCTCAGTTTTTGGCACAACTAACGAATATCACTGTACCGCAAGGACGCGACATTTCTTTCACATGCGTTGTGGACAACTTGGGCCAATATAGGGTATGTACTGCATTTTTTAAAAGACCTCATCTTAAATTCGTATATTCGAAATAAAAAAGAATTTGCGAACCAATTTGAGTATTTGTTTTTAAGAATATTTCCAAAATATATTGATATATATTGAAATGTATTGAAATATATTGAATACATTAAAATGTATTGAATATATCGAAATGTATTGAATGTATTGAAATATATTGATTACGTGGAAAAATACTGAAATATATTGAATATATTTTTAAATATATTACATTTATTGAGTTGTTCTAGTTGATCTATAATTTTTTAAAATAATCGGATAATAAGCATAGAAGCTATTTAAAAAAAACTAGAGAAGTAAACTTTTGGACAATTACAAATTTTATTGATACAAAGTTAAAATTTATCAAACACCTTTTCCCAATCCAAAAATTGTACGAAGAAGGAATGAGAATTAGAACTTACCTGCGCATCTCCGTGTATTCGTGTATTTGTTTAAAATTAAGGACAATGAAATAATTTAAATGATACAAAATGTAATCTTAATTTGACACACACTTAAGTAGGCATTCTCTCTCATTCGAAGATTTAATTAAGATCAAATAAGAAGCTTAGAAGATATTCAAGATACTATATTAGTAAAGGTGGTAAAGTTTATGCTATTTCTGAAGTCCGAAAATTTAACATAAATCAGGCAGAAGTTTGCAAAGAACATAGTTTGGTTTATGAATTAATGAATACACATATAAGTGAATAGGCAGGAGGTAAGCCAAATGTATTCAAGCACAGGTGGGGAGTTGAAAATAATATACCCCAAAGGACAGATAGCTTCACCTCCTGTAGAAGTGGTGGTAAGTGCGAGTGCGAGAACATTAATATGCCATAAAATCGTATTTGCGTTGACCAAACCAGACAACCTTGTCCTAATCTTATTTGTATGGCTTTGTGTATAAGTAAGTAGGTCCATCGGGATAGGGGGGGGGGGAGGTATGAAACTACACAAAGTACATATGTATGTATAAAGTACACACATAGTCGAATGTGTTTTGTACATGAGCCTAAGTAATGGATGTTTTGTGAAGTTGGGAGAGAAACAAACTTGTAATACTTGGAAACGCTTGGTATCTTTGCTTTGGCTGTGCAATTTCAGGTGGCATGGATTAAATCAGATTCAAAAGCAATACTTGGTATACATACACATATGGTCTCGCTAAATCCAAGATTATCAGTGACACACAATGGACACAACACCTGGAAACTTCACATATCCCACGTGCAACTAAACGATTCTGGCAGCTACATGTGCCAGGTGAATACGGATCCCATGAAGAGTCTGGTAAGTTGAAAACACCACCCCCTAGGTCGACCAAGCCTCCCACCAAAGTCAGGCAACTTTATCCCATCCCAGATGACCATCGTGGTTTGCTTAGGTGTCCTGTTGAGACCGTAATCTTTACGCCATATGCGTCTGAGTCCTGAGTCCTGGCTTATTTGTGAGATATGTGTGAATGGATTAGCTCAGGTGACCAGTCGAATTTTTCCAGGACGAAGACAAGTACGTGTACTGCCGGCACGTACTGAAACTCTGCTAAGCTAAGCACAAGAATTCCAATATTACACAATTGTTTATAATATGAAATTTATATACCCTGTACCCAATGAAAACGCAGCCAAAAAGTAAAATTATAAATAGTCTTCTGAGTCTACAAACAAGGACGCACACATCTTGGGAAACACAAGAGTCCGTATTTTTTTAATTTGGTGCTCACATTTTTAAATTATAACCCCGACTGGTGTTTTGAGGAGAGCCAATAAGAAGTTGATACAATCAAATACATTGACTGTAGAAACTAAAAGATTTGATACCTCGATCTCAAACAGAGATCAAAAAGCTCAAATAGCAACAAGAAAGAATTTCTGGTGGCTTGATAATATTGATGTTCGGTTCAGACTGAATAACCCTGTCCCTCTTCTCTTTCCCAACCCTTTTTTCCCTTTTTTTATTTTTTTCTCTTTTTCTAATTTTTATCTTAAAATTACAATTACTACCGATGCAAATTTTTTGTAAACTTTTTTCTTGCGATTTAATTTCTCGCCACTATACTTAGTTATTAGTACATAATTAAACCTTCTTTATGAAAAGAAAGATTTCACATAAGATTAATTAATGCCCGAGAGCTCAATCAGAGACTAGCATAAGATTCAAAATGAATTGTACTTCTATTTATTAAGTCAAACATCCAATTTACTATAATAAATAAAAAAGAAAAAAAAGCCCCGACTGGTTTTTTTTTAAGATATTAAAATTTTTGATATTTCAATTAAAAACTCATTATTTTATTTATTAACGAGCAAGTATCAATCTAAATCTTAATGTTTACAGTCTGGTTATTTGGATGTTGTGGTACCACCGGATATTCTGAACCACCCCGACCAAAATATCGACGAGGGGGTTAGCACTGAGGGAGGGAGCATTTCTCTACAATGCAGTGCCACAGGTGATTATAATTCAAATAAATAATGTTTTATCTTTATT
This sequence comes from Drosophila neotestacea, assembly GCA_035044365.1. Lineage (NCBI taxonomy): Eukaryota > Metazoa > Arthropoda > Insecta > Diptera > Drosophilidae > Drosophila > Drosophila neotestacea. The sequence goes on from JAWNMD010000327.1 coordinate 33,792, forward strand.
TTTAGACCCAGTACTTTAAAAAGTACAAATGGGTCTATTAAGTTTGTCCAAAAAAAATGTGCGTAACAGGCAGAAGGAGGCGTGGCAGACCCCATAAAGTATATATATTCTTGATCAGCGTCAACAGCTGAGTCGATACAGCCATGTCCGTCTGTCTGTCTGTCTGTCTGTCTGTCTGTCCTATTTTTGAACACCTAGATCTCAGAGACTATAAGAGCTAGAGACACCAAATTTGGCATGTAGGTTCATCTATATCTTGCATTGATCAAGTTTGTTTTAGATTTTTGCCACGCCCCCCTCCGCCCCTAGAAATTGAGAAACAAAATTTTTAAGACGAATTACAAGAAAACCTTTAAGACTAGCGCCTTGATTATTGGAATATATAGTACTTATTATAGTCCAAACCTGTCCTGAAAATTTCATTCCAATCGGTTGATAAACGCGGAAGTTATTCAACTAACAATGTTACAGGCACAAGGAAGAAGAAGAGACGCTAGCGACCTCTATGTTTATCAAGTGGCGCCATCTTATGTATGGTACGCAACATTATAGAACAATCTATAGTGAACGCTTTGCACTCAAAAAGTACTGGGTCTCCTACTGTCGAGCTTGCTACACTGTAGCTTACTGCATTTTTATACTTAAATATCTTAAATTACGAACATATATATTTTAAAGTACCTCAAAGAATCCCAAAGATGAAAGTTGCAAAATATTATGTTACATACAAATTTTTTGAATGAACTAGAGTGGAAATTGTCCATCTATAATATAATGGTTCAATACATAAGACCTTCTAATTGAAATTATTATCATTAAGCTTATTAAAACTTCAGTTTATACAAATTTTAAATTTCTTCAAACAGGTGTCCCTGAACCCATGGTGCAGTGGCGACGTGAGGGCGGCAAGGACATCATGCTTCGCACGGAAAGCAGAGACAAACAAGGTGCATATATTAATAACTGAATCATCATAAACAATCTTGGATATTGAAAGACCCCACTTACTGTAAACAGTTTATTAATGCACTGTAATATCGATATTTTGAATCTGATTACATGTCCAACAACATATTCACACAATTTTAAACATTTTCTTGTCATTCAAGCTCTCAAGTCTGTGGAAGGTGAGCGACTGACACTCACGAATGTCCATCGCACTGATATGGGGGGCTACCTGTGTATAGCATCGAATGGGGTGCCACCGTCAGTGAGCAAGCGATTTGATATTCACGTCAACTGTAAGTTCCTTTTAATATTTACTTCCATTTTCAAGAAATTTTGAAGGAAATAATTTCAGTCAGACAGAATAGTTTTAGTTTAGGAATAGTAGATAAAATAGTTGAAGTTTGAAAAACATAAGAGGAAATAAAATTTTCTTTAATTTAAAAATAGACCTGTTAATTTAATAGTTTAATTGGGTTAATTAAACGCTCAAATAAAAATAGTTTAAGTTTAAGAAATATATAAGACACTAGAGGGTTGCTGATCAGTGAGCCAGGACAAAGAGTTTTATATATATAAACCTATACTTATAAGAGAAGAGGATTAATGATTATTTGATGTAAATGTGGTACGACTATAATACGAGTTAAGTATTATTATTATCATAAGTATATTCATAACATAAAAGAGTTGAAATGATTTAAATTTTAAATAGATTCTCTTTAATGGTCGCCATGGTCATTCTGGGTTTTTCAAGTTCCCGGACGAAACAATCAAATTGTGTCTCGCAAATGGAAAGATTGGGGAGGATGGAAGAAGAGCCTTCTGTAAGTAGGAGGAAGAGAAGAAGAAGGCTGTATTTGCAATGCTCGGAACATGGCGTTGGTGTGGCACAAGACACAAATCAACACCATGAGATTGTCAAGTCAAATTCAGAGAGTAGCAGTTGTGAAAAGTTGCGATAGTCGCACTTCGGTTACCAGCCAAAAGCATATCAAATGGGCTTGTATGCTTCGAGTATAGTATGTGCTATTGTAATAACAACTCGTAACTAGCAAAGCAGCAGCATCAGAAGCAGCCAAAGCATCAGAGGAAAGCAGCAGAAGAAGCAGCAGAGGCGGCAGTACACATTGAACTATTGTCATGAGCTGTTGCCTCTATTATTCTGTTTACTTCCTATATACGAATATGTATGAGTGTGTGAGTATGTATTTTAAATGCATAAAATGTATGTGATGTATATGTGAATGTTGCAGACAGATCTCGAACGCATAGAACAGTTGCCATGCATTGTCTTATACTATACACATACTATATGTATGTACGTACATACATATGTATATTCGCACTCCCAACACATTCCAAAAACCTGCAAGTAAATGTATGTGCATATGTATACGTATGTGCGTAGCATACTCGAGGCAGTAATTGTGTGAGACTCCGAGTGCAAGTGAAAGTCATCCAAGACATATACAACAGTTGAAATTTTGGCAATGTGTCACGTCAAAATCAGTTAAATGCAAATGCAAATTCAAAGTTAGCAATTGTCGAAACGTCCAAGTTGCCAGAGCAAAATGGCCAAAACGGCAAAATGGCAGAACGGCAAACTGGCCAACTCCTGATCTATTGCATATGGCTTTTACATGCATTCGTGTCTTTTAACTACAAGTTTAACTTAAACCAGCTTTAGCTTGAAGACTTTTACATTTATTATCATAATAAAGTTATAGAAATATGTATATCTTGACTATAATATTTATAAGATGAATAGTCACAGAGTATGTCCCAGTCAGCCATTACTACTATGTATATATGTATATGTATACATATAATAAGTACATATACATATAGTACAAATGTATACCTAATCTAAGAAGAGTAATCAATCAATTATTTATGCTGCTACTTAATACCATTATTTGCAACGGAATAAAATTCACACTTATAGTAGCAATGTCCAAAAATAATATTTTTTGTAGGGAGTTTTAAAATATATATTCTTTCTTATCGAAATTAACAACAGCTTTTATTTAATAGTACTCGATTGAAAAGCACTAAAATCAGAATTTAACAACTCCGAGTTTCGAAAGAATATATTTATAAATAAAAATCTACATTTAATGTCAGTATTTACAACATAAAATCTACATTTTAGGCTTAGGTATTTTAAACTAAAAAGTAATATTTAAAATTTCAAAAATTACTTGACTGTCTTATATTTACGTATACGTGATAAGACATAGTCGTTGTCGTTTTCTCCTATTACTCGCATTTGTTTATTTTAGATATTAGAGCGAAAATACACAGAGTGAAGAAGGGATATGACAGCATAAAATAAATATTCTTTAATTAATCATGCATTTTCCTGCGATTAAACTTTGTATTTGGGAAAGCACAACAGTTATTTTGAGTTTTAAGCAAAATAGATGGATTTATACCCGCATGGTTACATCAAAACTTTAACTGTTATAACTTAAAGTTAAAGCATGGATGCATAAGCCCCAATATATATTTCCATGTACAAAAATATATACAGATAAACAACGAAATAAAGCTAAAATGGCATATAAATCCACAAACGGAGACTACGGGGACTAGGGACTATCATTGATTTTGCGGAAAAGCTTTAATAATGTTCCAGTGTAGAAATTACAGAGGATGAAATCTATTTTGATGAGCGGATCATTGCGCTTTAATCCATTTTATTTATGGCTTAAAATTATCCTTTAGCGAACAACGACAACAACAACAGTGATGGCGAAACAGCAGCCAACGACAGGAAAAATAGCATGAGCATGAGCCTTTGCTGCATTGAAACAGAGTATTACAGTCGTCATTTACACACACACACACACAAGCATACATACACTTGGAGTACCACACACACACACATACACACAACTAGCATAAAATGAACCTATGAAAACACCACCCCCTCACCCAGTTACATTCCACGAACTTAGACAGTGCTCCACGCACTCACTCACTTTGCACCCTCGCTTCTTTGGGCTACCCCAACCAGGGGAATCCTTTGGGAAAAGTACACACACAATATATCAAGGAGTCGACATATAAATACACTTGCTTCTGTTCTAATTACATCAAATACAATTATCTGCATGCTGTGAAAACAATGGTATTCAAATTAAGCCATTGACCAACCAATTGAAGTGTCCTTAGCCCTCTTATACCCTGTTTATACGGAGCCAAATGTGAAATTCTGTGACCAATTTATGCTCTAGAAAATTGACTATGAACTTAGTCTCAATTTATAAAATGCTTAACAGTTTGTAAATCGTACTCTGCCCGATAAACAGGAGGCAATTTCTTATTTTGCAAATTGAAGAATTCATGAATGCCCCGTATAAACGTAGTAACTGAGTCTCAGTAACTGATAGCCACTTTCCACGAGCCGTCATTCGGCGTCATTCAGCAAAGTCATTCGGGGCCCTATGGGAATTTGTACAGGCCGAATTTGTCATTCGATTCGAATGACAAAAATGTACTGAATGACGCCGAATGACAGTGCTCGTGGAAAGCGGCTATGAGAATACAGTGTTACTATGTTGCATGGTAGAATTATAACAAAGTGACGTATTTCTGTGAGGATTACATTGTTAGTACTTTCAACTTGATCTGGGGTAAAGGCAGATAATTCTGAAGCCGCGTTGGCAAGTCAACTTTTTTGTTACAAATCTGAAAATTTTATTAATTAAAGAAAAACATTTAAATTACAAATTTTTAAAATACATTAAGACATAACTTTTCTTTTTATATTTTTATCAGGGACTGTCTGTAATGATGATTTCGTTATTGTTTATCAATAAAATCATTCAATTATAGTGACTATGAATAAGCGTGAAAAATATGAAAACTTTTTATTTCCCCTATTTTTTGAAATTTGTTTGTAATCTTCCTTTTTACGCTCAAAACTTATGACAACTGCAATCATATACTACTTACGTTTATACTAACCACTTCATATATTCATGGAATGGAAATTGACCCTGGTTCTTACATTTAGCACTCTTCAATTTCTCGAAATGAAAGAAACGAAATTGTCATTTGAACAGAAGCAATCACAAGCAAGGTTTTATTTTTAATCGGTAAAGGCGTTTATATGTCAATTTTGCCAATTCAAATATTTGTTACATTTTATAAGCTCTGGTCCAACTTATCAAACGAAATAGCTAAAAGTTCAATAATTTTCTTCGACAAAAATATGGACAGCTGAACTTGTTGCTGCGCATAACTAATTACAATGAGTTAAAAATTTGACCTTTTTAATTATTAAAACAAAGTTCACACGGTGGTTTCTTATCGTCACTTTTTCAGCGATGGAAAATTTTGCCACTCACAATAAAATTAGCTTATAAAAAATTCACATAAAATTAGCTTATTGTTCTTGTATAATCTGGTTACATTCCGTACAACTTTATACAAATATGTTTGTATTTTGTAAGGTCAAAAACCGAAGCTTTAAAATTGTATGTGCTTACACGACACCCACAACTTATTAACGAAAAGTGCAGGTCAGAAAGCGACCGTGTATACTGGATTTAATGAATTAGAAAGCATAACTAATCAAATTTGCTTCAGCTTGCATCAGGAATAATCTTACAGAAAAGGTATTTACCTGTTACGTTCTTAAGAATTGTGATATATAAAGCATTACTCACTTAAATTCTTGGTTTCTGTTCAGCATCTTTTGATCCCAATGTCTTTATGCTACAATTAAAAAACCTAAAGAATGAGACAACTTAAGTCGATCAGTGGCAAGTCAAACTGCCATACAAAGTCGTGCATTCCTTTTATAAGAGCATATACAACGCACTTTTGTCTGTAGCTATTTACATAAAATCCAGTACACGTCTAGTACTCATATTGGCAGAACTATCAACTAATGTTAGTGTATTGAAAGTGAATGTAAAGCGAATAGCAGAGTCGTTGTTGCCAGTTTCAAAGTGTCACGATGGCTGCCAAAAGAGTGAAAGAGTAAAATGGCCACCCCACAAGTTATCGCTTCACTTCTCTCTGTCCCTTAAACTCTCTGTCTCTGTGTATCTGTGCGAAATACGAAAAGTTTGTCTTTGAAATGAATGCAGCAGAGTCATTTGCTAAAGTTGGTGCAGTCATCATTGTGGTGACTAATAAAAAGAGAGAAATAAGTGAAAAATTATTTTTGCAACTTCAAAAAATGTTCACAAAAAAATGCAAACTTTAAGATGCTACTCGTACTTACATATGTATGTGCGTTAATATATTAGCATACAAGATGAATGTAAGATGTTTAATAAAACATAAATGGATCAAAGTACATTAAAAGATTAAGTTTAGTTAAGTTTTAAAAAAAATATTCTTAGCTCTCTGTTTGCCAAAGAGGAACACGAAAAAAAGTGTCCTAAGGTAAAAATAATTTTTTAGGTTTACATACATGTCAAATTACTAGCATGTGCAAAACGATAACGATTTTATAAACAGACAGTTTGGTTGAAATATCTTAAAAGGCAAAAAAAATGTGTGTATGGCTAGTAAGTTTACATGATATATTTAGATTTATATATTTTATTTAAAATATAAATATTTATAATTCATGCTCATTCAAAGTGTTTACTCATTAAATTGACTATCATAATAAGTAAATCAAAAGTAGCAGTATTAGAATAATTAAGCTGTTAATGCCCACTGAATCGCAAGGTTTACTACAGAGTATCTCTTAGTTACAATTTATGTTTAGCCTAATTAAATAGTTCATCCTCATAAAGTATTCAATGTAGACATATATTTATATATTTGATATCTGATCAATTTTAGTTCCGCCAACAATTAAAGCTGTTAACCAATTAGTAGGAGCTCCCGTAGAAAGAGAAGTAACCTTAGAGTGCATTGTGGAAGTATATCCGAAACCTCTTAACGGCTGGTATCGCAATGAAGGTAAGAAAACGAAATCAAGACAACATAAATAGTATTTAAAATCGCTAATACTGTAACTAATTACTGATTACTCCCATTTCGCATCCTTACAGGCAATGTTAAATTGCATAATGGCAACAAGTATAACATATCCGAGGCAATGATTAACCTCTACACGTGGCATCTTAATCTGACGATACGACACCTGACAAAGTCTGACTTTGGTGCTTACAGCTGTTCGAGTGTAAATGCCCTTGGGAAGAGTGAAACAAGAATTCGACTGCAAGGTAACAACATCAAACAATTCAATACAAAAACTTATTTCAAGTTCAATGCAGCACAGATACATATGTATGTACATATATCCTAATATGTATATATGGGGAAATAATTCAATAGGAGACTCATGCTAGAGTGAGACTGTGGCCCAGACTAAGCCAAATAGTTCTTAAAATTCGAAACCATCAATTCAGTTGAAAATAGCCGGGAAAAGGCATTGGGGTAAATGGAGGGGAGGAGACTATGTGTCTGCATCGCATGTGTAATTCGTTCAGTTTCCGTGCAATAAATCACCTAGGATTTCCGTCGGTCTATTATTTTTATCGATCTCATTTAAAAACGACTGAAGCTTTTCTCTATCTTTCATCTGCACAGTTGCTCCTTATCCCCATCCCCCATCCCTGGCTCTAGTTTCATTCCCATTCCCATTCTCAGCCCCCAATACTATCCCAAAAATAGAGTTGGAGCACAGAAACTAAGCATGAATTATTGCACAATCAGCGGAAAACTTTCTCCACTCGCACATTGCCAATGGAGTTGCATCAAGTTCGTGGACGCCATTTCAATTTTCACTTACACTACAGTCCAACAGTTTTCTGTCTGAACAAAATCAGAAATAAGCTTAAAGCTTTTTATTTATATCTCATAAACTCGTTTTATTGAATCAATTTCAATGTCGGAAATGCACATTTCCCTACAACTCAAAAGGACGCCAGTTTCGGCATTGCTATGCTTCGCATTTGGTTTGCATTTTCTTTAAGGGATAGAAAAGGAAAGGGTATTCCAAACCAAATTAAACCATTTTTCTTAATTAATATATAATTTAAAGAAACCCCTAAAGACTATTGCCCTTAGTTATCAATAACATGAGATTCAGAAAGAATATACTTTTAACTATCGCTAATTAATTCGTTGTTTGTTTTAGTTTAATTAGATATTCCCGCTTACGAAAAAGAGAAAGGTTTAATTCTATAAATAATAGAAAATTATAATTTTTAATTTTGTCCAAAACATGGCCGACGAAACTAGACTAGTTTATAAACTTTCAATCTCTTGCTACTAAAAAAGATCTGTAATTTTTCTAAGCTTATTCTTAATTGCCCCCCTATTAAAGTTTATCCACCATTCAATAAGAATTAAAGGCAAATTTGTCTACTTTTTAACACATTTCTTCTATTATTATAATAGACACTTGTTACGAATTTCTAAAGCAAAAAATGCACAGTATAAGTAAAGTTTTTTGTAGTGGATAGAGGCTATTTGTGAGATTGTGGAAAATATACTAAGGATGGATTTTTCAATCTCTAAATAAATTTTATCTAATACATATTTTGATTTTGACATTAGTTTCCGTTAAAGCAAATTATCAGCCAAAAAAGGTTTTTGACTTTTCAACTGATCCTGCCGATGGACAGTAATGTGTTTAGGATACATGCCGCATGCAACATATTTTAGCTACCATAATCTTTAAAACTGATAGGCTTCATAGTTTACAACGCCATTTAACTTTACTGATAACTTCATAAGTATACCATGATAAACACATAGAAATTGTTTGGGAAACTATTCGGCAGAAGGCAAAGTGAAGGAATTACTAAAGCATTCGAGCTACTTATGAAGTTGGGTTCTTTGTTGTTGATGTTATAGAGTATCTACTAGTCCTTATATACAAATGTGGAGTAATTTTTGGTATTGCTGTATCCACATAGATATAATTGGTACAAACAATAACTGAGTCTTGCGAGTTGCTGCTGCCGTTGTGACTTTGTAATCAAATGTCATGTTGTTGGAGTAGTTAAATCATTTTCATTTCATGAAAAGCGGAACAGTCATACTTATGAGAAAAGCGGCAGGCCAAATTACTCGAAGAGCCAAGAACTCGTACAGTGACAGGGAAGTACACTAGAGATTTTGTATTTGGAATCGTTGTTGTTTAACGGGAAAGGAAGAGTCAGAGAAGGGGCAGGAAAGGAAAGGAAAGGGATGGGAAGGGAAGGGATGTCTGCCAGGCCATTTGCTTTGTTTTGCCTCCTCTAGTTCCATTCGGCATTTCATAATTGGTGCAATTTCTTGCAGAATTACGATTACCGCCCAAGTCAACAACGACACCAACACCTCACGTGCACACTACGAGCAAACCGCGTCGGAAGCAGCAGCCCAACCACAACAAGGGACTGAACGAAGTGGTGCGTGCCAAGGAAACCCATTTCTCAAATCAAATGCAGCAAGAGAACGATGTATTCGGCGGCGGTGGTGGTGGTGGTGGTGCTACCGGGATTGGGAATGTGCCCCAAAGCACCAACAGCGGAGCTGCTGGCGGTGGTATTGTGGCAAGTGGAAACGTCAACGGCATGATAAACGGAGCGGAAGGTAAGTTACGATTTAGAAAATTCCACAAGTACAAGTACGAGTACGAGCACAAGCGTAGAATGAAGTCAGGCATAAGCGGCAGTTACAAACACTCACATTCACATCCACATCCTTACCGGACCAGGAGCAGCAACAGAACTTGCTACTTACTAGGACATGGGAACTTCTACGTCATGGGACTATGAGTTGGGCAAATATAATGTCGCTAAGAAAGCCCCAAGCAAAAGAGTTGCTGCCTCTGATGCTGCTTCTGCTTCGATCTATGCTGCCTAGTAACTAAATGTGCCATGGACAGCACACAGCTACAGTTACAGCAACATCAAGACGGACACGGACTGTGCTCGGCAAAACCGCAACATACTCATTCTCATGGCAATCCGAGCAATACTCTGGTTGCTTTTCTACCCAACCTGACTGCTTCTCTAGCAAGTCTGGGCTTAGCACTCGTGCAGCTGTCGAGCGCACTGATTTATCAGTGAAACTGTATTTTGGTAACACTCGGTACTTGGTACTCTCCAAATCCCTTTTGAAGTTAATTTTCCAGCAGTCAGTTTCAATTTTAAGTGTGCGTCTCTTTGTCCTTGCTACATCCTTGCCCACATCTGCGTTCAAGCGGCATCGAATAGCATCCACCCAACAGATATATTGCTCAGCCATGGGTACTCGACTCGTACTAGCATAAAATATATTTCAAAAAACAATATATTGGTTTGATTGGGTCAGTTTGTAAGTCAAAGTGTGGTCTTTATTCAAGTACCATTAACGATAACATAAGTGGCCGCATATTGAACTTCTTTTCCTCAACATATAGTCACTGTCTATTTAAAATTAAGCTCGTGATTAAGGTTATTAATTGATCTGTAAACTGCTCAAAACGATTTGATTTTAAAAAGCTTTAAAGTACAAAGATTTAAAATTCCAGCCCCAAAATAATAAATAAACTCTACCGAAAAAGGTTATGTGTAGAATTTTAATTTAATTTTCTATTAATTATTGACTTGTAAATTATGAAATTATAAATAACACTTTAAACTGGTCGAAAACAATTATTTTCAAAATAATCAATATTGTGGAACAACACAACATGATTTGATATTGAAAACCCGTTTAAACTAGGAAAAGACTGGTTTTCAATATCAAATCATTTACATATGTGGTCTAATCGGTTATTTAACTCAAGTATTGTTCCTCAAACATTTTCAAGGGTTCTTTCAGTTTTGCATAAAATTATGAAAATAATAAAAGTTCAACACTATGCAACCTTTCTTAAGTATTTTTCTTGTATATATGTATTTATCATAAGTTTGTATCATAAGGAAAGAGGACAAGATCAACTCAGAATTGATTACCTAAGCAAAAAAGTGATTGATTGGTTAATGTTAGACAGTATGTAATATATACTTATTTCTTAACTGTGATTATAACATTTCTGAAGACTTTATAATACCTATTATTTCAACCTTAACTTAAATATATAATTTTAGTACAAACACAACTCCCGGGACGTAACGGATTCGAAAAAGCATATAAGTCGCCCGGCCTGGTACCGTCACCCCCGTGGACATATACGAATGCAGGGTCGCAGCTGCTAGCCACAGCCACGATAACGACAAATGCCCTGATGGCTTTTTTCTGTATATTGTCTATGTATTCAGTTAAGCTCATTTAAAATTATGCTTCCAACAAAATCCACACGCCACACAGTAACAAACGGGATGGAGACAACGAAGGAATCTAGGGAGAGTAAGGGGAAAGAGGAGAGAAGTGTCAGCTCTACTTGTACGTACATCGTGACTACCCCTGCTGATTATTAGCCTGGTTACTGGGCACTGCCCACCCAATGAAGAAGAAAAGGAATCCAGTTAGTCGATTTAAAAAAAAATAAAAAAAAAAACGTTACCATTTGACTTGTCCGACGGTTTATATTTTCACTATTTAAGACAGTCCTGGATTTGTGGATCTATTAAAACAGTACTATCTACTGATATAAACACACAACATAAGACATTACATTGAGTACATCCCAAAGACCAACAAGTTTCATAAGTATAGTCCGTTATAAACATAACTAACTATCGCAACAATTTGGAATGTTTACTAAAATTTGTTTTTAGATACTGGTACGAAATGACTACCTTATCACTGTACGCTATCTAGCAGGCATTGCATGTGTTTGCCATATAAATCTACCTGTTTTACGAAAGGATAAAGCGACAGCATAATCCTTTTCATATCAATTTGACAACATTTTAAGCCGAATTTCATAATAAACCCAATAGTCAACAAAATTTCAAGTCAATTTACTATTTACTAATTTTATTTTTATTAACGAATATTTTTGGGTAAGATCTGTATCTTGCACTTTTAATTAATTTTAAAATATCGGATATGCTGCGGGTTGTTTGAAAAATACTTTTTACTTTTTTTTCAAACCAATAAAATAAAAACAAACGAGTTCATATAAATGTGAAAAATGCATGTATTTCTTAATGTTCCCCCTTATAACGAAAAGTTCAAAGGCCAATGAAATCAATAACAATGAATTATACATATACTTGTACAACGTATGCTTATAAACAATACAATTAAAAAGAAAACCAAGACACGAAAGAAAGACACAACAATAATTATACACAACCATGAAAATGAATGTTAACGAAAATTCTTGTATTTAAGCCATTATACTGAGCTTATTTGCTCATATTAGATAATGTAAATTAATCAAAAGTTATATACTGAATTATGCAATACTGAAATGTCTTCCGATAATAATGAAATGCAAATATTAATTAAGCGTGACGTTAATATCAAAAAACAACAATAATAATATAGTGAAAACCAACATAAGTATAACTTTATATTATATTAAAATTACATTATCCATTTATTATAAAGAACTTGCAATATGTTTCATATATGTATTTTAAAAATAAGTCTTCTTATACATATGTTTTATTCCTTAAATAGCCCAAAATTCATTTATGTAAACTTCTTAATCAGCAGCAGTCGATCTCTTATACCAAGTAATCTACTGAAAATACTCTATACTTAAATCTGAGTCTTGTTCCCTCTGATCTTTCCAACTGACTGTATTAGAATATATTCTTCACTTTGATCAATATGATAATAATAATAAACATGAAGTTATAATTAGATACTCGTTTAAGCCGAGTGTATAAACCGAATTTGAATACTTCTTGTACTTTTATGCTTTGTTGGAAGTATGAAGCTTTATATGTATGGAATTTGGAGATAGTTAAGAAACCTTTTTAGATTAGTTATTTTATTTACTTTCAAAATTCAAAGATAAGCTTTTTACCATTTACAAATATAAATACAAATTTCACACCGTGTTACACACTTTCTTAATGATCTCCCTTTGAGGATCTATTATTCAAAATATACTAAATTCTATTAATCTGCCTAAATTCGCTAAGCCGATATTGTTTTAAGCCTGAGCTTTTACGTTTTTCTTAAAATTCTTAAAACTTAAACACATTATTTATTTGACTCAATTGTTCAGCAAAGCGGTTAAATATTTTAGCAAACTAAAAGAAATGAAAGAAAGAACCAAAGCCCTAACTGGCATTCGGTTAGTTCATTCTAAAATAGTTTACAAAAACAAGCTTGTTTATCGAATGAACGACATGGTAATCGATATTTACGTTTACTAAAACTTTAAATACTGAACTAAGTCCTTTAACTTAGTTTTATTTAAAGTCATACTTAACATTGACGTTACATAATTTTTGTTAACGATAAAAGATTTTTTGATGTTTGGCTCTTGCCGTGGCAGGATTCGGCTATCAGATTTATCAGCATTTAAAGTAATTTAATGTGTACATTCTACATATTTATATATATTGTGGATATTCAAATTTATTTGAATGCATTAATCCGTGAATGTATTTCAGTTGCACATGAATACCCGTTCCATTAATTGACTAGTATATAGTACACATATACATATGTACATACATATATACATTCATGTTCATTCTTCTGGAATATTAATAATTAAGGAGTATGTACGTTGGCGGATGTTAAACCTGCAACGATTGCAGAGATGCTTTATGAATATGATTCTCCGCGTACTATCACTGTCATGGTCAACACATACAAACATACTGATATGTATATGTAATATGTGTGCATACATACATACAATTGTACATAACTGTTGGCAATGTTCTCGGTTGCAGTTGGCATTGAATTTGCATAAATGCATGCGATTGAAAATGCCAAAGTGGCTACAATCCAAAACTGCATTCACCAAGAGAAATGAACAAAACGCGAGAGATGCGAATTTGCAGCAACCGTGGGGGGTTTCTCGGCCATGTCCGGTTAAGTTCCGGTTGCAGTTGCATGTGCATGTTGCATGCTGCGAGTGAGGGCGTCCCCAGTTTAGTGTCCAAGCCATTGTTGCATTTCGACTTCTGCCTAATAAAAGCGGTCTGGATGATGATGCGCATTTGTGTAAATGACGGCGACTGCCCCACCCATTCCCCCATACCACCATTCCCCAGATCCCTCTCAACTTAACCTCACACCCATCCTCCATCTCGTTCTAGTCCGAGTGTTGTTGTTGTTTATCGAGTCCGCATGGACAACGGGCGATAAGAATAAAACCTTCAAGTGCGCTTGATGCACTGCACAACGACTGGGGGAGAGGGAAGACGAACACAACGAATTATGGGGCAACGTAGAACGTGCAACACGCACAACCACCACGAAATACATATACAGACATGCATTAACGAATTTCATGCATTTCCCGCTTTCAGGCGTTCTTCCACACTCATTGTCACTAATTTAGCAACAGGACTGGTGAAAGGGGAGAAAGAGGCGCAGAAAGCAGTGGAGAAGAAGGATGCGGAAGGAGAGGGGGAGAGTAGAGTGCAGAGCTTAAGTTAGCCAGTTGGATTCACGGCACTTGGTGCTCCCACGTCCAGTGTGTGTGAGCGCGAATTCCATTCAAAAAAAACTTCATAAAAAGAAATGGGCTGATTCGGCAATTGTCAGATGTCCACATGTGTACATATGTGCACAGACATACATACATGTGTATATACGTATGTGTGTGTGTTTGTGTGTGTGTACATACTTATTTGTTGGAATGTGCGCGCGTTTGTTTGTCGAATCTACACTTTAGCCAATGCAGAATCTGAGCCTGATAATGTTTTCGACATTAAATTCCCATTAAATTCTGTTTTATTGCACTTGAAGCTGCATGCATAATTTACTTGCTTCCTGCCACGTGACGTCGAATGCACAAATGTGCAGGACTCTTCCATTGCATGCGGTCAACCACTGCAGATACGAGTGCGATTACTGAATACTTCCCTTCCCCTTCACCAAAAATTTCTGTGCGTAATTCTACAATATACCGCAATCGTCTCAAATTCTATTCCAAAATTGAAGTCACAATATAACCACACTTATTACAGTTGCGGTCTATAGTTGTCATTATAATAGATATCATGTTAAAAATTCATATTATTTTTCATAAATACCCCTTATAATGATATTGATTTATTTTTTAACTTGTAATATATATTTATAGTTTTGACTAGAAACTGTTGTATTAAGCTTGTATTAAGCTTAAACTGGTTCATGTTAAATTTTTAAAATTCATGTCTATATCCACCTTTGTCAAGGACATATGTATGTACGAACACCCAATGTCTTCACAAACATTTACACACCTTTTAAATATCCTTATAACAAATTAGGGAGAATATTTTGCAAGCTACAAACCGTTTATCATTTTAAAAGAAATTTGGAGCGGAATTGAACGACAATTCGATCATTGAAGTAAAGGCTTGAATTAAATTGCGCTGTACAACACTAATCCATATGATGGTAAATATTCGTTACGTATACGTATGTACAATGTACATTGTACATACATATGTATCGATTGTTTGGGTAAATGTTTTGATTGTTGTTTAAAAATTCCCTTGTTCATTTATCTCGAAACTACAATACAAACATTCTAAAACATACATATGTACATAAAACTACGTACATATGTGGGTATATTTAATTTTTGACTTTATTGTTTATTTGTTTGTGTTCGGAATATTTATGTTCATAGAAATATAAGTATACTTATTATAATTATAATTGGAGGCTCAAATGGTGTGCTTATACACAGCACGTATATTTGTGTGTACGTTTATGTATTTGAATATGAACAATGATACATATGTATTTTCAGTGCAGCTGTAATAAATTTGAGGCTGGTCAATTTAGCTGTACTTCTTCTTAGCAATTGTCTGCATGCCACAAAAACGAAACATCTGCAATACATGCATCACGTACGATTACAGTTGTTAATTTAAGTTTGTGTACCTGCCCCTAAAATATGAAAGGACAAGCTGCATAGTATGCAAACACGTGAATGTGCACATATGTAATTTTCATTGATTTTTTTATGAAGTGAAGTGGAAAACTTCATAAATGTTTAACATTTATATCCTGTAATGCTTCGACCTTTATCGAGAATGTCAATCACAATTATTTCTACGCAGTTATATTTATTTTTTAATTTCAAATGAAAATGTTTGAAATTGGAAAATTATTTTAATAAATACAATTAATAAAAGTGAAAGATGAAAACAACAATTGAATTTCTGTACCACAATAGTAGGTAGGAAACAATGTTTAGATCTGTAAGTTCCCTAGTTTCGACTAGAGTTGTTTATACCTACCTTTCCATCTCATAGATTCCACATCATATGAAATAAAATCAGGATAATTACATGTGGACTTCAGTTTATATTTTAAGTCCAATTTATATTTTCAATGAAACAAATCAAACGTAATCAAGTTAATCTGTATAACTAGATGGAGCGATAGAAATACATACATATATATGTATATAGATAGACTTGCATTCACACTATCAGATTTGTTTGAATACCTATTATGGACCATAAGACAATAATACTTCAAATATTTATATGTACTAAGATTTAAAACAAGCCCTCATTATTGTAATAATGTTAAGCAAACTTTTGCCTTAAAGTCAATAAATAAATGTTATTTTCATTATTTTTTTGATGTCTGAAGAAACAAATTGTAAAATAGAAAAAGAAAATTTTAAATTTGGTTTGTATGTATAAGAAAAATCTGCTTTTGGGGTTTAAAAATCATAAAAAAAAATATATCAAGATAAACATCCACATATCGTCAGCTGATTCCATAACTTTGTTACACATTAAGGTCCGCTCTATGTATATATATTTAAATATAGAATATCAAATAATTTATTTCCATAAATTAATTATGAAACGAATAGTTAATTAATCGTATGAATGAAAATTGAAATCAGGGATCATCCAACACCAGAATTAAGACGTTTTCAGGCTTTTTATTTAATTAAACACTTTCCTAATTAAAAGTACGTATACTTAGTTCCTTTTTATACCCACAATAGTTAAATGATTAAGAGTTGAACAACATGCAACAAATACGAGTATTAACTTAAGGAATTATTAATTTCAATATTCTGGTTAAAATTCAATCTTAGTTGGGTTAAAAATTAATAAATTTGAAGTTTTTGAGCTAGTTCACAGCTATCTTGTTAATTGTCTAAAAGAATTTAACGGTCTCTTTAAACTTAACTCAACTAACCGAGTTGTGCTTTCCAATATTTTTATAAAAGATCTTGAAATTCGTGCAATCTGAATGTATACAAAAGTAACATAATAGTGGGTTTCCATGAACAGTTTTAGATTGTTTTTAAAATAATCTAAATCAATTGACGGAACGACGAATTTTTACCTACTATATGTAGGTAAACAAATGTATTGTCGAAACAATGTATTGTGTAGTCCTCTTGAATAAAAGTTTGCTTTCGGAATATGTATTTTGCAATTCCTCAATGTTTAATCCTTGATCTGCTCCGTTCCTCTTTATGCATTTTTAACAAAAAGTTTTTATTGACTGTAGGCCCTTCTAAATTGATATTCCCATCTCCAACCAATGAGCAATGAATAAATAACTACTTAAAAATTAGTTCTCTAAATTCAAAACTAACATTGCTCTACATATTAAAATTCATCGTAAACGATGTGGCCGCAATTACAATGTGCTATGTGGTTGCACAGAAAATATAATCTAAATCAAATTCTAATCTGCCAAAAAATTAATTATTTTAAATCTTTTAGTGTGACCAGATTTTCATAATTTGATCTGGCCATACTGCAAATTTTGTATGGAGCCGCTGTGAACAGCTGATCACGAAACCTAAAACTAATCTAAAGCTTATGTAAAATCGAATGATTCTCCGATTTTAATGTGTGGGTTCAATGTAAGGATCCATATTGAGCTATAAAGTTTATATTAACAATGTGTACACTTATATACTATAGTCAACCTAACTGAATCCAAATTCAATATCCGATAAAGAGAAAGGTCACACAATAAAATGGTCATTTTGGAAAACTTTGAACATATGGAAACATTTTAAAAAATACATTATAATAAAAGAAAATATATAAAGTTACTAATATGAGTATACATAACTGAATACTAAGATTAAGTTTACGTTTATCTAATTATACTAAAGCACACATACATGCATATATACATCAATATATGAATATACGCAGACACACATGGATACATATGTAACTAATAACTAACAAGTGAAATACTCAGAAATGAAATACAGGACAATAAAAATACATATATATACTATACCATAAAATTGTTTGTAAGTTAATGAAAACAAATAAATGAAAGTATATAAGCAACAATTGCTTTGCAAAAATGTTATTTTATTTTGAGCTCGCCGGATTAAATATATAACATAAATAGACAATAAAATAAACTAGTACCAACTGATCTATCAACTGATTCTGCTTCGAAATGGTTAAGAAATTTATGTTGAACTGAATTTTCCTTTAATATTTTGGCATGTGAACAATTGGAAGCAGTCTCCATTCTATCAATTAGGCGGATGTATCAGTCTATTTTTAGAGCTTATTACAGGGTACTTCGCAGTTGATCAACGATATTACTGGTAACTTTTTCGGATACATGTCATGAGAACGTATTATGTATGTATCTCCTATGCGTCTGTGCATACTAATTATAGGTGGATATTTTTTGGAAATATAGGAAAAAATAACAAAATTATAGTATGGTACCCGAATTGAAATTTTTTATTTTTTTGGACAAATTAATTATTGAAAGATACCTTTGAGTGCTTATTACATACATACATATGCATGTGTACATATGAAAATATGTTAGGTATTTAAGTATGTATAATATATGTGGAAACATATGCAAAAGCGCAATCAACCACAAATGGCGGTAATAAATAGCAAAATTATAGCCCTGTAAAATTTTTGCACAAATTGACAATTTTCGTTTTCAGTGAGGCGAATGTTGGCATATCACTTTCGAATTGTCGCCATGTGTTATCATCAAGCCAATTGGAAAAAGAATTAAAGTCATCCACAAAAGCGAAGCAAACAGGAAAAGGAAAAATCAATCCAAACAGCATGGGAAAAGGGCAAGGGAACTAACGGCTTCATGCTGTGTGCACTGTGAAGCGATTAGAATGTCGGTGGCCTCCTCGTGGCCGAGCAAAAACAATCTGAGCTCAATAGGATTATGAAATATGGCACTCTACGAGTGAGTGTGTATGAGTGTCTGTTGTACTGTGTACTGATATCTGCTAGATAAAATTCAAGTGAACGAAAAATCGAGTGGATGCATTTCTGAAGTACATACATGTCATATATCTACATATATCATATATCTTCATTGCATATTTTTTACAGATATTACAGATGTTTATTTGAATACATATCTCTAGCACTTAGTTCGATTAATTTCCACTCAATTAAACTATTCAATGTGAACAATATAACTGTTTGGTCATCTTAAATCGATCGATTTAAATTTAATGTTAATGTAAGACAACGTGGACTTTCTAAAATAATTTGGAGATGTGATTGTGAGCAGTTCATTAAAATGCAATCCACTACAAAGAAAGAAAAAAATTATACGACAAAATTTTACCGTTAAGTATGCAACCATTCTTTGGTTTTGCAAATTGCAATCTGTTCTATTTGTGTTTAATTTCGGTTTGTTGTAAAAAAAACAGACTTTTCAAGAGATTTCCAAATCAGTGCTTTTAGATCGCTTATGAAGGACTACACTAGTTGACAAAACACATCTATGTATCTTAATGTCAACTCTGTCAATCCCAGTGTAATCAGTGTGTTGCTTCAACTACACTTAAATTTATAATTAAGTAACTATATGTATGTAAATAAAACGTTGACTTCGGTTGCCAAATTGAGTTGGCTTAAATTGACGCTCATCAAGTAGTTACACGTATAGATCGTATAGATACTACCTCATCATGTTTAAGTTGCCAGTGTATCATAATTTCAAAGGATATAAAAATGACTGCGCTTCCTCTGTCCGTAACGGGCTTAAACTGCACTGCTTGGAATAATTGTATTGTTGTCTGCTGCTCATTTAGGCTTTTGCAGCAATTAACGCTTTTCAGATTTACTTAGCCCACGGTGTTCTTTTTATGCAACCTTTCCGACACCCCCGTAATCATCCCCAGCATTCTTGGCCGTCCGGCTGCGCTTTTTGACTGTTTTCTGATTGCTGTGCTCCTTTTTGCTGCGCCCAATTATAATTATAATTGCAGCATTTTAATTGCATTTTGTTAACTATTTTGCAAGTCATTTCCCGCAGTTAATACGATAAAAATACTTTTAACTTAAAATTGTCGCCAAATGTTACGCCCTAATGGATTTTGTAAATGGGCTTTCCAACAATTTTAGAGATTCTTTAAAGCCTTATAAGAATTAAGTTGCATAGGCAAATTACTCAAATATTTTACACTTAATTAGTCCATTTCGGACTATATACTAAATGCACATTTCAGTTAAAATTGGTATATGTTATTTAGTATCGTTAAAATTGAAAAAAAAAATAAAGTTCTTTTTGTGGACCAATTTAATTTTGTACACAGTAACTGCAATACAAACACTGTTTGCCATAGCACTGGTTGCTTTATATTTATATTATAGCATTATAGACATGTTTTGATAACATTTGCACTCGAATAAATCATATTATTTTTATTTTGAACCGTAAATGGATAAGTGAAATTGGAATATATTTGCACACATACGAGAATTTACAAATAAAATCATTTAATCACTATAAATTTTCCTTTGGCGGAACATACATATACATATGTACATATGCACATACATACGTGTATATGCGACATATCATAAATATATATTTGTGTTCCTATTTACATAGATATGCTTTTCCCCCCCGTACGTTGGTGTATACATAAGTGTAAGTGTATATTTGATTTGTATACACATACAGATATGTACATATACAAATGTACATACAAATGTACGTATTCTTATACGCGAATATGCGACACCATGCACATGTGCTTTTTTATGAATGCCATTTTCACAGTTTTCTCGCACGACATTCGGCTGGCATGCGTCACCCTTCGATATCGTTTTCATGAAATGGCCACTGTGCGACGTACACTATTTACTGGCGTTGACCAGTTGTGTCCGGAATATTTGCAACGTCAGGAAAAACATGCAAAAAGTCTCCTTTTATGTATGTATGTAAATACATACATATGTATGATTGTTCACCCTGCACTATGGTTAAACCTATCCATTTTTTGATAAAAACCAATATGCAACAATAAAAAACTCTGTAGAGCACAGGGTATCTCCTAGTCCTGCAATACCAACATATAAAGTTATTAGGATTTATATGAATCATTAATTTATTAATGACACAATTTTAAGTTTTAATAACATGTTTATCAAAAGTTCCCATTGTAAGTTGACCAAGTGCGTATTGTCCTTTTAACAGCCATAGCCTTTTTTGCGAAGCATGATAACAGCAGCTGGGTCACAAATCGTAATCGTTCAGATTGTTGCTGCATGGATGCAGCTAGACGTTCAACAAGGATTTAGGAAACCTACATTAATAAGAACTAAAAAATAAAAGGGGAAAGGCCAATAGACTACAATAGTCGAAAGTAATTGATATCACACTCGTATAGTGTTCTGATGAAAAGAGAAGAAGATTTATATTTGTCATGTGCTGCAAATTTCGATATGATTAAAGTTAAGGGAAAAACACATTATTTAATAACAGAGATTGTGATTAAGATTATAGTAAAAATATTTAGCGAAGTGATGCGTTATGTACACACTTACATACATTAAGTTATTACATTATTAGATCACTCGCAGCTTAGCACGGCATTGAGAATGATTTCATATTTACAGAGCGAGACGGAATCATAAAATATGAATGGAATAGAGCAGAAATCACAATGAAAGCAATTCTTTTCGGTACGCAGAGTTGCCAGACTCTGACAATGTGTGCAAGTGACATATAAAACCACACAAACATCTATGTACATGTGAGTCTATATATGGTATACACACACACACACACACACACACACATTGTAAATCTGTGAATTAAGAAACAATCATAATAATCGCACTCAGCGCACGTAATTATGAAATCCACATCACGGAAGAGGAATGCTGGGGCCTAGCTACAGTTACGGCTACAGCTACAACTACAGTCATAGCTGCAGCTACAGCTACAGCTTCTGCCGTAAGCTGCATTGCCACCCCCCCCCCCCCCATCCAGCACCCTCCCACCATGCCTGCCGCAACAATTGCTGTGGAAAGTGCACAACGACATTATGTTGCGCTCTGCCGCGCTAATGCAATGGTCTATCAGTATCCTTAACAGCGCCAGCGTCCAGAGCAACCAGATAAAGCCAAAGAGTCAGAGCGGGAGAGCAGAAGAGCGGAAGAGAGACCGTGAGTGTGAGAGCTCGCGCGCGAATCAGAGAGTGCGATGGTGGGAGAACGATGAGGAGAGCGGGGAGCCTTTACTGAAAAGCGACAACCACGTTGGATGCAATTCCACAGTCATCATTAGTTTGTGCTAATGCACCGGCACTAGGCGGAGAGGGGGAGGTTGGCAAAGATGGGTGTTATCGCGGTAGCAGCAGCAGCAACAGCAGCTGCAGTAAAATTGTCTGTCAGTTGCAATTCGAAACCAAACGGATGAAATTGTTTCATGTTACACAATAAAAATTCTATATGAAACCAAAACAATGGATAAGTAAATAAATGCGGGAGCTGAGCGTTGACTCGAAATAAAAATATTTATCACGCAAAACATACATGCACATATACAAACATACTTACATAGCTTTATGTTTGTTAATATTTTTGTTTACTGCACGCTCCCTACAATGCTTCATCTGCGAATTATATCTGACAAAATGAAATCTGCTTTTACCATTCGCGTATTTTTGCAATAGCGGTAAAGCTTTAAGATTACGGTTTAACTCTGTAAGGATATATAGGGGTACTTGTTTACCCTGTAAAATCTATCATAGGGACAACTTATATGTAGTATAAATACATGTATATAGAATTCAACTTTTGGCTAATATAATTTAAAATTATTTTAAAGTGGGATTTAATAATACCCGAAACAAGACATTTCCGACTCTATAGAGTCTTTCCGTAATTTAGTTACCACCAATTAAAAATACAAATTTGATATAAAAACTATTTTATGTCACAACAGTAGGTTTTAAAATAATATTCATATACATATGTACTTAAGTGTATTTTTAAGTATGTAGTATTTTTTTTATAAAAATTGTTTGTTTAGCAAAAGTCGCTCTAAAAAAAACTAAACTTAATTGTGTGTAGATTAATAGTATACCCTGTACCCCAAAAAGTATACTAAGGTATACGATAAGTGATAAAGGATAACTGAGACCAAGGTGCAAGTTATACCATATGCAAAAGAAATCGTATGACTAATTTTATTGTTTATGGTTTGTTTATGTTTTCACTTGCTTGACTCCTGGATGCATTAAAAGGGGTGACATTATGCTATAGCCATCTGGTGTTGTGGGGGAAAAGGAATCGGTAGTACTATGAAGTTTGCTGGCTGTATCAGTTTCAGTGTTGGCTGCGAGTTCCTTTATGTTCTCATCGCTAGGAAAATTGTATTGCCGTATATTGGTGGAACTATTGATCGATGGCAAAATGTCCAGCGTGGATTCCTGGGTAAGTGGAGATGATTGGCGTCCTGGTGGCAGAAGTTCCATCTCATCACTTTCAGACTCCGGCATTTGAACTGCCGTTCCGGGACAGTCAAGGGTAGGAGTCAACAGTCGGGGATAGTTTGAAATGTAATCAATGACTTCCGAGGCTGTGGGACGTTTTGTGGCATCCTGACTCCAACAGGCCTTCAAAAGACCCTCTAATGGGGGCTTGACACCGCTGGGAATTTGCAACGTGTGGCCGTTCTTGACATAATCGAGAACTTGATTGTTCGTCAACCCCTGATAAGGATATGATCCAAAGGAAATGACTTCAAAAAGTACAACCCCAAAAGACCAAATATCCGAAGCAGGAGTAAATATTCCCACTGATAGTGTTTCTGGGGGCATCCAGCGTACAGGAAACAGTTTCCTTACGCCTTTCCGATTGAAACAATAGTAATCACTCTCGAAAGTGGGTCGGGCCATACCAAAATCTCCTATTTTGATAACACGCTGGGAATTGACCAAGCAATTTCTACATGCGATATCACGATGGACGTACTTCTGTTCCGCAAGATATTCCAATCCTCGAGCTACGTCCAAAGCATACATCGTTAGACGCTTAGATGAAATATCAGATTCATCAGTTATCCTTTCGGTGACCATGTTTCTTCTGGCCAGAAGATATGTCTTCAGATCCCCGTATAGCATAAACTCCATGATTGTGTAGATGGGTTCATCTTGCAGGCATACTCCTAGAAGCTTTATAATATTCTTGTGATTGAACTTTTTCATGGCCTCTGCCTCGGCCAAGAAATCCAAACGATCTTCTGTCGATGCTCCAGATTTAAGGGTTTTAACGGCAACCGCAGTCCAATCTCCAGAACCCAACTGAGCCTCTCCACCGTAGACTGTGCCGAATGCTCCCTCGCCCAATTTTCTATTGATTACAACGTTTTCCTTAGTAATTTCCCATTTGTCTAAGGTATTCATTTTGTTCCGCGATGGAGTTATCAAATCAATGCCAAACATCTTCATTATCTGTGCCGAGTGTCGCACTCTTCTATTATACCGTTGTTTCCAGAAATAGAATGACACAAAGGACATCAGGAAAATTGCCAGCAGACATATGGAAATACTAACGACCATGGCGGCCAGATCACAACTGATATTGAGACCTCGGGCCAAACCGGAATAGCGACAATCGTATCTACCATCTTCTGGAATTTGCCCATTGAACACTTTTTCCGAATTGAAGGCTAAGAATCCTCCGCTTATGTGTAGATTTGATCCAGCATCGTCGACTTTGGGCTTAAACTTTCCCACCTCCAAGTAACTCATATTCCTCCATTGTAAAATGTCCAGGTCAATGATGCGTGATCCTCCAAGTTCGCCTTGTCCGAATGATACTTTTCCAGATAAACCGTTGAAATCAGTTTCCCAAATCAATTTTGATAATTGATTCACATTTTCCCTGAAACTAAATTTATCAACTGCATTGGTGTCATTCTTGATCAATCGATGTGCTGCGATCGCATATGCCCAGACAGCATCATAAACAAATCCCTCATAATTGGAAAACTTTCCATATTGAATCCTATTTTTAGAGAGCCAAAACTTGATTGTGATGCCTTCCTGCATAAGTTCATCCGGTTGTCCAAATGGTGTATGCCTAATGCTTAAATGTCCTTCGATTCCCTGCGTTTTTCAAAAACAAAAGCTATCAGCAAAAAAATGGAATAAGACTTTTGAAATTACTTACCTTACGTAGTTGGTCAGCTGTGCATCGATTATTTACTTTCAACTGCCACATTTTAAAGTCCTTCGATATCCAGGAAGGCAAAAACCAGATATAATCATTTGCTTGTGTCATCTGAAAAAAAAATTGGTTGACTTCAAATTTGAACAAATGAGTATTTTATGGGGAAAGACTTACTTCTAAGTGTATAGCTTCACATATAGCCGTAGCAGCGTTATAGTTATGCAGCTCGGCAATAATGATCCTCGATTGTGATCCCTTCAGCTTTCTTAAATGCTAAAAAGAAAAAAACTATGTTTTGTTAAAAATATTTGTTAAAATTAATAATGCACTTACCTCGTTCATATCTTCAGCGGATACATTAGCTTCAAACTTTCGATTAAAAGCCAAAGTAAAATTATTCCGTTTTAGCCGGCTTTCCATATGGGACACATACTCGTTGTATTGTTGATTATCCTCAGTCAAAGTGGAAACCCGACTCCAACCAAGCCTATGCATTATTTCCATGTAGGCATTTACGTATTGACTTTTCGATCCGATGGTCCGAAATAAGTAGGGGTAAATATTACGATCGACGAAGGAACCGCCATCGGCGGAGTAAGATATGGTCATCATCTTAAGCGTCTTCGATAGTCCTGCAATGGACTCAACAGTCTCACTGCAGGCTGGTCCCAACACTCCCAGCACATTCGACATATTATAGTAATGGATAAAGGCTTTCATAACATTTTCTGATTGACAATTTCCGTCGTTTTTCCACAGTCTCAAAGTATAGTCTGGTAAAATGGTTGTATTAGCGTTAATTGCCTTGACGGCTTTTTCGGCTGCCTCCGCAATATTGAAATATCCACGATCCTTAAAAAACATGGGAAAAATGCCACCAATTGCTAAAGTTTTTACCGCCTCTTGTTTTTGAATCCATTTAGTATATTCATTTTCATTTCTTTTTATCCAATTGCATGCAACTTCATTATAAATTTGTTCAATATTCTCGGTCTTATTCCTCAGATACTTGAGTTCTTTCTGAAAGTTCTCTAGATCGGGGTCCGTTATGTAAAATTCCCGCAGAGCATACATCAGTCGACTATCGGCATCCAAACTTTTTGCATAGTATTTCCTTATGGGAGTTAGATCGTATCTACAATGCGAATTTTGTAAATATTTATATTCCTCACATCTGGGTAACGTTATCTGAGTAAATTTAACCTCAGCATCGATTGCCTCAGAAGGGGTCCAATGTAGGACTATAAATCTCCTACGTCCATCCGGGTAATCGATTTTATAAATCTCAGCAAGTTTCTCTACTGTTTGTATAAACTTCGATCCCAACCAAACTACATTGAGATAGCTTTCCTTTAGTTCATTCTCAATGAAGTACGAATCATTTCGAAATTCAGCAATAAGCGTAGCACATTTAAGATGAGCACATTTCGGATTCCTAAACATCTCAACGCTATAAAGAAAAAAGTTAGATTATCTTTAGTAAAATAAATATAAAGAAGTATAAGTATATCTTACGCTCTTTCCATTAAAAGTTTAGTTATGTTATCTTCCATAAGGTAAAGTTTATAATGAGTATTATTAAGGTCTTGAAAGATTTTGTAATGTAAGCTGCAATAGTTTTTATCTGCATCTGGAACTTGAGCGATTGGAACAAACCAACTGAAGCGGCCGGGAGTTATAGAAACACCTGCATCTAATACGTAATTTGATATTTGGGGAGAAGCATAAGGCAACCAAACTTCCAAATTTATCATTTCATCGTTCATTTGTTGGTAGTCCCTGAAAGATATTAAACTTTATCAACTGTATCACAGCTAAAGTAGAGGCGTTACGTTACCTAACATAATCCATAGTGCTCCAAGAATTTTTTGGATTTGTTGCATTTGGGAATTGTATTGGTATAATTTTAACATTTTTGTAATGAAGAATTTCTCTTAGAAATATGTAAAAAATTCGCGTCATCAACTGATGTGTGGCTCTATTTGTTACTTGAAGTCCTAAATTTGCTTTTTGAGCTGGAAAACGAGGATTCCCTAAAAGAAGAGAAAGGATTTTATTAGAAGGGTTCATGCGGTTAGTATAATTTTAAGATCTTACCATTTTTATTTAAGCATTGAAAAGATGATTCTCCTCTTATAGGTAAATACAAAATGCAGCAAATAAGCACAAAGTGCAATAAAATCATATTCATTTGATTTAACGACATTTTTATGTGTGGTCGTATCAAATTGAACATAACATTTTAAGATTGATGCTGTGAATGAAAAAGTTATTTATAATTATTTAAAATACCTTACTTGATATAATCAATTATTTTTATTAGTTAACAAACTAAATTGCTTTGCCCTTCTGGCTACGTACAAGTCAGCAAAGACCGAGTTCTAACAATAAGAGATTCGATAACAGAAGGCACACAAATTTGTGATACCAAAAGCCACAGTGTAAACAAATAAATAGCTTCAGTTGTCATTTTATGCAAAGAGAAGCACAAATATAACATAAGCAATTTGTGCAGCGTCCGTTGGCGAAGGAAAATTACTGCACGTGGAATCGACATGCGCTTGGAGTACATTTTAACAATTTCTCATTAATTTTTGTTTTACTCTACATACTATATAACCTATGTATGTACATAAAGTATATTTATATTTTTTCATCTTATTTATTTTCTTTCCCAAAAATATGCATAAGTATACAGTTTATTTATTTACGCAGTTCATACATATATTTATTTATTCAATTATTCAATAACATTTGTTTACTTCGCATTTTGACTCGTTTTTTCGCTGCGTTTTTTTTTTTGACGATTCTTTATGCTTTGTAAATAAAAAAGTGCTATTCGATTTTAATTGCGGGTTTGAAGAGAAAGAGGTTTCTTGAGGGTTCTTAAGGTGCAAAAAGTTAATCTTATACTATAGCAAGTCAACGTTTCCCAAGTTTTTTTTTTCAAATTTCAAAAAGGTTTTCTGGGAAAATTTGGAACTTTGTCAGGCAACCTTTTTCTCAATTAGATAAGCAACAACATTTTGGTATTACAATATTCAAGCATTTGATTAGGTGTGACCTAAACGAAATGATTCTCTCCAACGTAGTCGCATTTTGAAGTGAAATAAAAAATTTTAGCGTTGCAGTTATGAAGTCAGTATTTAATGACTATCATAGTAAAGTTTAATATTGCATGAAGAATTATACACATGTGTGCAAGGCACAACGCATGGAAGGGTTCTAATGGCATACCCTGTATCTAAACAACTGTTTGAAAAAAAAAACAGAAAATGATTTATGTAAACAAATGTGTAAATGTGGCAATGGCAAAGCAGTAGTTGTTAAGCTGAAGCTTTAAACCTAATTGCGTCGTAGAAATAAAAAGATGCAGCGTTGCCACTAATTAACATGTGCAGCATTCTTCTGCATTGGTATTTGCATGTACATATATGTATGTGTGTGTAGGTACAGTTCAGTTGATGAAATTAATTTGGTCGTTTTAAATTTCAATCCGGCTAGTTTATTCATTAGTTTAGGCCTATTTTCAGGAATCGTATCGTTTGTTTGCGAATTTGACAAAACTCTTTTTACTCAGACACAGGATATCTGCTGGTCGAGAATTCTTGCTTACAAATTTTAGTTGTAGATAATTGTAATAAAAATTCCATAACATGACTCTATACGGGTAATAGCCATATGTATGTTGTTACACCGAAATGACTTTTGTATGAATGCAAAAAGAGAACACTCAAGAAATGCTAATAAATTCTATAGTTCGGTTCAGTTTCTGCTGATACGCCCACGGATGAGTTCTTAAAATAATGCTTGACTGAATACTTAAAATTTGAATAGAAGCGTTTTGTCTTTTTATATTTATATTCTATCATATATACTTAATAAAAAGGTGTCATGTGATGTTTTGTAAAACTATAAGTATGTTTGTTTTTTTATTTATTTATTAATACATATATTTATATCTCTGCATGTATATATTACCCACAGAAATGCTTTCTTTTTCCTTTGTTAGGAGATTTAAATGGTATTTCTAACACAACACACAAAAATATTAAAAGAGTATGTAAAATAAATTGAAGTTTTTGTTATTACTAATCACGTTATTACACTTGTTATTCATAAACTACAAACTTCATATTGCATTACGAGAATGCATGCGGAAACAGCTTTATTTTGTTTTTCGTTTTATATTTTTATTTTTGTTTTTACGATGCACGTGTCTTGCTTGGGATGTGTTCCGACCGAAGCTTAAGTATTGACTAAAACACAAAATAATGATCGGTCTATGCGGGACAAATTCAAGTTTCAGCATGGAGAGCAATCGTATTTTAAAATAAGAGAATATGCTGCTCTTTAAAAAAAAATAAAAATAAAAAAAAATAAGTAATGCAAAACTCGGAGAGCAAAAATTCAGTTTCTTTAAGCATATTCGACTGTTCAAAATATGAAAGCAAAACAAAAAATGAAAACAATAATAGAAACCTATATTTCAGTTGCCGCACACTTACTACTCTTCATGACAAAAAACGTTCTAAATATCACATTTGGATTTATTTGCTTAAAAAATACATTAATAATATGTATCCGTTAGCAGCCACAAAATGTTCTGATCAGATCTAACTATACGAATTATATTCGTTACAAAATTTGTAAAAAATTGAGTAGACTCTGCAAGGGTATACATATGTAGCGTTTAACATTTATTTGCATTCACAGCAAATTTGTGCTGAGAGCATGTTAATAAAAACATAAAATGCATTTTTATGGGCTTATATGATGTACATACATATATATAAAAAGAATTTAAATATTTACGAGTAATTAAAATGAGTAATAAAAAAAAACATTAAATTCTAAGCTATATTCTATAAAAATAAATATATAATAATATATTTTTTTTGAGCCCCTCCTTTTTTTGAAATTGGAAACTTGATATTCCTGTTAAACGAGGAACAAAAAAGACGTGGAGTAAACATACTGAAAAAAATCTGAGAAATTTGAGAACAAGAACAACACAGATATAAGGAGAAAACAATTTTATTTTCATATCATATAAAAACCTGTAAGCGACATAAGCACACACTATATTTTACTCTTTCATTGTAGACTTTATAATTTGTGGAAATAAAACACTTTGTTTTCTTTTAAACACTGATGTTTTTTTTTCAAAATTAATAACGACTTAGCTAAATATGTAATTGCAAATTATAATCATAATAAATTAGGATATAGTGTGAATGAGGTTTTAATAATTAATATATGCAAGTAGTTGCGCGAAGAGAACGAAGTCTAGCCTTCATTATCACAGTTCCACAAATTCAAATTGGAATGTTAGGTAGACGGGGCATGAGTTAATATTTAAAAACAAATTTAGAAGGACTAAATTTATTTATTCATTATTGTGAGCTTAACAAAATTAGAATTGGAGTTGAAATAAAATAGATGATATAATTAACTAACAGCATAGTACTGAAAGAAATGAGAAGCTTGCATTTTAACCTTGTTAGAATCGCAGAATTCACTCAAATAAAGAAATTTAGCATGCATAATACTTTACAGATTTTTTAGACATTAATTGAAGGAACAAGGCCCCAGAGAGCTACAAAGCCGATAAATTTATTAAAAGAATGCGCTTGAACTTATCTAAATTATAATTTCATTGATTTGCTTAAAAAAAAAAAGTTTTGGTTCATTAAATATTAGATTTTTATTAAATTTCAAACAGCGCGGCAATCACATGTTGAAAACGGTGGCGCCAGCTATGTCTAGTTAAAATATATACTTTTAAATATCGAAAAAAAATACTTTTAAATAGCGAAATACCCAAAAATATCGATAGCTATTTTATCGTCAGATATGAATATCGTACAATATGCTAGGTTTTTGCTAGGTTTACATTGAGTGGCACAGTCTGGCACAGCGCGTCAGGGGTGCATTTGGGCATCTGAGCCTTCGAAATTTGAATTACCGACTGTAATGCCCAAATGCACCCCTGACGCGCTGTGCCAGACTGTGCCACTCATTATGTTGTTTGCTTATTTATTTCATCGCAATATAAATAAATCAATATTCATTGTTTAGTTAAAACATAAGATTTAATTTAAGTTAACCAATTATGTTTGCATTTAGATTATATAATGGCAGTCATTTTAATAAATGTGTGGAGCTAGCTAGTTACTTTTCTGGGATTCCTGTTCATGTAAATAAATTCTTACAGTTATAGAAAAATCGTGGAAACTCTTAAAAAAAGAACCGCATGGAAAATTTGAGCCCCTAGCTTTATGTGCCAAAATGCGTCCGTTTCCAAAGAGTTTTAACGAATTTAAGAGTGGCGTCATCTATTGTTTGTTAGCGCCGCCACCTACGATGTTGCTAATTTTAAAAGTAACATTTGCTGCCTCGTTTGGCATTTTTTTGTATATTATTTACTTATCGAAATAATAATATCAATGTGATGCATAATTTTGTATTAAGCTCAGCACAACTAATATATTTAATATCTACCTACTAATATATTTAATATCTACCAACTTACATGTAATACTAATTATAATAAACGAAATGGACAATACATTACCAGATGACGCCTGGAAAGATTCGTTCGACAAATTGCTGGACCCAAGACCGTAATTCATAAACAACAATATATTCAAAATCTTGTTTATTAAACATTTATCATTTGCAGGCAACTACGGGAACTGAACATTATCAAGAAGAATGTACGGGCATCGTTTAATATTGATTCCAGTGTGGAAAACAGCAATCATGACATTTTAAGCGTTAGCGAGTGTTCCTTGCCGAACACGAATTATTTGCTTGTTGGCGATCGCTTCAACCTCAAAAGGAAAAGCGGGACTTCCATATCAACGCCGTGCGAAAAGCGGCTAAGCTCCAATTTATTTTATTGTGCACTGTCACCCATAACAAGCATGAAATTGGACGGAATACAAGCCAATATTGATCATAAAGTGTCCGACATTGGTAGGTATCCTGATAAAGATACACTATATATGCCAGCGATTAATTTCTTCTATCGTACAGGAAAAGAACAGCGTCGGGCGACAAAACACGTTTGCTTTGAAATAAATGCTCTAGATAATTATGATGGTAACCCAAAGGAAAAATCGCAACACTCTACGGAATTACCCAAAGAAACTCGTATAAGTAGCCGACCTTCGCTTATACTCCAACCTGGAAAATGGCGCAAATCTTTGCACGCTTTGAGGCGTACGTTTCAAGCCGGTACAGAGCCCAGCTCGGTTCCAAAAGTATCATTGCCAAGGAAGAGAACTACAACGGAGAATTTGGGAAATACTCGTGTGTCCGGACGAAAATCAGTTTATTTAACTGATAATTCCGAAAGTAATATAGAAATCAGCTACGAAAAAGAAGTACTTAGGTACTGCTGTCAGCGAAGACCATTAAGATTTGATACAGCTTATGCGGAAGCCAAGATGTTGAACACTTGCAAGATTGGAGAGGGTGTCTATGGAGAGGTATTTAAGTATATTCCAAAGAAAAGCGCCGACTCCAATGTTGTCCTGAAAGTGATACCGATCGAGGGTTCTGAATTGGTCAATGGTGAGGTGCAGAAAACATTCGAGCAAATATTACCTGAAATTATAATATCTCAAGAAATGAGTAATCTTCAATTTAATCCCACTAATTCAACAATTGGATTCGTAAATATATACAATGTAAGCCCATATATAAGTATACTTCTATTTTTAATAAATTTAATTTTAAATATTAATATACAGGTGGCCCTAGTCAAAGGAAAGTATCCGCAGCATTTACTAAAACTTTGGGAAGAATATGACGATAGGAAAGAATCGGAAAACGATCATCCCGAAATGTTTGCTGACTGTCAGCTTTTTATAGTTTTGGAGCTAAATTTTGCAGGAAATGATATGTCTACGTTCACATTTCTAAATGCCGAACAATCGTATCAGGCACTGCGACAGGTAAGTTAATGCTGAAAAATCCATAAACTTAACTAATCTTATATATTATCTGAACTTAAGGTCATCTTAACACTGGCAGTTGGAGAAGAAGCGTTTCAATTCGAGCATAGAGATTTGCATTGGGGCAACATACTTGTCGAGGAAACAGAAATGAAGCAAATTGATTATAAACTTGATGGCAAAGACTTGTCGGTGGCAACAAAAGGAATTCGAATAACCATTATTGACTACACGTTATCAAGAGTAACTGTTGGGGAATGTTGCCATTACAATGATCTTTCCACTGACGAGGAGTTATTTGTAGCTTCAGGAGATTACCAATATGACATATACCGCATGATGCGGGATGAACTAAAGTAAGTATTTACGAGTATAAAGTCAGGATAAGAAAGAAATCTTATTTTGTATATTTCTTTATAGAAACAATTGGTCAGCATACGCTCCAAGGACTAATGTGATGTGGCTATCTTATGTTGTGTCCAAGCTAATTGATGGCGTTATCTACAAAAATACAAATACTCGAGCACATAAAGCATATATGGCGAAACTTAAGGCTTTCAACAAATCTATGCTGACGTTTAACAGTGCTGTTGAATGCGCTAAATATGTTCATAGATTAACTTAAAATGTTATATATAAATATATTTCCTTATAATTAATTGAAGTTACATTAAAATATATTTTTTAGTTCCTTAACGTCGTGTTATTTTAAATTCAGTTGCCATCATACTCTAGTTGATTACTATTACTCAATCTTCCCCCTTACCAACCGTAGAGTTATGCTTGGAGTTATTTTCATCTATAAACTCCTTTTGGGTTAAATTGATTTTACTTATTCACTGGATCAAAAAGCTCTTAACGTACCTTTTTAAATAGTAACTCGTAACTTTAATTCTTTATCTTTTCAACTCTGTACCTCTAACTGCTAATTTCATGAAAATTTCCGCTTCTTGTAGGGATTATAATAGTTAGTATTGCTAGCATGAATTAAACCGAAACCATTAAACGAAATTAACTGTTTACCAAATGCAGTACAACAATCGAAACAGATTATTTTTTCTAGACCCGAAACGTTTGTACTTGTACGGTTACTTGCATATGTATGTAATTTTGAATTATTTAAAAGAAAATTAAAAATGTAAGTAGGGTTTATTGTGATTAAAGTACATACAGATTTTTTAATACCCTTTGGTCCCTAACATTTAAAATTAAAAGAAAACAAACGTAATAGACCCTTTTGTACTTTTTAAAGTACAGGGTCTAAAAAGGATTTGCTGTACCTGTAATATCTGCACTCATGCAGGGCTCTAACCGGTATGTACCGGAACCGAAAGAAACCAATATACATATAACTAAATAATCTTAATTAATCTCATGGGAGTAGATTTTTTTGACTTCGAAAATCTGTCTGAAAATAAAATTGCAATATACATTTTTACCCAAGGTTTAGTTTCAGAGATTTGGAAACAAGTATCGAGCCAAAATCTTTCACATTTAACATATTTAATCAACTGCTATTCATTTATTATTGGTCTGATTGCGATCTTTTTTCTGGGTTTTCCCCAATCATTACAACGAATATTGAACCAATCTTTTAAACTTGTAATTTTTTAATTTACTACCCCCAGATTTAGCTTTTAGATATAAAATATACATTGCAAATTTTAAATATAATTTAGTTTAGTTTTAAATGTTATATTGTGTCGACCGCTTAAAGACTGACAATAAATATATGTATAAATAAAATTAAGAAAACAACGGCTAAAGGCAAAAGCTTTCTTCAGCCTTGGTATTTAAAGTTAAAAGCTCTGCACTTGAAAGCTTTATAAAGCTTTATTCCTTTGTGACGAGAAACAATTGCACAGAAACTCAGTTTATGTTCATGACACAAATTTACAACAACGGACGACAGTGTAAAGTGCTGCATTTCCTACAGGCTGATTCGCTCTTCAGTGTAAATAAATGAAATAAATATTTTTAATTTAGATGAATGTAATTGAGTGCATCAACCTCTACAATCAATTTTCCGCTTTTATAAAGACTTAGTTTATATCTTAATCATAACAAACTCACCATGTAAAACATGTAAAAACTATGAAATAAAGTGCAAATAAAAGGAATACTCTAGTAAATTCAGCAAATAAAAAAAAAAACAAAGAACGACTTAATGAATAGCTATAAAAATCGATACTGTTTTATATTTAAAATGCGACATTGTCAAAACAATTTAAGTACAAAATAAAAAAGTAGTTATATTTATGTATGTATGTACATACATATGTACATACAATGTGTATATACTTTGTGCGTATACATATTGTATGTACATACAATACAATATGTACATATGTATTGGCATGTGTGTACCGAGTACTAATAACCTCATACATATATTTTAAATAGAATTTTGGTGCAACCTCATTAATAAGTAACTTTTGCTTTGGGTAATCCGACATATTCTGTAATGATGCAAAATTAAAAGTGCAACCCGGACAGCGAGTCCTCAGTACGTAAAAAGGTGAGTAATAACGAGAACAATCTCTGAATATATGTATGCACATTTTTACCTATGTATGCATAAAGTTGTATGTAATAATATTCTTTGTACATCACATCAGGAGCATTTGCTAGCTTGTATGTACATATTCATGTATGTAAATACATACATACATATTAGTTTGGGGGTTGCTGAAGTCATCCACTTCATCAAAAAGTCATTGCATACCTGAGGGGATGTAGTTAAAATTACATACATACATATGAATGTCTTTTTACTTACCTACTTAACCATATTTGTGTAAAACTTGTCATTTTATAATAAACACATTAATGGTGTTTGTATAAGCATTTATGTATGTATACATACATAAGTTATATGTAAGTTGAGCATCGTAGCACACACACATGCAGTACCAGACACACATACCAGCACGCATATGTAAGTATAAAAGGGATTAAATACGGACAAAGTTTATTGTTGATTCAAATGTAGTTACCTGTTGAAATACTTATTTACATGGACACACGGCATATACACATA
Source organism: Drosophila neotestacea (assembly GCA_035044365.1). Classification (NCBI taxonomy): domain Eukaryota; kingdom Metazoa; phylum Arthropoda; class Insecta; order Diptera; family Drosophilidae; genus Drosophila; species Drosophila neotestacea. Next base: position 70,190 of record JAWNMD010000327.1, read on the forward strand.
CATTGACATTAATATGGGTACATTCGCATTCGAATGAGGGTATCAACATTATTGGCTGACTTTTCAACAGCCGGTCATCGCATATATACATACGCATATATATACGTGTAATTATGTACACAGTGGATTACAGCTTAAATTAACTCAGCCATATGTGGAATTTGGAGACAGCGTTAATTTTATTTGTAACACCAGACTGAGAGACAATCAAAACACATTCCAAAAGTAATACTTTTGCAGTAGATTGCATTTACGATGTCAGGTGGTGTGCTTGAAAACGTCACCCCTAACAATGGATAAAATTGATATTCAAGATCAACATAAAACACAAATCGATATAGGATACGCATTTACAAATATCATTGAAGATCTGGGGTGGAGAGTGACTGTTGGAGAGTAGGAGTCAAAAAGTTATTGACTTTTATCCTTTTGTAAATAAGGCTTAGTCATGGATATAATTATACATTTGTAAACTATATTGTAGATTCAAAAATGCATGCAGTTGGCATACACTCGGCGATGGCGATTAAGCGCCAGCGAAAGCGCCGCGATGAACAGAAAAGGGCAAGAGAGAGACGTTACAGCACTCAAAGCTCAGAGAGTGGCGAGACTTTTCATTCGCCCAGTGGATCGGTGAGACGTAAATCTAACCATCCACATCATGCAGTCAAACCAGGAATGCTAGATAGTCAGGTTTGTAACAGGATAAGAATTGATATCCAAACCATGTATCTCATGGAAATGAAAGCCATGATTCTTTCAAATGTTGATTAAAATTATTGAGTATTCTAGACTTTGAACTCTTTGATTTTCTATGATTTAAGGTGGTAACGAGTATTGGAATGTTGCATATTGGCATTGTTTTCATTGTTTTTGGAGTTTTCCTCTGTGGAGCTGGCATTATTCCAGATGAAGCTATGAACTGGAACGTATTTAGTAAGCTCACTAAGGTTATGAGATTATGAATCCTTTAAGTAATCGCTATATTAATAGGCTCCAACAATGCTTGGTGGAATGAAGTAACATGCACTGGACTATTTTCATTCGGACTTGGACTATTTCTGTTGATTTTAAACTGTTTAATCAGCCGAAAAGAGGAAGAGGATCTCGAGGATTATGTACAACGTCAGCTTACAAGATCGCGATCAGGTATACATATTGAATCTAGACAATTGTTAGTTAATTTATAAAATACTAATACTTTTCATTTTAAAGGACATCGGCTTGAGAGGGATGTGGAAACTGGAGTATTGACCACACGTCATGCACGAAAAGCTGTCGCTTTGCAAAAAAACGGAAGAAACGGTCAATCATCACCTACGGATGTCGCTGTAGTGCATTGTACCGAAAATATATCCAATGGACAGATAGTAGGTCGTAATGGTAAGCTCTTTTCTAAGGACGCTGAGAGAGAATAATATTTTTTTTCTGTTGTTTTCGCAGGAATAAACAATTCTGGTGATATACTACTCGAGAAGATTGTGGAGGAAGACACCCCGTATTTGAATGAACATAGCGCGGGAATATCGCCAATTGAAATTGAGAATGATACAAAACAACTTTTAAGAAGGGAATCAATAACAGATGCAATCAACATAACACGCATATAATACTTATTTAGGTACTTACAGATGCTATTTTTTCAGATCATTAATAGATGTTACTGTTTAAACAATCCAAAAAACATTAAAATTAAAACAATTTCCAATAGCTGTAAAATATATAAGTGAATTTATATTTATACATATGTAATCTATATAAACACTTTTTTAATATCTTTTTAACTCTTTTTTATAATATAAAAGATTCTTATAGATATTATATGATAACATTTACAATTAAAATTAAAATCAAACGACAACTGACATTTATTCAAAAATACATATGTATGAACATGAAAATATTATAATATTATTCAAGCAAGTATGTAAAGATTAGAGAGAAGTTTACATTTCATTAATGTACATAAACTTGTGTATACATTTGTCTTACTGCTTATATATTCCCATATAAAAGCTACTTATACCTATACTAAGAAGTATCTATAGACGCTATAGAGGCTACCAAAAAACTTTCTTAACTTCAACTATGATACGAGCGTATGTATATGTATTTAGCTAAATATACTTACATATATGCATACATAAGTGATTAACTGAATTCAGACTTACCCACAATTAATGCTTACATTATACAATTAACGCCTATTCAAATAATCAATCAAACAATTCATAATTATATATTCTGTTTATTCTCAGTTAACAGAAATGTGACTTGAAGTTTGCAAAAGCAAAGTAACGATGTAAGTTGCAAAGCATAACTTACACTTAATATAAAAAAACATACCAAAGAAAAATATTGAAAATTTGTCCATCTTTTGGCATTTATATTACTGTTAACTTTTATCCGAACTTTATGTTCTGAACCTTACACTTGTATGTATGTATTATTTAGGTAAACATGGGCAGATTTAATTAAGTAATTGAATTAATGCTTCTACCATACATTTATAAGTAATGATTTCGACTAGGGCTGTTCCAAACATTATAACTTAATTTTATGACTTACCTAACTAATATGGAAACTGAGTAATTTATAAAATATTCAGATATTTTGTTTTTAAAATTCTGAACCAACAAAGTGCACAAGAAAAGAAAGAAGACTATTTAAAGTAAACACTCTTATTATCTGTATATACATATGTATTTATTTAGGTTTAGATATACCAACAAATCTACACGTAACTCTAATTTTTTATTACTTCAAAACGAAAAATTGAATAAATAATTTACTAAAAATAAAATAAAAAAATGTTGTATTGAACTGAATACACTATGCACCAGCGAAAACTTACCCTTGCCAAAAATCACTTTTTCTGACACAAATGGGACCCCAGTTGCAGAAAAACGACTTTAAAAAAAAAATTGTAGATACATTTTTTTTTTTAAATTTTCAAGGTTTAGCTATTTTTGACCGTTTTTTCTGTGTCCTTACCTTTTGATTATTTTCATCATCATTATCACTATCACAAACGATTTTTAAAAGCTTTACAGATTCCGAAAGCTAATGAATATTTATGTGTGTATATCTTTTTAATTTAAGTCAATGGTTTAACAAATATGTATTATTAACATTACAAAATTATGATTTCTATAAATTTTATTTTACGATTTTTTGACTCTAAAATTCCTTATTAATTTACTGCTCACTTATAAACTACATATATGTATATATATGAATTTAAGCACATTAGAAACCAAATTGGGATAATTCTCTTTAAATATATTTTGTGTTTATTATCCGGTTGCGATACAATTTTGAAGGTGGTGTTACATCACCCTAAGTATCATTCACGCCGAATCTCATATCTCCAGCTTGATAATTGCCAGAGTTATGGTTTTTGCGATTGCCGGAGAAGGGAATGGCTTTCCAAAATTTAAAACTACCGCTCGGTCCGGACCCTCCAAATTATCGTAAGTGCCACTTTCAAATCTGTAGCTTTGTGGGTAAAGGCGTGGCATCCAAAATTTTAAATACTCTTGATCTGCGTGCAAATACATATAAGAAGACTTCATACCAAATTTGGTGTCCCTAGGTCTTACAATCTCTGAGATCCTTTCGTTCATACAGACGGACAGTCGGACATGGCTATATCGACTCAGCTCGTCGCCCTTATCAAGAATGTACATACATATATACTCTTTGGAGTCTGCTAAGCCTACTTTTGCCTGTTACATACTTTTTTTGAACAAACTTTATATACCCCACAGGGTATAAAAAGACTACACTTAAGAAAAAAAATTAAAGTTGATATATTTAATCTGGGGGTCCATATGTATAATAAAAAGTGGTTTTTGGCCGAGGACCATAAATAAAGCTCAAAATTGTTGCATAGTGCTATACGACGAAAAGTTAATTGTTTTCGTGCTTAGGTTTAATATTTTATTTAACTTTTAGTGAATGCGACTTGAAAAGTATGCGAGCCTGGCAGACTCCCATTACAGCATGCGTCCTTTAGTTACTGAATTGGTTTTTCAATTAAACATCGATAAGCAAGAGTTTGTGTAGTAATTTGTTTTTTTTCTTTATTTATTTATTGACAACTGTGAACAGTCGACACAAAATTAAAAATTACAAAATAAGCGATTCCCGATCCCCGTCCGAAGTGGGTCAACGGGGGCAAGAATTAACATTTAAAGTCAAATTTACAAAAAGTAAGATTATTAAGAATTAATTATTAAATTTATTAAGCTTAACAATGTAAGAATTGGAGTGAAAAGAAAATAGATAATAGAATATAATAACATAAAAATAGAATGCGTTTCAAACTTTTTCCAGGAAGTGAGCTCCCCTAATAAGCTTAATAAGTTGAATAGACGTAGTCTTTTCTAACAGATTAAAACTGCATGAAATTTAGTAGCTCTTGCAAAACTAAAACATAACTTTTCACCCTACATATATATGTATGTATGTACAAAGTTTATGTGTGTTCATATAAACTACATATATATGGAAATACATGTACTGTTGTAGGAAAAATATAACCATTCAATTTGTATACATTTTTTATGAATATATTGAATATGGGCTACTTCGCGCAGCATCTGCTAAAATATATGAATAAAGTTAATGATAAAATAATAAAAATAAAATGTTAAATGTCGCAATTTATATGTCGCGTGGGATTCCTGCAACTGCTTTGCATTTTTTGTATTTGAATATTATTGCCTAGTGCAGTGATGGAAAGTGTCCGTTTCTCCGGCGCTGATATTTAAACCATTTTTGCAGCAATCGAAGTGGACGTTTTCCACAGCTGTATGTGTAGCCTTTATTTGTAGTCACAAACTTCAAGTTCTGGCATATCCTGCTACATATAGTTGGCCATGGAGTATGGACACGCCCAAAATATGGCAACAGAGTCACAGGCAGATCGTTCATCCGGTTATGCGGACGCATAAGGGAGCGTAACGAATGTGCAATGAGTTGATTTAGAAAACCAAACGGCGTATCCGTAACAATTAAAACGCGTTCATTGCTGTAATGGTAGGGATTAGCATTAATAAATACAGCTAGAAATAGAAACTTACCTTTTACAAGTAAGGAACAACTCACAGGGCTAATGATAAAAGAAAAAGTGAATATTTCACATGTTGTGTAGACCAAATTCCTGACGACTCAGATAACTTTCAAATCTCTCATCATAGTCAAGTAAGCTTTTTATCTTATGACTGCTGCGCAGATGGAAGTGTGGAAAATGTTAGAGATAAAAATATAAAGTAGCTAAAACTGACTTACTCAACTTTTAATTATTTAAACTGATCCGCAAAGAAATGTAAATAAAGCTGTCTTATCGAGAAAATACTAAGCATGCACTTCGTCCTGTGTAAGCCTATCGTTGTTTTTTGCGCGAGCTCCTGAGTTGACATATTTTGCCTCAGTAAATTAAAAAGCATCTGACGATCGTTTTTACTTCCATTCGATTTAATCCGATTTACACACAATGTTGCGTGTTACAAATTGGTTGCCATATAGGCGTAGAAACTATCATTGGGTCTTTCACTTTGTCTGGATTTCTTGGTTGATACCTTGCCTGATGTTGACTGCACCTTGTCCACTATCATAGACATCATCATTGAAAAGGTTAAACGGCCTGCGTTTGATTTGACTTACAGCTATCATGTGGCTTCTTGGCTAGAATTACAGCTCTGCAAATGGATATGAATTAATATAAATATTCTAATCCAAATTTGAATATACTTACATTGTATTCTCAGCACCATCTTCATTACTTCAATTGCCAATGCAATGCTGTGGCATGTTGTTATTGTCGTTGTGGTTGCAGTTGTTGTTGTTGCTGTTCTTGGGTGTGATATTTTGTAGTGTTCAGGACAAGATTGTTGTTGCTGATAACTAGTTAAAATTTGTTAAACTAATGGGGTTGTTGTTGATGTCGCGCTGGCGGCAAATTTTTAATAAAAATCATTTGGCAGAAGCTCCTCTGGATCAACATAAATTGCATCATTGATTGAATTGTCGATGGCATCATCAAACTCCTCGTTGGCATACTGGTTGGGCATGTCTGCTGTGAAAATTAATTTTTCTTCTTCAGGGATAAGTGCAGGTGGATCAATTTCTTTTAATTCCAATCCCTTCTGCATTTTGCCGTCAATATATCCCGGATATACTTTTTTGATATCCAAGAGGAACTCCATTATTTTGGAACCGACGTCCTCAAACTGGTTCAAATTGTTTTTTCTGTACCAACGTATTGCCATATAATGGTGCAGCAGCTTGGCGGATCCACGACATTTAATGTCTTTTTTAAATAATTTATTTCGAATTTCCAAGTCATTTGTTGTGTTGAGTTTGTTTAATTTTCTCACGGGCTCCCCCTTGCTGTGGTTCGGTTGTTTGGGAACGGTTTTTGGAGAGAACATTCGTTCCACTCCAAAATATTGATGAGCACTGTCCGTGCATATGGCCGAAGCCACGTATTCTTTTATATACGGCCAAAGTTCTGTTTTGCTTTTAGCATTGACTCGGAAAAACAAACCCGTTTTGTCTTTCTTGCAAAACAAACCGAGAACTGTTATCGGCATCTGCTCCGTAAGACGACTTCGGTTGTATTTCCGCTTCGTTAGGAAAGTTTCATCTATTTGCACAGTAGTTCTTTCGCCGCCAAGTACGGTTTCGGTATGTGAGGCTATAACCTCGGCTACCTCACGGCAAAGGCTGAAATAATCTACCACTGTACTCCAACTGGGCTCTGGCTCTGCTTCCTGTCTACGCCATGAGCGAATGTTTCTAAAAACGAAGCTAATTTGCATGTCCATTACAAAGGAGATGATGATTGCTAGAATTAATTTGAACGAACTTCGGCAATGGTAGCCATCGAAAAAGGTTCCGACACACGGGTTTACCGTTTTGCGACAAGCCTTAGAGCCTTTTTTCTTTGTTCCTTTTGACGAGCATCTCCAGATCCATCCAAGCTTTTTTTCGGCAGATTTCTCGACAGACATATGCATACCGCAGCATTTCGGCGAAATTGACTCACGTGAAGGTATTAAATTAATTTCTTGAAGAAAGCTAATCGCTTTTCCTTCAGTGCCAATTAATTGGTCAAATGACGAGAATATATTAAAGTTATCCAAATCAGGATGCAACAATGGATGCTTTTTTGCCATTATAAAGATATGTATATAACTGCAATATTAATGCGTTTCACTTCGATATGTATGTACGTATAATGTGTCGGCGTCTAGCATCTATCGGGTCAAATATGTACATGCATTAGGCAGTACACACGTACATACAATTACCGCGTTTATACGATGCGCATTGTGTGAAAACATTTCATGGATTTAAGCAACATACGAAAGTAGATGGCAGCGCTTAAGTTCAAACATGCTGAGCAGAGCTTAATGAACCTAATTGCAAAGTAATTAATAAAGCCAAAAGTAGCTTGTAGCTTTTATTAAGCTTGTTTATGGGTTAAACAAATAAGTGCAAAGAAGCCGTTGCGTTATGTTAAATTATGTCCAGATCGGGCAGCCTTTCATCATTAAATTCGTGAATTTTGTATGTGTTGTATACACAGGGTTCAATTTCATTTCGCGAAATAAGAACTATATATAACGGTCCGTATTAACGTAGTAACTGATAATCAAATCAACAGCAAAATGAGATAAGACTCAGAGCTGATTTCGTTAAAACTTTTAGAGCTGCCAGACTTTCCTAATTTGTTCTGGGCGCACTAAATAATTTATTTGAAACAGCTGTGAACAGCTAATTGACGAAAGCAAAAATTAAAAGCAAAGCAGTTGCAGGAATACCCTATTGTTAAGCCCGCAAAACAAGAATATCGAGTACTCGATATTTTTGGGACGCGACTATCTGTGAGATTATCGATAGCAACATATCTGACTTATTTTATTTTATATGTACAAGATTGTGAACTTTTACTAACAATAATAATAATAATGTTTTCAAGCAGACATGACTTTAGAGTAGAGTTGTGAACTGCAGATACAAGCGTTAGCCCGGAAATATTAACCAACTTTTTTTGGTCAAAAAGAAACAAAAATTATTAAACTTTGTTAACGATGACCAATGTTGACGAAATAAAAATCGATCTTCCCCCCCTAAGTTTCGAGAAATGTATGTCACAATAACTAGACAATTATAATCAGATGGTGTGTTTATAATCTTCTTTGTGCACAATCATAGATCCAGAAAGTGATGACGAACGCAATAAACGACTGGCGATTGAACAACTAATAGCTCAGAGCCCAGAAAACCACATACCACTCGAGGAACTGCGCAAACTGGCATTGGGCGATTTGGGCTTGGTGAACGATGACCTTAGGCGGATATTGTGGCCACAGTTGGCTGGTGTTGATGTCACAAGCTTGGAGCGTGTTCCAACGCTTGATGAGTTGCAAAGTCACCCGGAATACAATCAAGTTGTGCTTGATGTAAATCGTTCTCTGAAACGCTTTCCTCCAGGCATTCCCTACGAACAGCGCATTGCACTGCAGGATCAGCTAACAGTTCTCATACTTCGGGTGATTAAAAAGTACCCAAATTTGCGCTATTATCAAGGGTATCACGATGTCGCAGTAACATTTCTCTTGGTCGCTGGCGAAGAAGTTGCCTACGCTATAATGGAGGAACTGTCCACAACTCACTTTTCAGAATGTATGCAAGAAACAATGGAGGCGACACAAAGACGTCTGATGTTTATTTGGCCTGTGGTCCTTTTTGAACAACCTGAACTTTTTAAGTTCCTGCAACGTTCTTCCGTGGGCACTTTGTTTGCCTTACCATGGTATTTGACCTGGTTTGGGCACAGTTTAAATTCATATAAAGCCGTCGTGCGATTGTATGATTACTTCCTAGCCTCTCCGATGTATACACCTATTTTTGTGACTGCCGCAATTTTATTGTTTAGGTCAGAATCTATATTGATCGAGGACTGTGATATGGCATCGGTGCATTGTGTCTTATCAAAGGTATGCTATTATCAATAAAATATGGGTACATATTGTGCTAAATTTAAACTTAAAATTTTTAGCTGCCAGATGATTTGCCGTTTGAGGACTTGTTGAAAACGGCGAGCAAATTATACGACAAATACAGTTTGACTGTAATAGAGAAAAAAGTTGAGGAACTTATAAAATTAGAGTAAGTAAAAACTCTACAAGTATATTGTATTTCTTACTAATTAAAAACATTGTCGATTTTAGGAAAGAGCAACGACAACTGGAAGAAAGACAAAGAGCGCGCCCACGTCCAGCATCTTCAAAACCAAATTATAAATTAAGTAAATGGTTTTTAAACATTATGACTCCGAAATCACTGATGATGACAACCGCTGTTTCGATTGTGGTAGGCATTTGTGCATATTACTACAAGAATCAGTATTTAGCTGCAGGTATTAGCTGAGTCATTGATTATTTCCATCCCACGCTATACTATGTATTCCGCTCTATACCTAATCAACCTAAACTAGGTTGTATGGTCAAAATTTGCCTTTATTAACACTTTCACGTACTTTTAAAACATACATGTAAAAATTAACATACCCAAAAAAAAACTATGTACATTATAGAAAGAATGTTTTTGGTAATGTTTAAAACAGTGTGCTGATTGTAAAAATGAATGTAGATTTTAATAAATTCAGAGGTTAATACATATGTGTAAGCTACAAGGTACTATATTTATAAAGTTCGTCAAATGAATTTATAATAATAATAGTGAAATTAAATGTACGCACGAGAAACTCGTTTATCTTATTATATGTACATGCTACACACATTAATAAATACTGCAAAATGTACAGTTATTAAAACAACAATATATTTTTCAAATGCATTATTGCTTGGTAATTAACATAGTAATGTTTCAGATAGAAGAGGAGACTTTCTACATTATAATTTACCTCATTTTCTTGTTGTAAATGTAAACTTATAATAAATGTAAAAATGATCTAATGCAGGACTGTAACTAAAAGAATGTTTCATTTTATTATTTTATTGATTTGTCGCTTTTCAGAGATTTCTCCAATACCTCAATAAATGCCTTAAGTTGAGCTAAATTCATTTCAAACAAGAGAACTTCGTCTCTGGAATTGGAACGACAGTGTAAATTGATTGTAACCACTTGGCGGACATTACTCCGAAAGCTGCTGTCGCCCAAGATCAGTCTAGTGTCCCAATCAAATGACACCACAAACTTTATGTTGCTTTTTAGATATTCTGATCGACCAAGAGCATTTTCCACAGCGTCTTGCCTGGAGGCTAGCACCAGCGGTACTAATGGTCTTAGTTCGGGACTTAGAAACGACAATTTGTCGGTAGTTCCTGATTCAATACTATCTGAACAACAATTCCTGTAGTATTTGGATATTGTGCGCGTTGCAAGCAAGAAGTCATCTGGATTTTGAAAGCCATATTTGTGCGACAATCGAAGTGCCTGTTGATCATTTATATTGCCGATCAAGAAATCAATTGACAAATGGAGAACCTGCCAGATATAGTTTAATAGAGATTTGCATCTAAATAAGGATATAATTGTATAAGTACCTCCATAAATATTTCTTTGTTATTGATACTCTTTAACAACTCCATCGCCTTGTTCACTTGTTGTTGTTAAAAAAATAGATAAATATAAATATATATGTATATCGATAGATATTTTTTGAGATGATATATTTGTGTGATATGAAGTGGTATGCTTTATTTTATAGAAATGTATTTTTTTCGGGGCATCTCTAGTGAACAGCTGATTTTGTCATCGAATATCGATATGACGCGCAAGAAAAAAGACAGTATCGATAGCTTGATAATAAATTTAAAAAAAAATGCAATCTATCGATAGTGTAACCGTGTAGTTGGAAATAACTGAAAACGAACTATATAAATCAAAATAATATGGTCACACACAGCAAACAAACGTAAATTGAAAATATTTTCTCCTGAAAATTGTCAATCGTCCACTTATTACAGCAAAAAAAAAACAATTTTTCAGGCTTTCAGCTATTATATTATTTACAGGTACGTTTAACTTAAAATATTTTTGTAGCGAAGGTTATGTTGTGCTCCTTACTTTCGTTTGCAGTATAGGGTACGTTTGAAACGCATCCCTCTGGATCATCGCGGCAATATAATTTACTATTCGTATCATTAAGATTAATAGCTGAAAATCGATCAAGCACAGGCGCTACCGGTAAGCTGTGATACTGTTGGAAATGCTCATTGTCAGTACCAAAATGAAGGCGCAATTGATGCTGTATATTTTCCTTTTCATTAGCACGATTTCGTTGAAAATCCTCCTCAACCCTGAAATAGTGAAGCTTAATTAAATCAAAGACTATTAAATTTTTAAAACAGTCCTACATTTTTAACGCTTCAAGCTCCCCCTCCAACGACATTTTCGTTTTAGTGGCTTTAACAGACTTCTCTGTATGTAACTTTTTCTCCAAAAGTCGCACGGGATTGTTGAATGAGAAACGTTGATGCAATGGCTTCTCTTCATCTAGTTTAAAGCTATGTTCTTTTATGGACTGAAATTAAATTAAATAACCTATGAGATTTGTCTGTTGATGAATATGTCGAAGATACTTACCGTTGTGGGAAAAAGCGGCGTTTTATCCTGTAAGCTTTGTGGAATATGTCTCTGTCTGCTTTTAAAATGGCGATTTGATTTGAGTTTGGGCTGGACATCTGCCTGAGGTTCTGTTTGCTCAGCTTTTGTTAAATTTGGTTGGTCATTATTTCCTGGCAAGTACATTACATGTTTTCCTCCAGTTAAAAATTTTATGGATTGCGGTTCTATCGTAACCAATCTTTGTCTTTTACTTCCATACTCTAGACTCTTCGTATGATTATCCATACCACCAACGTTTTTATGTAGCAACCAATTATTATAGCCTTCAAATTTGGTAACAGAAACCTCGGCCTGTCCGGGTTGTGGATTAGGCTTTCTGAGACTAAAAGCAGACGCGCTAGTGTTATTATTAAAATAATCATCTGGCTTGGACTTCTGCAGACTTTTATAGATGCATACCTTTGAGAAAAGAGTTTAGCTATTCATTAAACTATTTACTAACCATAAGTTATACGTACTTCGCTTGCATCGTTTCCTCGATTATGTTGTAGGTGAGAATCCCTAGGAAGGGATAGGCTAAAGGTGTGTATGGGCGCTACAGCAGCTTGTCCAGACTTTTTCATTTTGCCACCATAAAACAATAAGCCATCTTCCTCCCATTTAGAGCGATACTCATCGGAGCTTGAGTCATCATCGGTGCTGAGTCCCTTAACCCGATCATCATTATCATCGCCAAGATCCTGTTCAGGAGTCCACGTGTTCCCTTTTTGATTCGACCTAGAGGCCTGACAAACTTGTTTTGTTCGGTATGGTTGAATGGGTCTCTCACTGGTAGAATTTCCGGTCTTAATATTTAGCTTCTCCTTCATTTGCGAGCTTTCCACACGGTCTAGTTCTTCCATGAGGGAACGCCAAGCTAATGTTGGACTGAATGAAGGTGTCTCGGCTTGTCGACGAGGTAAAGTAGGCCGTATATGCACAAGTAATCCATTATCATTCATACGCTCCTCCGGAGTGCTGGTGTTTTTATATTCCATATCATAGCTTAAAATATTTGGCAACTGAGCTCCTTCGTTGGCAAGATTTTCATCAGCTAAAAGGAAACTTTTTGGATTTGGAAGAGCGTAAAGTGATTGAAGTAATACTTACCAGTAACTGTTTTAGTAGTATCTGAGGATCCCACCATTTCCATGCCAAAATAAAATGTACGCTGTTTTTTATTTCCTTGAGCAGAAACAATCACTTCATCCAGATTTTCTTTTGGAGCTACAGATTTTTGAATATTGTCATGAACATCATACTTTTGATGATGTTCCATATTCACTGGGATTTTAATTTGAGTGCAAGTCTCAAGATTTTCAGATTTTCTACTTTTTAGCATGATGGCATCGGAGCTTTTCTCTCGACGATAGATGACTTTAGGTCTTTCGATTGAAGTACTTTCATGAAGATTACCACCCACGGAGTTGCGATTTTCATTTCCTCTTTTAAAGGCGTCACTAACGTTTTGAACTGGCCTTAATGGTGGCTTTGTAAGCTTCATTTGGCGATCTGAATTTTTTGCAAAGTGTGTTTGTTTTGCATTATCTGGTTTTAAATTCGGATTGCTCCGTAAAATCTCAGTATTATTCTTTATTAGCGGAGTTGTAATAGATGCTGCTGGCGCTTCAGGTGCTCTTCGCTTTTTAGAATACTTGTTCCTAGTACTCGGCCTAGAGGAGATTCCATCATGTTATTAGCGGCAGAAGGCTTCTGTTGGTTAAGTTTATGTATAAGCTCTGGTTCAGAATACGTATGTCGTTGCATTCGTGACAGATTTGTCTCCGGGTTCCTCGCCTTGACTTTAACGTATAGCAACGTTTGGGATCTTGTGAATTCGGAATGCAGATCATTTTTTCTATTTCCGTCTTTTGCCGTTTCTACTATAAATGTTTTGGATCTTTGACTAAGAGCATTTGATATGCTTTGAGTGTGAGTTTCATTTGGCTTTCGCCCACTAATCGTTCCACCAGAATTTAATATTGCACCATTCGTAGTAGCTCTCAAATGAAGTTTTTTGTCCAGTTCTGGTAAAACTTTAAAAGGGACTTCAGATTGAGCCTTTGATTCCTTATCAACACCAGGAGGTTGATATGATCTTCTCCATTGTGGATTTAAGTTACGTTGCGGATTATTTGGGCTAGTTCTAAAGCCCGTTCTACTCAACTGATTGTGATGATGAGATGTTTGGCTGAGGTGTTTAAATTGTGAATGGAATTGAGAGCTTCGATCGATTCCCGATCTCCCACTACTTATATTGTGAGCGCTTCCCGAATTCCCCATTTTCAAATTTCTACAAATAAAAACATTAAGTGTTACCATTGTATACAATAATTTGCAAGCTGAAATTAAGTACATACAGTACATGTAAGTACATACATTGTACATACATATATATGTATGTGAAAACGTTCTGACCCACAAATCATTCTGTCATCATTTATCATTCATCGAAACCTAATTACTGCAACATAAACATACATATGTACATAAACATCTCTTCATGGGCCCTACATACACACAAACATTCATACATACGTATGTAAAATAAGAGAAACGCTTGTGCCAACAACACATTCCACAATAAATATGCATATGCAGATTCAGATTCAGGTATTTCAGGTACACAATACGTCTTTAGCAAAAATGAAGTTCATTTTTATATTCATAGGCGAAGAGTTGTTGTATTTACTCACAAATATCTGGCATAATTAATAGATAACTTTCTTTTTCACAGAAAATGTCCATTAATTTGCTCTGCAGAGGGCACATTCGAATTTTTAATGTTTGTATGCATGTATGTACATCCACTTGTACATATATTTTTATAGACATGCATACATGCTATGATTAGTTGAACACTTGTACAAACAATTAAATTATTTTAAATAGCTAAAACGTATGTATTTATAGGAATTTTTTTTTTTTTTGCAAATTGTGCGTTCCGTTTTCTTTGATTTTACCGGACTGCGAAGACAGCAGCAAACACAATGCGCAGAAACGCTTTCACAACAACATTGATCGCGGCAGTTGAAAACTTGACTTCCCATTGTCAGTGAGAGTAGAGTCAGCCAAAAGCTCCGCTCTTTGTGGCCCAAGAAAACCAACTTAAGTTAAAGTTGCTTTGGTGTGTGTGCGAGTGTGAGAGAATTTTACCAGTTCTTTTTCATTCATAATGATCAATTCACTGAGCGGGTTTTGAGCAATCTCGTTACTACGTACACTTGTGTGTATATCTGTGATTGCATCTACATATATATACAAGGGCGGAGGCACGGGGACCATTGCCTTTCCTAGCGCACATTCCACATAAAAACTTAAAAAAAAAAAATTGCACTCAATGAATATTATTAGTACCTTTTTATATTAAAATTTATTGATTTATTCAACTTTTTGATACAAAAGTCAGAGACTAGGTTGACTGGTAGTACAAAGTAATACTAATAATAAAAGAATGGTTTGTTGAGTAATAAAATTTATTAATTTGCATAATAAAAAATCTAAAAATATTAAAAAAAAAAAAAATCAGAAAATAAAATTCTATTGTCAGATAAGATGTACAGTGTCAATCGAAGTGCACTGGCTTACTTTATTACTTTATATAACATCTGCTTTATTAATCGATTTTGAAATAAGTTTTCATAAATTACAGTTAATTGTGGTCCCTGGAGATAAATAATGAATGATATTGACGCTCCCCCTCCTTGAAGTGCTGTCTACGCCCTTGTATGTATACGTTACATGTAGTTGTTACACCCTGCGCCCATTGGTATGTAACAGGTAGAAGGCGGCAGCTGCGACCCCATAAAATATATGTGTGTTCATATATCTGATTAGTTTCGATGTGCGGTACTACAACCAGCTTGATTTCAATAAATACAGACCGACACACATTTCATACTTTACCACATTGTTTCTGTCATTTACTAAGCGTGGAGGCAGCACTGGCGCCACCTTGGGTGTGGGCCTTGTAATAATAATAATAAATCCAAAAGCAGCAACCATTTGTTTGTTTACTTTTGTAATTCAAAACAAATAATAGTCCAACATCATCTGAGGTTTGTACATTAAAAATGTTTAATTTGTATAATTGTATATGTCTGTATACATGTATTTATATCTGTTGAATAGGTTTCTATTATTTTTATTAAAAATAAAAAAATATAACGTTACAATTTCAACATTCAAAAAATTCTACAATTGGTTTTACTAATTATAAATTGATAAAATCTTAAACCATTTCGAACTTAAGCAATTTCTTTAGAAAACTCATATTCATGTCTCATGTAATTTTTATCATCAAAGCAACCGATTAAGACCAAAGACTGCGTTTGACCTGGACACTGTCAGTCGGAATCATTGATAGCTTTTTTTCTTTTCTTTGCCGCCTGTGTTACTTTATGTTTTGACCAATCCTCCTGAAAATATGCACACTTATGTAATAAGAAATTGTTTAAAACCTATGAAAATGATTATCTTACCTCACTAGAGTTCTCATCAGACGAGTATATTGTTTTTACAACATCCGAATTCTTCTTATTCCCCGCACTATGACTATTGGAGTCTTTTTTACCAACTGGTTGCTTGCGGCCACGCCCACTGCCACCACGTCGACCAACGGCAGTGGTTTCATCTTCTGCTGCCAATGCGAAAAGATCACTGAACTGTTTCTGCTCAATGAATATACAAAACTATTAATAAATAAAATTTCAAAATAGAAATGTTTAGGTTACCTTTGTGCTCTCATTACTGTGAGAATATGCGGATTGCAGTGCTCGCTGCATCATATCATGAACATATAATCCTGTACCCGTTCCATGCCTACAGCTTCTTCTATAATGCTCTAGGTGGTTTAATACCTGTGATCATAAACACCATAATTTAATATAATTTTCAATATATACAAGTCTTTCACTCACATTATCGGCAGATGGAGTACTGCTTGCAGCGGAGCTACCTTTGGATGGTCGCTTTCGCTTGTTTGGTGATGAACTTGGATACTTAGAAGTAAGCAGAGATGCTATGATTTCGGAAAGTTTTTCTTCGCAACGCTGACACCAAAACCTGTTAATCACATATAGCAATAGCATATTATAAAAACATTTAGAATGGTAACTTGCTACGAACCTTAAAGCCGAGGTGACAAACGGATCTCCTCTGGATTTTGCTTCCCTGCTGAGTAAAAGTCTGATGATTTCATTTGTTGGCTCTTCATTTTTCAATAGCAGCAGCAAATGGCTTAGTGCTTCTGGATGATTTGCAGCTTCAAGTTCCGGTAGTAAATCCTTAAAGAAAATATATTTTTGAAATCTGAATTTAATTAAAAAAAAAAGCTATTGCAACTTACTTGAATACATTTTAGGGGTACGTCATGTGCTTGGATGAGCTGCCATAGACAAAACTGTTCGTATGTCTCATATTCCAGACTATCCCGAATACAATCGATAAGACCGTCTTGTTTAAATATGGTTAGTTTGCCTTGAGCAATCGAATACATAATGTCACGCACATTCTTGGCGTCAATGCATCGCAGAGTGATACGCAATAAATCTGTGTTATTTATGGCTATTGTTTTGAACTCCCTGTAAATATCAGGCAGCAGCCATAAGTATATCGTAGTGTTCTCCTTTTCAAGTAGATCAAGATCCCGCACTAGACAAATGCTAATTTTCTCATCAGTTGCTTCACATATTTGCCGATAAACAGTTGTTTTAAATTGATAAGCTTGCTGTACGTTCTTGCGTGTCTGAAGCTTGCAGTGAATTTTCATAAAATACAGAAGCAAATATCCGGTTTCGGTTAAACGCTCGCATATCTCAGAGAGTAGTGTTTGAAATGGTTTTTTGCTCTTGTCTTCATTTTCATAAAGAAACCGAAATAAACCGTACAACGGATAGCTAATGCTTTTAGCTAGAAACTTTTCCTCTGTCTTACTCTCCGAAAATACGTTTTGTTGTGGCAATGTTTCGCGTAGAATCAAAACCGTATTTGAGATCACATAATTGAGCTGCGCTTCGTCCATATTTGAGGCGGGTAGAGTACGAAAGTCTTTCAAAAATGCCTCCCATGTAAAGGAGTTGCGCTTTGTTACAAATATCTCGAACGATTCGGCTATTGCATCGGGCAACTCAACCTTTTCGGGCACTGGTTTCTCTTTAAGTCGAACCTAAAAAGAGCGCATATTAAATGTTGAATTTATTTTACATGTTTAGTAGGCACAAACCTTTGACAGTGGCAAATCATCATCGTCATCAGTGTTTTCATCATTTTTGTTGCTTCTCCCGACATTTTCACCGTCCTCGTCGCTGAATACAGGATCATGCTCACGTTCCACGCTCTCCACTGGTGCAATAGCTATTTTGTTATCCTCGTCCACAAGCGAAATTGTGCCACTGCCAGCCGCAAATGCGACACCACCAACTTCAATGTTCTCTGTAATTGAATAATATTTAAATATATGTATATTTTATTAGTTGCTTTTATAGGCACACATACCACCTTGAATCATTCGTTGGTCAGCTTCTTTTTTAAAGATGGGCGCTTGAATTGAATGTGTCACTGGATACATAGACTGTGGAATATTGGAAACCGGCGAAACAAATTCTCGGAAGTTTTCGCGTATTAAATTGCGTAGTTCTCTATCAAGTTTAGGCGACTCAAAAAGAGGGTGTAAGTTTGGAATGACCTACAAATAAGATTATTTTAAGTTTAAAAATCGGTTTTCTATGATATTTTGTATTGAATACTTCTTACCTGCTTGTCGAGTATCAATTTTAATGAATTGTACACGCCCAATCTTATTCTATCCTCGTTCTTGACATAGAAATTCTTTGTGATTCGGCACAGAAAATCTAGCAATGTGCTGCTCACAAATGGATGATTTCGTATAGAATGATACATAACCAAAATGCCGGGTTCTATATTCATAATGTTATCCTTTGCCGGATCGAAAAATAACCAATCGTAGAATAGCGATAACTTGGCATTGGCCGAAGCAATTGGATTTGTGCATGATGATATTAGCCAGCCGATAATAGCCCATCGTGGGATGATGTCAGAACATAACATATCATTTGTGGGATGAATAACGTTGATAATGAAACGAATCAGGTCAGACCGCAGACTATGCGACTCGGGTGTAGCAAAATATTTATCCTGAAACCAATCTTGGTATCGCTTTTGGTTGCCAAATTTCACACTCGAGGCCAGAAAGTGCAGCTTTCGTTCCATTTCGGGAAGTAACCGACATTGTAGAAACCGTCGACTGGTACGTATTTGAAGTAAATGCCAAATCCCATTAAAGGTCGGATGCAAGCTTTTCGGATTGTATAAGATATCTCGCCATAAAAGTTCAAATTCAGGAATGCGTGCAACATTTTGCAAAAGCCTATAAAATATTTATATATGAAATGTATATACAAAATACCCGAATAATTAAAATCCAAATTTATTTCTTATTAAAAAAGAAATAACTATTTCTCTATCAGACCTGTTCCGTTTTTTACTAATAAATATTTACTTAATTTGCGAATTTGAATGCAAAAGTTTTCACCAAATTTCCCTTAAGTTTCCGTCGTAACTTAAAATAGGTAAGACCGAATCTGATAAAATGTTTTGGGTAGTGTGATGGTTTAAAAAAATTATTTTTAAATCAAATAAGTAACTAAATAAATCTGATGATGAAACATTGCTCCTAAAATAAAAACAAATATTTTATTTTCACTAAGAATTTATGCTAGGCCAAAATCATCGATTGATTAGCTGAATTTGAAGTGAATTCATCCGCAAAATCTAGCCGAAAGTGATAACCGGGACAGGTAAGGGAAATTTGCCGAAAGTGAAAATTGGAACAGGACTGTATTTGTTTAGAGTTGAACTCACCGTACAAAATCTCTTCCCAATGGTATAATATCATGAAAACGATCACGTATCAGCGAAATAGTAAACTTAACCTCTTTTTGGCGTAGTGGTAGCAAGGCAGGATTGGCATGGTCCTCTATGAGGCGCACGAAACTGTAAACTGTTGATTGTACAAGGAAAGGATTGGTTTCCAGCCACGCCCTGTACTCCATGAAAATGTCCAAAAGACTTTCTACAAGGAAGAGATTTTTATGGGACACATCTCCGCCACCCGCTTGTCGCAAACAATTCCAGATTACATTTTCGACACTGAGCACCTGATGCTTTACAAATTCGCGCAACACCCAAATCAGTTGCCTCCGAGCGATTTCAGTTAGTTTCGCGTACTTTTCAACAACCAAAATCGTAAGATTTGCAACAATTGCGTTCATTCCATCCCTCGATACAAGAGTTATATCCCGATATGTTTTAGGAGCCATTGCTGGATCCGTTAATATGATATACAAAAATCCGATTGAAATCTCCTCATGTTGCTTTTCCTTGCACACGAATTGTGAGAGCATGTCATGCATTTCCTTATCACTGAGGCCCGCAATTTGTTGCTGCACGTTAATGTACGAGCGTTCAAATTTCTAATTAAGAGTAAATGCAATCATTATTATTTGTTCATTAATAAAGTTGGTGGTAAATTAAAATATGCACCTCTTCGATCTCATCTTTACAGTCAACAGCCGTACAGACAAACAATTTTGAGACGTGAGCTGCGCTTTTTTGTTGCTGTTGCTCCATTTGTGTAGATACTATGCTTGAGTATTTCTTTGAAAAACCTGATATGGTATTTAGCTTTTATACAGTTTCATAATCATTCAGAAACAGTAACTGAAATAATGGAAAACTTAGATTGTACAACAGCATTTAATAAACCATAACTATATCGCGTTTTCTGTTTTGGTTGGTAGACAGAAAAAATATGGTTGCCTCAAATGGGGCTGCCAACGTTTAATTTTACCTTGCCATATGAGAACAAACAACAAGTTGCCAGACCTTATGCATTTTTTTGGTATAATTTCCTATGAAATGCCATTCCCTGGCCATTTTTTCCATTTCCTATCTGGGAAATTCAGGAATATTAGAAAAAATTCTTCAAAAAATCCATTAAAAACCTCACCTCAATCGGTTTTTTGTCGCCATTTTTGAGTGAAAAAAGATGGTCATCCTATTTTGGACTCCAATCAGAAGTGGAACCACGCAGCTGCCAGATTTTAAAACGGTTGTGGCGCCATCTTTTGTTTGCTAGCGGCGCGAGGTGAAATATTGTTTACTTTTAGAACTATATTTTAATTGAAGTCTGGCAATATTCTGAATTAAGAAAACTGAACGGAACGATACGACAACGCTACTGACTAGACACACCATTTTGTTTGAGAAAAAATCGTGGGAAAACGTTTTCTTGTGCTGTGTGTAGAGTGACTTTTAAAAAGTATTTATAAATAAGAGTTTGCAATTGGACAACCATAATGGACAACATTGAACGACTTTACAAATGCTATGAAATATTATCCGAAGCGGGTGATAAAATTTCTGAGGTAAGCGGTAATAAAGAAAAAACGCGTCAAACTGAACGGTACATACATACATACATGCACATACACATATAAAAGTGTGCGATAATACACGCGTGCCGGCGCTAGTTAAATAAAAAGTATATATATTGATAAAAAAAATTAATGTTTGCAGCATGTGGCGGAATACAAAGAGATTTTGCAGGCTGTAAAAGGCACATCAAAGGAGAAACGCTTAGCATCCCAATTTATTGGCAACTTTTTCAAACACTTTCCGGAACTATCGGATACCGCAATTGATGCTCAGTTCGATTTATGCGAAGATGATGATACACAGGTGTGTTTATCAATCAAATTAAAGCTATAAAAATGGGCTAATATCAGTTTCTTTTAAATGTCTTTTTGATTTATATTTACATTTATAGATACGCCGTCAAGCTATTAAAGACTTGCCCAAGCTATGTCAAGGCAATGCAGAAGCCACAATTCGCGTGGGCGACACTCTTGCCCAGCTGTTGATATTGGATGATGCCACAGAGTTGCAGCAAGTCAACAACTCGTTAATAAGCATCATCAAGTTGGATACGAAGAACTCGATAACTGGTTTATTCCAACAAATTACCACAGGTGATGAGCCGACACGAGAGCGTTGTTTTAAATTCATTGCCACAAAACTTTTGACAATGGGTCCAAATGTTATAACCAAGGAAATTGAGGATTACATTGTCGAGGAAGTTAAGAAAGCATTGCAGGATGTGACAGCCGATGAATTTCATCTATGCATGACTATTTTGGGTGCAACAAAACTGGGCAGCACAATAACTGGACATGCTGAACTCGTTAAACTGGCCACGGAACAGGCTGAATTAAATACTACGGATACGGATACCATTGCCGTAGACGATGAAATTGTGGAGCGTTTCATACAGTGTGCCACAGCAGCTGCACCATACTTTTCGGTATGCGATCAATTAAAACTGGTTATTTTCGTCATAAATCTAATCTCTCTTATTAATCATAGAAAACAATTAAGTCGACACAATTCGTGAGCTACGTTTGCGATAAACTTTTGCCAATTGACACATGGAATTTGATTGCCACTGCAGTCTCTCAAGATCAAATTCAATTGCGACTTTTAAAAGTATTTGCCGAGATGATAACTAATACCGATAAGCTGGAAAACGCTAATGAACGCATCAATGCTGTATACAATGTGCTACTTGTGAGTCTTTTATGATTGCTCATTTAATTAAAATGTACGCTAAAGTGATCAATTATAATTACCAGGAATACATGCCGTTACCAAAACTAAGTGATGAGGATTTGTCAGATACGCCACCCTCATTCCAGTTCTCGCATGCTGAGTGCTTGCTGTACGCATTGCACACACTAGGAAAGAAGCATTCCGGCAATTTAACTTTTATTGAAGATGCCGAAAAACTGAAAGACTTTAGAGCTAGACTACAATATCTAGCACGCGGTACACAGGGGTAGGATAAACTTAAGATATATATCAAAAATATAAACTAACTTAATCACATTTGCAGGTATATTAAAAAATTGGAGGAGGCACTCAAAGGCAAGACAGGCGAGGAACTTAAAACCGAGGAGAATCAATTGAAGCAAACCGCTCTAAAGACGACATCAAATATAAATATATTGATACGCGATCTATTTCATTCACCGCCCATTTTCAAGCATGACATTGTCCTCTCCTGGATTGTGCCCAAAAGTGTATGTATATTCTTTAATATCTTTAATGTAATTTAATTTAGATATCATCCTAGCACCTGTCACATATAAAATGAGAAGGGAAATTAGATTTAATTAATCTTTAGTTAACTCAATGTTCTTTTCACTTGCAGAGCAAACTTGGCAAACGCCATGTACCGATCACATTTGGCGACAAGGGTGCCGCCAACGGTAATCAGGAAACGGATCAACAGGATAAGAAATCGCGGCCATTCAATGAACAGAAATTTTATTCGCCGCCATCAGGCAAATACTCTGGCAAAGTGAATCCCAACTATGGCAACAACAACAATCGCGGACGACAACGTGGTGGAGGAGGCGGCGGTGGAGGAGGCTATAGGAATCGACGATACAGATATTAGATGACCCTAAACAACAATATTTGCATGTTTGCTATCCTAGTCGTTAATCAACAAGACACACCACTTAAAAAAAAAAAAGAAAAAACTAAAAAGAATAGAGAACTTTACCGAGATTATGAAAAGTTCTCTACCAACGTTCCACAAATATAATAAACAACTTCCAAACTCACATACAAGACATGGCCTATAGACGAACTTCGAACTACAATTGAGGCAATCTATTCTGCTCTAAAGACTAGGGTGAGTATCAAGTGAGCTTTCCTTGTAATTGTCTACCTTTGATATATTTCAGAGCATCTCAGCAACAATTTTATGCAGTTCTTTTAACAATTTTTCCAATCTTGCTTTGTTATTTTTCGAAACACACACAAACAATTGCTTCGTATGTGAAACATGTTTGCAAATTAACGTCTGATATCTTCAAACAACGCCACGCCCACTCACATCCCACATTTTGTCATCACATAACGTGAGCGTTGCTTAAATATATCTGGCTCTTAGTTTTTTTTTTACCTATCTATGTAATACTATATAAAATAGTTTGTAAACAATTTGCAATATCTCTTAATCATAATATCAAGTCAGTTAAAATGAAGTCCCAAAACATATGAAATGATATGCAATATAAAGAAGCACAAGATTTACAAACATGTACGAAAAGTTTGTCAAAACCTTTTAATCACAGGCATAATTAATTCTTTTGTTTACATATATACTTAACAATTGTACTACGTAGCAAAAACAGCAACAAGATAAAATAATATGCAAACTTTGAATTTCAATAAAGGGAAAAACTAAAAAACGGTTTCGCTAGAAGCCCTAAAAATTGTGTTGTATCCTTTATTTTGTCAGGTTTCGTACTTTATTTGGAATTTAAAGTGAATTTTTTTTAGTTTATATATATAAAACTGAACAAAACTAATATTGCATAAATTATAAAAACTTTAAACACCAGTTTAAGTTTAGGAAAGTAACTCCATATTTTATGTGCAATTTGAAAGCCTAAAGAAAAGATTGCAATGACGTGTGATTAACGGATTTATTTTAACCCTAATTCACTAAAGTAACCCGAAATTTTGTGTTGAACTTGAAAGGCGAATGAAAGAATCGAATGACGTTTGTTTTATTTATTTATTTATTTAGCATTAATAAAAATATATATGTATTGTGTATTATAAGCCTTTTTTAAACATTTAAACAATCGATTTCAACTTTAAGCATAGACGTGTATGTGGCTAACACTAAGTGGACGCTGCACTGCACATCTAAATGCTTGGAGGAGGCTGATTTCCCGGTTGTTGGCCACCTCCTGGTTGACCTCCGGCACCACTTCCTGGATTGGCGCCACCTTGTTGCTGAGCACCGACCAGCTGTGTGGCAAAGCTCTGGAACAGTTGCAACATGTCGTTTGGCATGGGTGGCACTTGACCAGGAGCTCCAGCTCCTCCAGCGCCGGGTACAGCACCGCCTGGATTACCGCCCATATTCGCAAACAATTGACCAATGGTGTTCATGACCATGGGATTCTGTGTCATCGATTGTAATTGCTCCAGATCGATCTCAGCGCTGCTGAACAGATTGCGGACAGTTGGATTGGTTAACATAGCATTTAGGCCGTCTGTCAGATGGGACAATTGAGGAGGTTGATTGCGTGCGTTGCGGACAACCTCCAGATTGTTCCGATAGTCGGCATTGTCCGGTTCCAATTCAATTGCCTTGGCATAGGCCTGCTCCGCTTCATTAAACTTGCCCAGATTGGAATAGGCCACACCCAGGCGGCAATACGCTTTACTATAGTTGGCGTTATAAAGTAGCGCAGATTTACAATCGGTTACAGCACGATCATTGTCGCCCAGGCGAATGTGAGCTGCAGCCCGGTTGCAATAGAAAATCGGATTTTTGGGATCAAATGTGATGGCACGATTATATTGGAGCAGTGCCTCATTATATTTGCAGTCCTTCATTAAACGATTGCCCTCGTTCTTGATCGATTCGGCCAGGGCCAAAGATTCTGGATTGCGTTCAATGTACAACGATTGGAAGAGCTCAAACATATCAATGTTCTTTGTGTTGACAACATTGTTGCTGCCACTGGGAACAACAGCATCTCCACCAGGAGCTGCAGCTGTTGTACTTTGTGATGTTGCCGTAAATTCTTCCGGCTCCTCATCGCCCACATCGAAGGCGGCTTGCAAGCATTGTATGGCCACTTCGATGCTTTCACTTTGATCCGGCGACATGACATCCACCTGCTTCTTTAAGTAATCAATAAAGGAACGAACAAAGCTTTGCTGCACTGCGTCCGGCATTTTGTTTGTGACTTGCGATTTTAGTTACTTTTAATGTTGAAATATTTGTATAAATTCACTTATGTCGTGTCACTTGTATCGTTTCGTTCTGAATTAGTTCAAGTGAACACAGGTCATTAAAAAACACGAATGAACTATAATTCATGAACTGTATAGTTCATTTTGTTCGTTGGTCTACTACTGTTCATCAACGAAAAAAATCCTTAAATCAAAAGTTGTACATGCGAATGCGTTTGCTCCAATTGGGAAATTTCATTCAACATCGATAAAGTGTAGGCAATTATCGAGATTTTTGTAAGCAACAAACAGCTGCTTGAGAAAAGACCGCAACAAAAATATTTGAAAAAAAATGTAATTAATTTATTTGCATAACACCATTAATAATACCGACGTAACAGTGTTAACGGCGAACTGGGACCTCTGCCGTAATACACTCGACGCTCACTATCTATCGATTTACATGTAGGGTTGACAAGCAGTTTTTTTTTTGCGATAACGATTACTAACAGAGGCTATCGAGCTCGAGAAAAACTCGTTTTTTTTTACGTTGTTGCTAGCAAAAGTTTGGAGCAAGCTTTTAGACAGCATGCAACAAAAAACTTTTCAGTTAAACGCTCTCTGGCCCTGCTGTCGTTGGTTGTGCGCGTGTTTCCAACTTGCTGTTGTCGTGGCGGAATGATTTGTTCAGTGTGTATATAATAACAAAGCAAGTGATTATTCAAATTACTTTTGAACATATGTTGAGACATTGCCAAAATTAGCAGCAATACTGAAAGAGTGTGTGAATGTGTTTGTACGAGTGTGTGTGCTTCCTTTCGTGACGTCAGTCTTCCTTAAACTCAATCCTTTACGTCTTGGCCAGCTCGTTTGACTCGCTGCCAACAGTTTTGGTCTTTCTGTTTATAAAAAAATCAGTGGCGCCAACATGGTGCGTTGGAGTGCACGTTCGCGAAGGGCGCGGCAGGACCAAGTGGAGCTGTTGGCCAGCAATAACAAAGTTGGCGAAGATGATACCGATAATGGTAAGCTTTCAAATGTAACGGCTAATTTAGCTTCTTTTAAGCTTACATTTCCATTGCAAAAATACCCTCTTACTATTAAAAAATATATATTTGTTGGAGCTTGCGCAGACAGCAAATGGTATGTTTTTTTATAATAATGAAACAAAGTTTGTTAAAACATAGAAAACGTATCCAAACAACAATCATGTAAATAATCTCAACACCTCTTAGTATATTTGCTCCCAATTATTCTTTATTTTTATCCTTTATTTTTGTATTCCAGCTGCCTATCGCAATTCTGCAGATCTATCAGATACTGATGAAATCTTTCTTAAGGGTCTTTTGCTTAGCAATCCATCAACGCCGCACAAGGAGCTTATGGTACGTAGATTAAATGACGAGCACATCGCTTTTATTTTTTATTTTTATTGAGAGCATGACCCAAATCAAGTCAAACCATCTGCCAAAGCCGACGCATTCAATAAGAAAATTGAGGTAGATTTTTCCCCTCATTATCGAGAACACATACACACACTTAGACAAGGAAAATCATTGTTTACGCTATCGGTGGCATTGCATGCTGATTATGTATGAACTTATGTACGCATGTATGAAGACCACAATTTGGTGTACGCTTACGCTTTTCTTTATTACATCATTTTCTTGGCTCACACTTGATTACTTGTGGCATGAATTACAGTATCAAAGGGTCATGGCTGCCCATTTACTGAGCTTTCACTTGAGTACAGAGTATACGATACAAGGCAATAAATATGCTGTGTTAAAAGCTTGGGAATGAAGAGTACTTTTGCCTTTTGTTTTATCTTATGAAGTGCGAAACGCTTTTATGGTTCTTTCTGTTGTGACCGTTATGGGACGAGACTTTTTTAACGACAATTATGGCAGAGCAATTAACACTATTCTTTTTCGCTTATTTGAACATTAAACTTGACCTCCTAGCGTAACTTTAGTTAATAAAATTATGTAAAGCATTAGATAATTGAAGACAGCTATTGATTTTCTTTTGATTGTTAAACTATGCTAATGAAAATTCCATCAAAATCTAGTTGCTAGTTTGTTTGGGTTGGGTTTGTTGGGTTGCCAACAAACCAGATTAAATCAAAAGCAAGTTTGCGTGTCGCAGTTAATTAGAATAAACATTTTCCTAGGTAAATAAGAGTGTTATTACAGTGACCCGCTATTGGGGAAGGCAGTGAAAGTAATTAAAGCTACAAGTCACGAGACTTTCTTGATAAGATAAATTTAAAAAAGGAAAACATGAAATAAAAAGTCACTGCAAATTCCAATTGTTCATTTAGGAGACGAACATAAAAAGCAGAAATAAGCGACGCCCTATGAAAAAATAAAGAGTGGCAACGAAGCTTTACGTTGAAAACCGGTTTGGAAAATGTTTTTCTTGATAAATGCGCATGCATGTGTTAATTTTGAAAACTTTATGTTACCTGGGCCAAAAGCAAAATCAAACAATGCACAAGAGAAGTAAAGTTGTTGGCCTACTAATGCAGTCGCTGCTTGCTACAGAAAGCTCTGAGAGCGGCTTCAACATTCCGCTGAGAGAGGCTTTACAGCGGCGTACAGTTGTAATAATAAAACCATAACAAGCTACGCACTAACACTACCACAGCCAACTAAGAGCGTCGGCTAACCTGCAAGCTTGCTCTCATGTTGTGGAGTTAGCCCTAGCATGCTCTGTCACTCTCCCACTCTCTTTCTGCTGTTGCCTCACACTATTAGAGCGCTCACACCCAACTGTATGGTAAACAGGGTTTCATGCCAGTCAGTTACTTTCGAGCTGTGCTAAGGTGAGGTTCTGTTTTAATTTCGTGCGCTTGACTGCATATACATGGGTGTTGTAGTGTGTGTGTTTGTATGCGTGTGTGTGTGCGCTTTGCTCATTTGAGCATGGCTTAAACAGGGGCATAAATATTCAACAGTTAGATTTGAATGCTCGCCCGCTTATTCGCTCTCTCTTGATCGTCGCGCTCAATTATAAATTTTAACTCAGAGACGTTTAAAAAGAATAAACATTTGTGATTTTAATTATATACACTATTTTCCTATGAGGGCCATTTCATAAATAAAGCGAAAATAGCACAAGTGTTTTTTGTTGTGGAGTGTGCTGTCTTGGTTACTCAGTTGTTCATTCAACAACAAACCCCATTTTAACCAGGCTAACTGATGACGTAGTCTTGGCAAGCGTCTCGACTTATATTGTGTAACGTCTTAACTGTGTTTTGGCATTTTCAAAGTTGAGTGTGTTGCATGCTCACACACACTAA
Source organism: Drosophila neotestacea (assembly GCA_035044365.1). Lineage (NCBI taxonomy): Eukaryota > Metazoa > Arthropoda > Insecta > Diptera > Drosophilidae > Drosophila > Drosophila neotestacea. Next base: position 98,982 of record JAWNMD010000327.1, read on the forward strand.
CACACGGATACAGAAGCTCGCTCTCCGGCTTGCTCACACCCATACATACTTACACCTTTTGGACTCTTCTCTTCTTGGCTTTAACGCTACGCTCACTGGCGTGTTTTGGGAGTGGCTCCAAAAAAAGTGAAAAACAATTGAAAATAATAAAAACGAAAAGTGCTTTCTTCGTATTAAACAAATTTAACTTGATTAACTAGTTAGTGTCAGTAAACATCTCGAAATAACAACAAGAGAGAACCGCTTTTTAAAAAAGTTGTATTTTTAGGTTAAATATCTTAAAGATTCGTCAGTTTTTCAAAACGTTTAACCTTCGCACGTATCTGAGTTGTATTTGTACAACGTTAAGAAACAAACTTCATTGTTATTTATTGTGTGTGCAATTATAATTTGCCTAATTAGAGTTAACCTGTTGAAATTTTTTATACAATTTGATATATGTTCATATGTGCGTGTTTTTTATTATGACAACACTACTGTAAGGTGAAAGCCCTTTTCGTTAGTAACCAGCAACAACAACAGCTAAAAAAAAAGCTCAGTGTCAATAACGGTTGTCATTTGTGTGTATGTACATATGTGTGTGAGTGTGGGTTTAAGAAAGGGCCAACACATAGGAAATTCTATGTGGGGCTTCATTTCACACGGAAAAATTGACATCCGATATGAGCCAGACACAAATATGTGTAAACAAATAAACAATATAATCACTGATTGGGTTTTTTTGCTTCAAACAAAGCGTTGAATAAGATCAAGCTTCTTCACGTTCTTAAGTATGACTTAACAGCATAAACTATCTTTTTGAGCAATGTAACTACTGATTAGATTATTAACTTTAAACAAAAGCTTTAAATTAGGATCAAGCTCTGAAAGCAGACACTAAGTATGACTTAACTACTCAGGCTTCTAATTTCAGTTGTTTGTGCGACTCTTCACTAATATAATTGATTATAACTTCTTAGACAACCTATTCCAGTTGTTCTTTCTCTTCTTGAGTATTGCAATTTGTCATCAGCAAAGAGCGACATATTTATAAAAAAAAAAAGAAAACATTTTCCAGAGTACACTACACAAATATTGCATGTGAGAGAATCGTGGGCGGAAATTGTAGCGAAAGGCATAAAAATAAATACAGTCGGGCATACAGTCAATGAGAAAGAATGACACATGCTGACAAAGGGATGTGACTGACGACATAAGTAAATAAATTCAGCTAGAAAAGTGCACCGGAAGACAAGAATTAATTGCAATTGCAGCAAAATACAAATTTACTTTTCCTTAAGAAAGGGGAAACTGTTCGACCCAAATTTGTAAGCACAAACGACCCAATTTTTGACCTAAGTTACAACTAAAATAGCTCAAAGTTCGCAGGGGTTAAATGAAAGAGGCTGCCAAAAAAGAAATATAAAGAAAAGCGCAAGTGTTCAATTAACGGACGTAAACGCCAATTAAGTAAGAAGCAAAGATGACTTGACCTAGGGCAGTGAGATGATGATGAGATGAGGCAGGCGGTTAGAGCGAGCGATTTAATTTAATTATGCGTACATGTCTCATTTCATGCTCTGACTTCCATTCTTATTTGTTTACTCATAGCTGAATCCAACCGAACCGCAGCCCGTGCCCGCCTTTCTGCCCGCTCATCTGAACAACAAACCGATCTGTGACGATATCATACGTAAATTCTCTCCCTCAAGACGTTTGGAATCGCGTGAGCTTGCTAAGCTCTTGGCCCAGCCTCACTTTCGTGTAAGCAAATCCACACAGTTTAAGGAAAGCAAAATTAATTCTAACAGACTCTCTCTCTTGCTCTCTTAAGGCTTTGCTTCGTGCTCACGATGAGATAGGACATTTGTACGAGCAACGTTTGAAAGCTGTCGGTGGATCCATAACAAAGCTAGAGGCGACAAGTCAACGCCAACTAGGCGGTTATCTCTATACGGAAGATATATTAAAAAGCAAGATGCCTGTGGAAACTATTAAAATGGTCGGATTACGTCGAGATCCAAAGCAACCGCTGGGTCTTACTGTCGAGGTGGATGAGTACAAGCAACTAGTTGTAGCACGTATTCTCGCTGGCGGTGTTATTGATAAACAGGGCATGCTCCATGTAGGGGATGTCATATTGGAAGTAAATGGAACTCCAGTTAGATCGGCAGATGAACTGCAAGTAGAAGTCTCACGGGCCAAGGAGAATTTAACACTCAAGATTGGACCCAATGTCGATGAGGAGATCAAAAGCGGTCGCTATACGGTCAGTGGGGGTCAGGTAAAACAGAACGGCATCACAAATCTTGAAACGGGCAAGAAACTAACGGTAAGTTGTGTGCTTTAGCTGTTTGCTGTTAGCTGAAAACAAAAAAGAAAAGAAAATAGAAAAGAATTTGCTACTTTTTTGCATGAATTTTATACAAGTAGAAGTAAAAGCGTTATTTTTGTCTAGATGTTAAAAATTTTACCTTATATATACTATATATCATATCCCCAATTGAAGTTTAAAATATCGATTTATATAGTTCCATTTAGTCCAAGACAAAATTCTAAAACACCTGCAACTAAGTAAGTAAATCTTAAGAATAGCTTATACAAATTTGTGAAAGTACTTTCTAAGTAATTGTAATTATTTTGATTTATTCCATTAGTGTTATATGCGTGCGCTGTTTTCATACAATCCATCAGAAGATTCTCTATTGCCCTGCAGGGATATTGGATTAGCTTTTAAATCAGGCGATATACTGCAGGTATGTTTGAAATTTTATTTTCATTTTAAAATGTATCTAATCGAATTTGTATTTTGTAGATCATCAATGTAAAGGATCCAAACTGGTGGCAGGCTAAGAACATCACTGCCGAGTCGGACAAAATTGGTCTAGTGCCATCGCAGGAGCTTGAGGAGCGTCGTAAGGCATTTGTGGCACCTGAAGCGGATTATGTCCACAAGATTGGCATTTGTGGTACACGGGTAAGTGGATCATTTAAAATGAACTAGTCTTTTTAATTTATTAACGCCAATTACAAGTAGTCTATAAAATATTAATCAAAAGTTAAAACAGTAGGAAGTAAAAACTGAAAAAATATAAGAAATATTTGGAAAAGTTTAAAAAATCGTAGGGTGTTTAAATAATTATAATATCGAAATAATTAGTTTAAGTATAACCAAGTATCAATAAGTATTAGAATTTCTATTACGATCAGTATCAGTAATAGTATAACCAGGAGTAACTCGAAAGGTATAGGAAACGGGAGGATTTTACGGATATAAGAAAGATTTCAATCAATTACTTCCTACAGATATCCAAGCGAAAGCGGAAGACCATGTACCGTTCAGTGGCAAACTGTGAGTTCGACAAGGCAGAGCTATTGCTATATGAGGAGGTGACACGCATGCCGCCATTCCGAAGGAAAACTCTTGTATTGATTGGCGTCTCTGGTGTGGGCAGACGCACACTCAAGAATCGGCTGATCAACAGCGATGTGGACAAATTCGGCGCTGTCATTCCACGTGAGTAGACTTTGAAAATCATTATTGACTTCAATCAAAATACTTATATATTTTGGGAACAGATACCAGTCGTCCTAAGCGCGCCTTGGAGGAGAATGGTGTAAGCTATTGGTTTATGGATCGCGAGGAAATGGATGAGGCAATCAAGCAAAATGAGTTTCTCGAATATGGCGAGCACAATGGTAACCTCTATGGCACTCACTTGCAGTCCATCAAGGATGTCATCAATAGTGGACGCATGTGCATTCTGGATTGTGCACCAAATGCTTTAAAGATTTTACACAATAGCCAGGAACTGATGCCATTTGTTATATTCGTTGCTGCACCAGGCATGGAGCAACTGAAGACAATCTATGCTGATCGCCGCGCAACTGGCTCCAATAGAAATCTATCTGTATGTTTAGTTAAAGATTAGATAGTGCTAGATGAAAACCCGCTAATGTTACTATTGATCCTCTTACAGTTCGATCGTCAAAGTTCCATACGTTTCAGCTCCAGACGTGCACGTACGCTTGAGTCTTTAGCATCGCTTTATGAGGTAAAAATGTTGACGATGTTAGCCAACTTTAAGATCGAGCGTTCTAATGTTGAGTCATAACACACCCTGCACGCATTAGGCCACCTTAGTAGCGCTCCTAGATCTCTGCTTGAACACACAAACATTGCTTGACACATCTATGAATTATTTTTATTATCAACAGGATGACGATCTCATTTCCACGGTGGAGGAGAGCAGCTTTGTTCAACGAAAGTATGAAAAGTATTTCGACATGGTCATTATCAATGAGGACTTTGATGAAACGTTCCGTCAGGTGGTGGAGACCTTGGACCAAATGAGTCATGAGGAGCAATGGGTGCCCGTGAATTGGATTTATTAGGAACACGATTTGCAAAACGACCTCTTCTATTCTAATAGTATCTATTGTATTCATCACAAACGAAATAATGTCTACATACATATGTATATGTATTTATACGCAATATTGTATAATTTTAAAATGCCCTCCGCTTTTTTAATTGGTTTCCCTATGTTTAAGACTAATGTTACTATATGAAACGAATTCGTCCATTTGCTAGCTGTTTTATTTGTATGACCGTATCTTATTTATATTTTTAAAGATTTTCTTGCATTTCTCGAGACTTTTGTTTCTTTTCAATGCACACTAGTACCTATTCTTTTTTTTAAAACATAACTTTTTATATGCATATCATCTATAATTTAATGAATCTCTTGAGTACAACCAATTCTAATTATTATAAATCAAGCTCTGCCAATATATCATTAGTTTTTAGTTCAAATACGTTTTGTTTCAATAAAATGTATAAGTTTGTGCGATATATAGCAAAATGTTGATGATAAATAAATACGCATTTGGCTCAAAGAAATGTTGTTTATTTCCGCCTTAAAGGAATTTTATTTTTTCATAATTGTTATTTAGTGCGAAAAGTTAATATTGATGAACTACAGGTAAATGCCCATTGACTTTTCCACGACGGCATGAGGGTGACGCATCTGTTCATTGTGTTCGGGAATGCTTAGAAAGTCCTCAAAGGCGATTTCATCACAGCGTCCAGTAAGCACATCCTCCATAACATTGCTGCATAAAAAAATTAGTTTTAGTGTACTTGTTAAAAATAAATGGGTTTATATGTTAATTTACCTAGATGTCAAGAAAGGCAGACGGCCCACTTGACGAGCCGCAAAGCGATCCATGCCCATTCTTAGAGGTGCACACAGACCCTCGCGATTTCGCAACATTTGCATATCAATATTGTATCTGTGATCACGGTAATTCAATTCCGAATCACGCAAACGATGGATGTGGGCCAATTGGCTTAAGCAATTTGGCTCAGTGGGCAACACGGCTTTGCCGGATGCATTTAGGACGGGCACGTCTGTTGGGCGAACTTTAAGCGACTGTTGGTTCTATAGAGTAATACATACAACTTAATATCATTCTAACAATATATTGAAACAGTCTCTTACCATTTTAGAAGTAAAATTCCGGGAGTTTCGATATAAAACAATTTACAATGACAAAACAAAATTCGATTTGACTTGAAGTTGGCTGCGAAGGATATTTTAGGCAATTATTAAAAACGCGTTTTTTAGATAGGTGACAGTCGTAACGATAACGATAAATTTTTAATCGAGCGCAAAATGCTGCTCATAGTACGGCAGCAAACAGCTTTTTTCTGTCAGCACGAATTTAAAAATTTAAAAAAGGTACGAAATTTGGAACTCAACTGTAAATAAGTTTTTCACAATTTAAATTTAGTAAAACAAATATAAAAATGACGTACAATTTTAAATTTTTCCAAATCGAATTTATTCAATGAGAACTATTTAAAAGTAGAAACAACTTTCTTATGTTTGTGAAACCGCGATAGATGCCGTTAAAAAAATGCCGTTACACAAAACTGAGCCACAACATATTTGAAACGTGTGGCCAGCCTTGGCTAACATGATAACATGATAACATGAGAAACAGCATGAAAGCATGAACGGGCAACGCGCGCTTATTTAAAAATAAAATAGAAAACTATTTTTTAAGTAAGAAACGATTTTTTTTTTGTAACAATATTGAAATTCGAAATTAGATAAATTCAAGAGGATTCTTTTGACATATCATCTTTCGTCTTTGTAGCCCTTCCGGGAGCCTAGTTCCTTCAAATGAGTCCCAAAACATCTGGAAATTTCAGGAAAGGTAGAGGAAATTCTACGAAAAATCTATGCAAAATTTCAATGATTTTTGTTTTCGAGTGAATTTCTCGAGTGTCCAGCGAAAAAATTTCGGCGTCACTCGATTTCGGTGACCAGAGTTGTCAGGTGTGTCCAATTTTGGCTCCACCTCTTGTTTGCTAGCGCCTCTTTTTTAGAACTACAATTTTGTCGTGGGTATTGGCAACTCTGCTGTCCGCTGCCGTCGTCGTAAAATGCTATGATTAATTTTGCCCCTGTACAAGTTTGAGAATCTCGTGCTTGACCACACTCGGTTGTGGCGCACTCTAATCAATTTATTAACAAATCAAACACACAACTACACAAAATTGTTGTTATTTATACGTTGTTTTTTTTTAAATTTTTTTGGGAAATCGCCCACACCTTTTAGCGGCTTTTATGATCCACTGCTCCACAGAGCACCAAATTCGGTTTCAGTTTGCTTGCTTTTAATTTCTGTGGTCACATTGAGTGACAACTGCTAGAAACACACGAAATTTAATTAGTGCATGGTTACTAATAAAACTTTTTGCTTAATTTCCATAAACAAAAAAATCACACACAAAATTGTGTTAATCAAACTCCCGCATAAAAGCCTCAAATTGTCTACGTACCCCCGATCTGAACTTGAAACAAGCAAACAGTAACCGGATAAACCTATAGCCATAAGATAACAACAACAACGATGGCGATGGGTGTCAGCCGAGTGAAGAAACAAATATGTACATACATAATTATGTACCTAGACATAAATTAATTATCTCGATCATGCTTGAGATAAGAGACAAGCGACCAACGACCAGAGAATCTGCATTCACAAATCTCTCTTAGAAAATGCTGTTAATATTTTGCATTGATTTGAAATAAAGTCCAAAATAAATATCACGCTTGAAAAACTGATTAGTATTCTTATTCTTGGTATCATGTGATTGCTGTGTGGGTGTTTTGCTTTTCAATTAAGAATGAAAAACATGTATGTATATATGACATTAAGGAATTATATTATATTAGATTAGTTTTTGAAGATCAACTCTATATACTCTGATAGTATATAACCGTGGTCAGCTAAATGGCAACTGGAATTATTCTATCGTATTCGGAGTACCTCAAGTACCTTTAGCAAAAACCGTGCCGAAGAGCCTCTCAACGGTTGATTTATTATGCGGCAGATTAAGAAAATCGGAAATGTCCATTCCACACAAAACAAATGTGAAAATATACAACCTGTCTAGATTTGATACAACAAAATCGTATTGAACTGAATCTGTTTTTGTAGATTGCTAAAAAGGTTCCTTAGTCACATCGGTCTGATTGTATATTGACGTTGGTCAGCGGGTTACGTCTGGATTCCCGTTGAACCCAAAATATTTTGACTTTTATGTAAGCAATGCAAAAAACCCAAACAACAACAACAACTGACCAAACAAGCCGATACCGATAAAGGAAGTGTGCGCTACATTTTCACACCTATATGCTAAAAAAAAAGATAGAAAACGGTACCCAGGCAAACGGAGAAGATATGGAGAAGAAGGAGGGAAAATATAGGGGGAGTAGGATTGCATTGCGGCTGCACAGGCGCTCTGTTTGACGTGTTTGTATTTGTTCATGCCGATTTTCGATATTCAAGTTAAATTGAAATTCACTTTTGTTTTTATACCCGGTACTCGAAGAGTTTAAGGGTATGTTATAGCAGAAGGCGTGGCATTTGTGAATATTCATGAACAGCATAAAAATCTTAGAGTTTATAAGAGCTAGAGGAAACAAAGATGGCATGAAGTCTGGTTTAAGTTTAAGAGCGAGAGAAATTGAGATCGGCGTAATAATCCCACGGACAACAGAGTTTTTTTAATTTAAAATTTTACCAGGCCAACTCAAATTGAAAATCTCAACCACAAACACAATTTTCGAAAACGTAGGACTATGCTTAACTATTAGTAATTACGAAATAAAATTTGATAAATATATCATTAGTTATGGAAGCAATAACTTCTGAATCGCAATGCTATCATCTTTATAATTTAAATACCGTTAGAGGCTACAATTCATAAATACATTACAAATATATTTAAATAAAGTACCGGGTATTTTATATTCGGGGCTCGACTTAACTCCTTTTTACTTGTTTCGGCTTAACTCTTTTGCGAGTGCGCTGGCCTTTGGGTCAGTTGACTGTAACGAATACGAAATTCGAAAAATGTTTGACTTTAGCCGCCGATATTAGGTAGCTACTTGCATTACACATACTTATGCACATGTACGTATGCACTTCGCATACGTATTTCAACAATTGTTCAATTACTGGGAATTCACAGCTTATGTTTTACCATGCGCCATTTTGTTAAAACTTTTGACATCCTCAAAAATGGATAAAATGCGAACAAATGTCGATGGATTGCGTATCCCCAAGTGATTTATGATCGTTCTTCTTGTGAATAGAACATGAAATGCAGTCGCTTTCCACCATTGCCATAAAATGTAAGAATGATCATTTTAAGATCGCTCACGAAACGGAAAAAGTTTTATGATATGGCGGCTGCTGCTGCTGTTGGCTGTTGACTGTTTGACTTGGTGCTGTCTTAATTGGCACCCATAGGATTGCCAGAATCGAACCCCTAGAGATACTTCTACTGATACTGGCACTCTTTGGGCATTATCATCGTAACTTCTGCTTACAGCTGCGCCATTGTCGTCGTCTGCTAAGGAGCGGATGACCCATAAAACTTTATGGCAGTCCGAAAAGTAACGTACGTTTGAAATTCAAAGTTTTTTGTCTGCATCTTCTTCCCGGATTGGATACTTCTCCTCCTGCCAAGCTGTTTTCGGTATGTCTCTATTAGCGACGACAATGCAAAAGATTATAAATTTTATTCCATATCGACATATGTATGTCTGTATATACATATACGATACATACTACACATACATACATATATTTGTCTTTTATGCATTTATTGCTGTGAAAAAATGTTAATTCTTTCGATATACTTTTATGTATTGGACTTTTACATTTTTGCCTCTTTTCTTAACTCACATAGTTGACCCTCTGACTAGGTGTTGCATTGGCATTGACTGTAGTTTGGAGTTTCGATTCAGATACTATGTATTAATTGGCAGCATCCATAAATCGGAAAGTGAACATCGTAAATCAATCGAAGCGAGAAAGAAAAATACAGTTCAGATCTTGTAACATTCCTTTCACTCCATCGCCAATGGCCAACATGTTAAATGAAACCTAACTTACAAAAATACCTTACAAATCTTCGTTTTATCGAATTGATTAACTACCTAATAAAATTATTAAGTGACAGACTGATAGAATGACAGTCAGTGCCCAGTTTTCAAGCTGCGATTGTGTCAAGGGATGTTCTTTTAGAATTTCAAATTTAAAGTGTAGTCTTATACTAAGTAATCAAGGCACCAGAGGTTGATTGAAAGTAGAAAGTCGAAATTTAACAATTTGATTTTTTTTTTAAATATCTAAAGGGTACTTGCTTATCCAAATTATCAAAAAAAAAATAAGAAAAACAATATTTTTATTTTTAAACGAAATGTATTTAAATGTACAATGAATTATAAGATCAAACCATGATTAAAAATGCAATTCCCTAGGAATATCAGTTCAGTTTTAAAGAAGTCTGCTTACTCTTTTGTCAACCAAGTCACATTTTTTGTCACTTTTGGAATTATTCTTTACAAAAAAATAAAACACTGAATTCCAAGAATTAATTAAGTGTGAAAGACTTATTTTTAAAGTTAACAGAACATAAGATGACCCTGTTATCTTCTCATAATAATTTATGAACATCTTTTTGCATACTTAATGAGCATAACGAACCAAGTCCTGTCCAAATCTGAAAGGACTTGACGAAATTAGGAGTAACATTATATTTATTTAAGTGAGTAGAAATATTTTAAATAAAGCGTAACTTCTATAAGTATCTATGTGTGTATGTTTGTGTGATTTAAGTGAATACCAACAATACTTGTACATCTTTGAGTTAAGAAATGACTCTCTTGAGTGTAGCTTGGCATATATAGTAAGGTCCAATTAGAAAGGAATTTAAATTAGTCCGTTTCAATCAAATTCAATTTCATGCATCACGCACACATTTTACAAGCAACCCGAGACGGTGCTTTGCATTAGTGTAACAGAGCAAGCAATAGTCGGTATAGCAATAGCAATAGTCAATGGCGGTTGAATGGCGGAAGGCGTTGACAAAGCAAAATGAAAAACAATTGACAGCTCTGCGTCTTTTTCTTGTTCGTAGGTGGAGCATATCAGCTGCTGTGCTTATTGTGAATGCGAGCTAGATGAGTTATTGTGAACACAATTCAAATTGACCCCCAAAATATATAAAACGAATTTATTTTTATTGGTATTTTTTGTTGTATTTTATTTTAATTCAAATAGCACATGGATTTTACATAAATTAATCGTAGCCATAATTTAACTAAATATTAAATTATAAGCATGTGTGCTTAATATTTTTAAATGTAGGCAACTGTTATATTTGTTTACTTCTATACATACATATATAATTTGTGGTGCACAAAATATGTATTATATAAGTAATGTTGTGTTGTTTGTCGTTGCTGGTTTTTATTAACATTAAATTCAAACTACGCTAGTAACTATCTAATTGTTATTACAGCTTTAATGTAATAAACGTTAAAGTTTGTTTGTGATACATATTTACAAGTGTGTGTGTGTGTGTGTCTATGTGTGTTTGGGTGTTGAATGAAATTGCCGCAAAGTTCAAAGTTTGTTTACTTTGATTTCAATTAAATTAATTGTATATATAATTATGAATTTGTGGTTGTATATCGGGGACGGCTATACAAATTTTTTATGTATATATTAAAATTGAATTTTCTTTTGATTTGTTTGCTTTTTTTCTCTTAGGCAACTTAAGCACTATCTGTTGTAATAAGTATGTAAGTATATGTATGTCGTTTTTAAAAAATCAAATCTTAAATTTAAACCTTTATCTAGAACAAAAACAAACATAATACATACAGATGGACAAAATAAAATTACAAAACTTACATATTTAACATAAAATAAAATAAAAAATACATTTTACATGATTAATCATTCATTTATAACTTTCATACTGGAACCTCGTTGCGGTGGTTGGGGGTGGAGAGTGGGGGAAGGGGGCTGGCATTGTGTCAGCGTCAAACACCACGAATATACAATCACAAAAATTAACAACGTGCAATATTCAAAGGCGTCGCTGCCACAGTCAGTCTAACTGTTGCCATTGAAGTTGCCCCAAAAGAGTCTAAGCCAAATCCACCGCCAGATTACTAGGACATGTTGCAAAGCTGGTGCTACCCTCCAGTTGCTGCATGTAGCTGCCACCGCTGTTGTTGCTGCTGCCGCCGCCGCTGCCATAGCTGCTTGTTGCCTCGCCATTGACATTGCTGCATTCTTCATAATCATGTCACATTGAGAGCGTGCCCACGCCCACTGCTGCAGCGGACATTTGGGCGCTATGTTGCAACTGATGGGAATGCGCCGCCGCTGCGGCAAGTGAATGACTGTGGGCGGCCAAATGTGGATGCAATCTCATGGCGGGTAAATTCATAGCCATCGGATTCATCGAATGCAGCGTGTGCTGTAAATGCAATCCCGGCTCCAGTTTCGTTTTTGCATCCAACAGTTGACTATAATCTGTATGTTGAACGCTTCCCATCACATTCGGATCGCTGCCCTTCTTATTCTGCTTGCGTTCCTTGGCCCGTCGATTTTGGAACCAGATCTTAACCTGCCGCTCCGACAATGCCAACGATTGTGCCAGCTCACTCTTACGGCGGATGGTTATATAGCGCGACGTACAGTATTCCTTCTCCAGCTCAAGACGCTGGAAATCTGTGTAAACCACGCGATACTTGTCCTTGGTGCGGGTTTTTCCTAAAGAAAGAAGAAGAGATGAACTTTTCATTAGTTGTGATAAAAGATATGTAATCCAAACTTAAAATACAATATAGTACTATAAACAATCACAATTGAAGTCAACAAGATATATTTAAATTTTAATATGAAAATTAACAAAAAAAATGTTGTTATAAGAAAACTTTAGGCACATGCTACAAGAAAAATGCTTATATTAAGATCGATTTCCCATGAGATTAAAGTTCCAAAATAATGTAATAAGAATTCCCATTATTTAACTATTATTAAAGTTATTCAACTGGAAGAAATAAGAACGTGTGTGCAACTTTGTCGTCATATCAACTGTTGGGCATCCACAGGAATGGATGAGTGACTGGCGTCAGTTGGACAAACATCTCAACCCATCCTCATGTGCCCATCATCATCACCAAGATCATTATCGTCTTCATTCAAGTTGCTCGTCATAACAGCCGACAATATTTGAATTAAGATATGCCATAAAAATGAGGAAAAAGGCAAAAAAAGTTGCGGTAAACATCAAAATGCAATCTCTAGGTAATTGTAGGTGTTTTTTTTTTTGTACCATTTGGGGCGCCGCTGGAAACACTCAAGAAACCAGAAGAGATACTTGCGACCTTGCAAATGTCGCTCATTGCGCAATTAGTCAATCAAAATTCAAATGAATGACAAAGTGAGGTAAAGACAAGGCATGAAAAAGGCCACGGGATCATGTCATGCTTTGGTTGTATCTTTGTACGTGATAAAAAACACTCCACACACTCTAAAGAAGAACTCTCTCAGATTGCGCGACGACGACTATCACAACAAAATGAAATGCAAACATATACATAGTTGGTTTCTCGTTTTTGGATGGTATGGGATTTTGCTCTAATTTTTCTATGTAGCACTCCGAACCACAATTAAAATCGAGTAAACAAGCGAGTAAATAGACAAATATTTTCACAGTTGATAAGTTCAAGCGATATAGAAAGAAGACCAAAAGACGATGGCCAGAAGAGCTGAAGAGTGTTGTGAGAAGAAAAGTAAAAAGAGTAGGTGTTAAAGACATTAAGATCCTCTCCACCTTGTATGATATATGATTCTACTCGCACTCTTGCCTTTTCCCTACATTATAGAATTAATGATCGATTTAATAATTATCATTGTTAGATTGTAAGTTTTCTTAATTCATTTCGAGTTAAGTTGTGAAATGCGATTTGAAGGGCCTTAAGGAGCAACTTCCACAAAGGTCTAAAACCGAAATGGTCTGTTGCTTTCGGCCTTATCTCTTGCAGTCGTATTTATTTTTTACACTTTTGTTTAGACGTGAATTTATAACGTTCGCCTCGTTGTTGTCGTTGTCGTCATCGTTACCTGTTTACTTAGTTAAAGCCTCATGTTTTTTGTTTTAATCTAAAATTCTACAGCTTTTCGTCGTTTCTGTGCCTAATAATAAATCTCAAATTTTCAGTCTTGTTGCAATTTTAGTGGGGGCTCTACATTTAAGATCTAGAAAATGCTGCTAGCTCGACACGACTCGACTCGGCTTGACTTGGTTGATCGTCACTTTTGGCCCGCGCGTGTTCTTGGCTCACACTGCTGATAAGTGGGTGTTGGAGAAGCCATAATACAACTAATGCTGATAACCCAAAACTGTTTAGACAGACTTTAGATGGCAACGTTGGATTTGAGGAAGTGCACAAATATTTGTGACCATTAAAAAGCAAAGTAATAGAGTAAAGAAATTAAATTAAAAAAATAATAACGTGCCAACCACATAATCATCAAGTTGGATTTCCTTGTGTAAATTGAACAAAACACAAAAATATTTTTCCATTTAAGACAATGTCGCAATCTGATGATAACTCTGACTTATATAACAAAAACTAAATATTAAAAAAGGAGCAAAAATTGGTGATGGTAATTGTTTTTTGAATAATGTTGTAAAATTTTATGTTTAGCCAAGAAATTTGTATTATTACCATAAATATCTTCAACAGAAATAATTACGAATGCTGAAATTTGTTACTAAGTAACTGCATTTCATTTTTGTTTACAGAAACTAACAAGAAATCTGAGAAATAAATAGTTAACTAGAATATTATTTGTATTCTGTTACAAATCCTTACTATATTTTCGAAATATAGACCTTGATCTTTTCTTTTTAGGAACCACTATATAAATCTCTCTACACGCATGAAATCTTCTCCTATTTAATCTATGCATAATTTTTATCTGTTGCCACTTTCAGTTCCAATTTCTCACACCTGAACACGCTGTGTAAACAACAAACTGGCGCACAATCCAAACTGGAACACATTGTGTTGTTTTTGTTAGCGACATTGGGGCTATAGTTAAGTATGGTGTTGGTGTTGGAGGTTCTATCTGACCTTCACGGCCATAACCATATAATCCAATAAATTGTGTATACCATATATAAAACTATAAAGTTACTAACCCGTACTGAGTGTTTTATTATCTGCACACAAAATAAATACGCACACTTTATGTGGACCAAGCTAAGTTGTCTTCCTAAGATCTTAGACAAACAGACACAGATCTGCTTAGAAAGAGATCTTCACAAGATCTGTAAGATAAGATATTCAACTCATAGCTAAGCTCAATTTTCAAATAAACAAACAAAACAAAAAATACGAAAAAAAATAAAGTCATTTTTGCAAACAACCAAAAAAAGAGTTGAGCAAACTCACAAAAATTCAAATGCTTTTTATTTTACTTTGTTTAAAAATATATCTCTATTATATATATTCAGATATAAAATAGAGGGTCTTAAATGCACAAATACATTGTATTCGTAATTAAATAAAATGCTCGTGTTGTGCCTGTTTTTTTAGTGGAAAAAAAGGTGTGACAATATTTTATGACTCTGTCACTGGCATTTCGAGGGAGGAATACAGTCGGGGGAGTGTTCAGTTAAGTGCGTACCAGTAAATTTATATAAATGGGTGTACATACGTAACCCCAGAATGGAGTTACCTCTTCTTTCACCTCTTCTTAAGGTAACTGCTCGTTCAACACTATTAAATGTGGCAATGATTTGTAATTGAAAATTGAACTGAAAAACGAGTTCTTCTACATATATCACACCTAATGACACATAATGATGGATTAGTTGACATTACATATCATAGTTTACTGTTTATTGTTGTTGTCGTATCAATTGCATACGCATGAGGCGTCGGCATAGTTCAAATGCACGCACTACCTAATCCCAGTTGAGGTCTATATCAACATTAAGAACTCCGACTCGAAGTTGGAATCAGAGTCGGGAGTTGCACCTCCGTTAGCCTGAAGTTGCAGAGGCTTTGCAACGGCTTCTCCGATAAGCTTTAATAGCTGTTTGTCCCGTATCGAATGTGATACACATGTCCACATTGGTTCGCTTCGAGCTGGCCATGTTGATTGGGCTTTGGATAATAATGACACTTTTATTCACAGCGATTTCTATACACATAATGATATGAAAACACTGCGAAAAAATTAATAGAAGTTCATTCTAAAGGGAATAAATGAGTAGCCTTCATACTATAAAAGCTATGTTACATATTTTCACTAACAGGGTAGACCATCTTTAATTTATCCCTACCGAAATAAAAGGAAATAACTTTTATTTTCAGCAATAAGAAATATCAGTATTAGTTGAAATCGTTAATCAATCATCATTTAATCCCTTAATTTATAGATTATTTTATATTTTTCGACTTTGTACTTGCATTTTTCTACCGAGAATAGTGCATTTTATTTAGTAAATAATTGCAATGAACGACTTTGAACCCAGACACTTGCTACAATTATTCCTGACCTTATCAAAAATATATATATCTTAGTGTAATAATTCACAACTGGTACGCGCTCATTCTTAAACAATCGAATAGTTTATGACTGTGTATTTCTGTATCTGTATCTATCTATTGGTGTTTGTATCTCGCACTGTGGCTATTTGCCGACAAAGGAAATAGTGTAAATATAAATAGCAAATGCCAATAGTTGGTAGGCTTTAAGATTTTATAGCCCCCGAGATTATGTAATATATATTTATATAAAATTGATTGTTTTTTTATTTAAACAGAGAGGTGCTCAACAAACACAAATTGGAGCAGAGTTAAACCATAAATGATTGTCGAGAGACAATTTACAATTTGGGTTATAAATTAAAAGCATATAGAAATTATACAGAGTATTTATAATATACATATACATTGTATATCTATATGAACATATAATTACTCAAGCAGCTGTTACAGCTGAAGATGTTACCACTGGACCATGGAATCATGAGATTGCGGCAATTATGCGTTCAGTTCCCAGCGGGCAAATCACGACCCAAGGACACTTACAGTTAACTGTTAACTGTTGCGGTTAGTTACGGCCAGTTGCCGCCTTGTGGTGGTGGTTGCTTGGTGGTTGCCCACTGACAGCGTGATAATGTGGGTTGTGCCCGCCTGCTGTGGGTTAATTTGTCACTTGCATGCCGCATAAGAACTCAACATCTTTATCTATTTATGCAACTGTGGGCATTGCCCAAAACATGATGACAAAATAGAGCGGTCGTAGAACAAACCAGATGAACAAATCTATTGGGAGACATTTGTTACCTGCAACCTTTGCTCTTTCTTTTTCTTCACACTTTCCCTCTTTATATGTTTCACGCTTGCTATGTTTCTATTTAAATTCGGAAACTAAAGCTGCTGTCTGGGTCAAAAGTTTCCTTGCAGACTTGCCACAAACATCCCCTTCCCCTTACCACATCTCGCACAGCAGCAATTTCATTTATTGCACCCATGGGACGTAGACCAACACTGGCAGCAGCAGCAGCAGCCAACTTGACTTTTCAACACTCAACAATTTGTTCTGAGCTAAGCTTAAAGTTGAGCGCAATTTTTGTTGCGATTTTTGCTTTTATTTTTGCCAACTTGTGGGAGGGTGAAGGAGGCAGCATCATAAATGTAGCAACAGCAGAGACAACAACAACAACAACAACAACAGTGGCTACTGACAGCTCTCACCACCCAAGCGACAATATAACAATAACATTTATTTGGCATTTTGCTGCTGTTTTAGATGCAGTTATATCGTAAATATTAGCTCAAATTACATCATAAAATCATTTGATTCGATTTGACGTTTATTTTACTTTTCTCTATTTCTCCTTTTTTTCTGGTTCTTTTCCTTTTGCATTCTGCCTTTGTGCATATGTATACAGGCCTTGTCCTTCTTACAAAATTTACCACCTCTGCGACAGGATCTTAGTTAAAAGTGTAATTCAATGTAGTTGGGTTGTTTAGGAATACCTTGTGGGTATTTTATAAGTCACTTAAATGTGATACTATTGTAAATATTAAGAAAAAGAAAGATAATTCTTGCCAAACCTAAATAAAGTAAAACGAGTTGCTCTTACTAAATTTCTTCCTCAAAACAACAGTTGCTGACGGCAAATATATTTCGGATAATCCCAACACTAATTTTAACTCTTCTAAAATAACAGATACAAAAATACAAAAATTTTGCTGTTAGATAGTAGAATACAAATTTCTACGCTTCATGTTATAACGTATAATGTAGCTGTAATATAACCAGTTTAACATTTTTTTACCTTCAACTCTTTCCTCTTTTTTACAATCCACTTTCTGGCTTAGTAGTTTCTATCTATATCAATTATGTTGTAGCCGAGTACGACTGTAATATACCAAGTATAATCAGCTCCCTCAAATTTATATCTACTTCGAATTCGTTTTAGCAAAGCACTGATTGTAATATAACTAGTTTGATCTCTGCTCTCTCTGTTCAGCTATTTTTCAAGCTAGAAAATTAGATCAGCTGAATAATTTCCATAAAACTTAATTAAAGTTTCACTAATGGTATGGGGGCCGTCAATAAATAACTCTTTTGCCTACACACACGCACACACATATAGTTACATGTACACACGCGAGAGAGAAATTCAAAATGGCGTACATCAAAGTGGAAGCATGCGACATGGAAACGCTTTATGAGTGTATGCCATGAATAACTATATGCAAAAGTACAACGCCTCCAAACAGACACAGACCCGTTCCTCTACTCCCCCTTTACTTCCTCTTCTCTTTTTTTTTCTCCCTCTTCATCTTCCTCCTCCCAGTGCATTGGGGAGCCAAGCCGCGCCCTGGCACGCAGCATTATAAATGCAAAGGCGGGGAAAAAAAAGAAAAAATATTATCAGATCGCGTGCAGCGGGACAAACGAATGCCGCCTGTACGTGCCGCAGCCAAATGTGGCACGCAAACCAAGAGGCCCGAGGGGCGGAGTTGCAACAAACAGCAGAGGATGTGAAATGTGGCTATATAGCAATGGATGTGGTTGTTGATGTGGCCAACACGCCATTGGCAGCGACTGGTTTCGAGCCCACATTTTATGGATGGAGGAGAGTGTTTAGAAAATGGCAGCCGTTGGCCGGAATTTAACGGCAAGAGACCGAGTCCAACTCCAAGTCAAAGTCGTAGTCGCCATTAAAGCCATAAATTGTCAGGCGGATAAAAATTATTTTCAAATTTACGTTAATTATTTTGAATGCGAGGCTGGCATGCAATAAACATTTACAATCATGCGCTATATACATATGTATATGTAGATACGATATATAAGATATGTATATGTATATATATGCGATGCGATATACGACTTGAGCTTATTTATGAGCGGCACATGCAAGCCAAAATACCAAGCAAAAAGAAAAAAAAAAACGAGCAGAAAAAGAACAAAAAATTAGACAAAGAAAATTGATATATTCAAGATGTTAGAAGAGGGATGCGTACCACCTGCTTCCAGTATATCATTAAAGTCCTCTAAATTGGGCGTGCTGCACAGTTCTGTTAAGAATAAAAGTTAAGATTTGTTCCATTTACAGATAGAATATAAATTGATCAAATTATAAATCGAAGATTTATTTCATTTATGAATATAAGTTAGTTTGGTAAATCTAATTTGATTTAACTAACATTAATTTACTCAATCAACTGTTTCATTTACAGATTGATTTGAACATAACCAGTCACTTAGTTCCATTAACTATAAATCAAAAATTGATTCCATTTTAGATAGTCATGAACATTCTGAATACACAGATTGATGTCAGGTAGACAGTGCTTTAATCCAAATCAAATTTGATTTAATAAACATTTATTTAACCACTTGCTACTTGTCTGGGAACAATTTTTTACCCAAGCAGCAGCTGTTTAGGGTTGAGTATACTAAATATTATAAGACAGGCCAACACATTATTGATAATTTGCGCTTCATAAAAATATTAAACAATAAATTTTGCGCTGTATTGTGTATATGCTCCTTGGCTTGGTGTGAACTATAAATTGTCTTCTCGTTGCAGTGTCTTTCTCGGTTCTTATCTTAGTAGGTTAAACTCTTCGGGTCAACGTGCAACAATATTTGAATAATCTTTGAGACCAAGCACTGAGCAAACAAGTTACACTAGAGATGCAACTTGGCTGCAACTATGGGATTTTACTATTACGGACAACCCCAATCAAGATATGAGCCCAGTTTATTTGTGCAGCTCTTTGAACTTGAGTAAAGTAAAGTGACGAATGGCGATTGGCGAGTAACGAGTAACGAGTAACAAGTAGCTAGTGTTCATTAATTAATGAGAAATTAAACAAGCGTCAAATCACAAAACAAATCCCAGCTAATAATCATCATAATTAAAGTGGTATAAAAATCAGAATATTGCTACCATATACAATTCATTGTTATGGTTAGCTATATATAAATATAAGTATATATGGGCGATATATTTTGTTGACTTTACCACAGCAGCTACTGCTGAATGAATGAAATGAAACATTTAATTTAGTTTTTTATAATTATTGCTACTTTATTGTATTGTTAAGCGATTAACGGCATTGCGCTCACAATATATATAAGGTAGTAAATGGTCTATAGAACCATTCGGGCTGCAAATCTTAGCCATAAAAAGAATAGCCCCCAACGCAATGAGCGGTGGCAAACGTTTTCACATAGTACGCATTTCATAAGAAACGTGTCCACAATAAGCTTGACACGTTTCCCTCCAGTCAGTTAGCCAGTCAGTCAGTCAATCAGCGGAATTATGCCTGAGATATAATGAGCTGATATTTTGTTTATAAACGCAAAATATTTGCCCGTACAATGTGTCGTATGAGCAATTTTGATTGACAATCGGCTTTTGACGTCGTTGGCGAGGCTTACGGGTGAGGCTAGTGTGCCAGGTCTATTTAAGTTTATGGCAAAAGGAAATGATTCTACTCGACACATTTAATTTTAATTTTAGAAATAATTTTGTTGTTCATACTTTTTATTCTTTTTCTGCGATTAGCTGATAACACATAAAAAATTGGTAAAGCCCATAAACTTGGCTGCAGCTGAGTCTTTGCTAGAATCACTATGTATAAGAATGATGATACAGTTTGATAACTCTTTGACCTACTAGAAGGTTAGAAAATTAAAACTAATTAAGCTGGAGATCAATGAATTGTTTCACAAAAGATTTTCTTCTGAAATTATCTAAACAATCTTTTATTTTTTTTAAGTTTGTATATGCCTCTAATCAAGAATAGAAAACTATGAAATCTCTTTTTTTAAAAATAAAGTTATATAATACCATTCAAAAGCGCCTTCAAGTTTCAAAGTTGCTGAAGATTGGTAAATCTTCTAATAAAAGATTTTTTTTACTCTGTGCTGACTTGTTATTTTATTCTTTTAAATTCGTAAAGCTCTCAAATCCACGGCGCCTCATCGAATAACTAAAAGTAAATGTGTTTGTACACATTTGTATATCATTGTAACACCTTATAGCGTATATATACATGTGTATATGGTTCTGATTCTACAAATTTCAGTTATTACCAATATCAATGCCAATACAAATAACAGCGCACACATTTTATTTAAACAAGTAAGTCCAAAGTAAATGAATCGATGAAAACAACTCATGTAAGGGGCCTCCAGAGTAAGATATAGAGAGAAATAGAGTAGAAGTGTGAGAGATTGTGCTAATCCTGGCATGTCAATCATGGTACCATTTGTCAAACGTAATGTCGCTATGCCCGGATAGATGATGAACTGGGCTAATCAACAAATGGACTTCATTTTGACACATGCCCCGGGACAGGCAATGTTAGCTCTTGAATGCCTGCTGACGGCAACGTCGCACAAAAACCAAATATTGATACCACTGATAACGATCGACAGCGACATCGACGAGAACGGAGCTCTGACTGCACCACCAACTTAGTAGCCATTTTTAATGGCTTATCATGCAACACACATACTCTCACATACATATATATAACTACATACATATGTCTATATGCTGTGTATCAAAGTAAGAGTAGTATCATAATTTCAAACTGAAGTTTGTGTTTTGTTTTTGGGGCCAGACATTGGGGCAACACAAATCTATGCTAACTATAGATAGTTCTCCCTCGATGTATAAATTTTGTGCTTATTGACATATTAAATCTCAATGTGTCATGTGGCATTATGTTTTGAGCCCACCTTCTATTCACCTCACCCGGAATAATTGCTTTACTGTTTCTGTTTCTAACCCAACAAAATCCCAAAGTTTGATTTATCAGTTTGTGTGTTTAGTGTTTCTTCCTGAATCGCTCTCGTAACATCTAGTATATATTTTTTGCTCTTTTTTTTTAATAATTATTGCAAAGATTTGGCCATAAATGTCGCTATTTAGTTTTTATTGGAAGTAATACTAATTTTTATTGGTTTATTGGCTATATTGTTTTAATCAATACGCAGGGTGGTGGTGCTGTTATCAGCCATAACCAGGCTATGGGTTAGAGATAACATACACGTTTTGATACTCGTATCACCCAAAAAAAAAAAAAACACACAAAATTATTGGAGCAACATAGAAACCCTGCGTCGGCATAGGACGGGACATTGACAGGCGGACGTCCATTTCACAAAGGTGGCCTATTCTACCCCTGCCAGACAATTCCCCTTATTTGCTATAAGGCTAATCTAATCGCGAAAACCCCGCCATAGGCGTTGAAACAAAAGTACAAGCAACACAATAACAATTGTTGAAGAACTTTTATTGCCACACCCTATACCTCAATACTTGTGTGGATATGTTAAAGTTCCAATAAAATGAGTTTTCAATATATACGTACTATATGTAATCAAGAAATTGCACCTAAAATCGCGTATGTGAATTCATTAAATGAACATGAACCTATGAAGTTTCCATGGCACAACCGCAACTCACTTGAATTGTTTATTATTTATAAGAATAATAAATAAAATGCATAATCTTAATTTGTCGTCTTGACCCGTTGAAGGATTAAAATGAACAACAGCAACAACGGCAGGGCAATAAACGTTAATTGCATACCAACAGATTTTATGGGCTTAATGGATATCGTCGATATCGAACGTCGTCAACTTGAAACGCTGGCCTGGGGTCATAAATTGTGAGCGCTTGCGCACGTGTTTTAGTGTGAGTGTATTTGCTTGTTGGCATTTAACTGTAAGTGTGTGTACACTGTACACTTATAGTGTCAGTGTATATGTACGTAAATTGGATGCATTGACATTTACATTGCCGTACATGCTAATGCTGTGTGTTGTTGTTGTTGTTGTTGTTGTTGTTGTTGGTGTCTCCATGCTCCAAGAGAAAAAGAGTTGGAAACAAAACAAAAGTGCGACAAGAGAGTCAACCACAAAGATGGCTGACAACAAAATAAAATGACTTGAGCTTTTGACATTTGATTCGGCAGCCCTGCACAAAGTGAGCATAGCCAGAGAAAGGTAAGAGAATGGAAGTGCATTGTAATGGAAAAAGCTTTTTCAAAACGAAAACATGAACGTGAAACAATGACTCAATTCAATATAATTTGTAATTAGAATGATTTACGTTTGTATCTTCAATATCTGAAAGGTGTATATTTACTTTAAAAATTCAATTGATTTGCATCGTTGCATTTGACGGTTTAACTTCAGCATTTTGAACTTATTAAGAACACTTCTCATACCGCTAATTGCTGTGAGATCAGTCGCTGCCCTCATGCCTTTCCTATTTTATATTTGCATTCTTCATTAGAAACCGAAAAACTGATCAACCCTATTGAGTTTTTATAGTAAAATTGATTTACGATCCAAAATTAGTCAACATAGTCGACAAGTTTCAGTCTCCGAGCCCGGGGTATAAATCAAAGCAGTGTGCCAGCTCAGCTCCAAAGCCGTAAAATGAAGACAAACATTTGATTTTTATGAGCTAATGGCCCTTGGGCCGCTGAATGCAAGCAAATTGCTTATTGTTAGTTATAAAATTATGTTTTTTATTCTTCGTTTTTTAAAGCGCGAACAGCACGAGTTTTGACCAACTGATGAAGAAAACAATGCAGGGACTGTCCTTGCGGATGCGGGATAAACCCAGATAAAGGTGACTAAATTCGATTGAATTTACCCACAACAAAGTGATCCGACAGTTTTACAGGCAACGAATGCCAGAATTTCTTGCACTTAAGTAGCTAAAAGTGAAGTACAGAGTCCTATATAAATATGAAAACTGGTAAAAAAAAATGCAGTAAGCTACAGTGGAGCAAGCTCGACAGTAGGAGACCCAGTACTTTTTGAGAGCAAAGCGTTCACTATAGATTGTTCTTCAATGTTCCCTGCCATGCAATAGATGGCGCCACTACGAAATAAGTTAATTAACACAGAGGTCGCTAGCGTCTCTTCTTCTTCCTTTTGCCCGTAACATTGTTCGTTGAATAACTTTCGCGTTTATTATCCGATTGGAATGCAATTTTTAGGATAGGTTTGGACTTAAGTGTTTATTATATGTACCAAATATCAAAGGGCTAGCATTCAAGGGGCTCTTGTAATTCGATTTCGAAATTTTGTATTTTAATTTCCAGGGGTGGAGGGAGGCGCGGCAAAAATCTAAAATAAACTTGATCAATGGGAGATAGAGATGAACCTACATGCCAAATTTGGTGTCTCTAGCTCTTAAAGTCTCTGAGATCTAGGCGACACAAAAATGTGTATATTTGGTTGAGATATTTTGAGAAACAAAAAAGTTTTTCATACTAAATGTTGTTTTCGAACCGATCGTTCCTATGGCAGCTATATGATATATTAGTCCGACTTACACCAAATTTGGTCAGCCTGTTTAAAACTTAATCAAACACACAATGTGTATATTTGGTTGAAATATCTTGAGAAACAAAAAAGTTTTTCATACTAAATGTTTATTTCCGACCGATCGTTCCTATGGCAGCAGGCAAAAGCAATATATGTATTGTATATACATATATGTAATATACTTCCAGCTAAGTTCTTTAAATTTAATAGCTTAATACCTAAAATGGCAGCATTGATGAAAGCTTAAAACTCAATTAAGACCTAGATATATTGTAAATTGATGTGTGTTGGTGAAAACTTACCAGGTTGCGGTTGCGCTGGATACGATGGCTTCTTCATCCAATCATAGTACTGAGCCTTGGCTGGCGATGTGCGATGATTGTTGTTAGCCGTGACACTGTTATTATTGTTGTTGTTGTGTGTAGAGGGGCTGTTGTTATTGTTACTAGCCGCTGCGCTTAAGTGATGGGTCAAATGATGCGGCGACGAGGCAGATGTGGGTGCACCCGGACTGGATATTTCACTGCCCGAAACGGTAATTGGTGGCGATGGCAAACCTTCGGCAATGTGCTGTTGTTGCTGCTGCTGCTGGACTTGGGATACACCATCGGCACCAATGCTTCCATTGGTTTCGTTCAGCTGTGTGGCACCTGCCGCAGAGGGACCAACGACTGGGGCAGAGCTGCTGCTGCCCGAGCTGGCGGAGCTGCTTGAGCCACCGCTTGGTAGACCGCTATTGATATGAGCGTGATGTTGATGCATCAGTTGATGTGCCGATGTGGGTACATTCTGTACAAAATTATCGCCAGCCGCTGAACTAGAGGCTGGTGAATGCCACTCACTGGCGCTGGCTGCCGCAGCCGAATGGAACATGTGATGGGGATTGTAGTACATTTGATGGGCGGCCGCAGCATGATGTGCATGTGGGGAATCTACATCGCCCAAAAACTGATGATTCGGTGTTGTGTGATAGTTGGGCGTCCAGTTCCATGGTTGACCAGCAGCAGCGGCTGAGGCATAAGCCAAATTGGCGGCGCTGTGTTTTTGTGCGTACGGCAGTGTATTATAATAATGCGATACCATTTTTAAGGGTCACTTGCTATACTGTTCTTTGAGGTTATGGTGCGCTAACAAAACTGGGTTAATTGTCTATATTGTTTATTTATTGTCCACTTTCTTGCACTTTGTGCTGTGATTTTATATGTCTTTTGATCACTTTATTTTCGGTTAAAAGCACATTTTGTAAGCTGCACTTCAAATTTACTTTAACTCGTTCAATTTTTTGCGCTCCTTTTTGTGCGCTACTTTGTTCACTCACTTGACTTTGTATTGGTGTTTATCGATTACTACTCTGATAGCATAATCGTTAAATGTCTTTTTTTTAGTATTTATTCTATGTTTTTTGCATCGAATCCACATACGCGTTATTTTAGCTGCTTTTACTGTTGGTTGATGTGCGTTATGATTTCAACTGCCGTAGCGTTTGGCCTGTTGCGACGTTAACCGCAGTCGAATACGTACTGAAAGCAACGAGCGTCGCACTGATAAACAAACCAAAAAGAAGCCGAGGCACCACAATCTATACTTGCAGCAACGTCGACAATAGCAGCTTGTATAGTTGTCTCGCTCGCACGCAGGCGAATAACAATACGTCTAAATATTTTAACCCTCATCGCAATCCCATTTCCGTTGAGTTTGAAATTCAAGATGGCTTATGTTTTTGTACTTGCTCTTTCTACGCCACTGCTATCTCGCTTGCACACGTCATGGCTGGCAGGTAGCTCCGCCTTCTTGACATGGGCCGGGGCAGGTACCATTTGGCGCAATGTTAAGAGATGGTAGGCGTTAGAGCCGACTACGAAATGGACAGACCCCTTTTCCTTTATGACTGCTTCGATTTGTACTATAAACTACTATTGCCGTTGGCTGTCCCTAATTAAGTAATTCCATACGAGTGTGCATTATGCAATTAGTGGCTGTAAAATCATGTTTGTAATGCCATAACTACGGATTTCATTTATTATACCTTTGCACATACATTCATTGAGCCTTTGGCATTTTCAAAGCACCAATCAACGTTTTAATGTTTAGATTTCTGATTTATTTTATAAGCCGATTTGTGTGTAGTTCATTGTTCCCCTATTAGTTTACAGGGGAATTTAATTTGTATATAAATATCAAGCTAACTACATAATAAGTTGTATAACACCTTATAACCAATTCAAAGTTTACCATAAATTAGAGAATAATTGGATACATTTAAACTGGTTGATTTGATAAAAAAAAGAAGTCTGCAAAAGTTCCTAAACAAATAGTTGGCTGAAACATTTGGAAATTTTTAAAAGGATCTATTTTGCCATACCTTCCACTGATTGAGTAATCCGTTACAAGTTGTGTTTCCTGGAACTGCTAGATGGATTAGTTAAAAAGCATATTCATTGATTATTTGGACCTGAAATTGTTGCTAATGCCATAAAATTCATTGTTGTATGAAATATGGTGAGTGCGAATATTTAGAAATGCTTTCAGGTGATATAATGGAAAATTTCACACAGGCAACCAGGGAAAATCAGCAGATCATCAGTTGTTGGTCGTGACAGCAGTTTTTGGCAGTTGGTAGTTGTCAGTTGGCCTCGCAGGCCAACACTTAAATTTCACTTATTAACACTGACGACCTTAAAGTATTTGAACTGGTTCGACCGTGGGATGGCAATGGCATGCTGTCTAAACAAAAAACCCCTTAATGCCCAAAACAAAACATTATAAAACAATTGAAAGGCAGCACTAAAGTTTTATGATCGCGCGAACTCAAACGCGATCGGATCGCGACCTAGACCAGCAGCTCGCGGATCGGACCCAGTCGAAAGGACACTAAACAATTAAGCGGTCGCAGCCCATTTTTCCATGGTTTTCTTATATTTTTTTTTCGCAAAGCGTCAACAGTTCAAGAGAATTCGACGTGCAAGATCTGAAGTAGGCAAGGGTAGGCCATTTTTTGGTCCAGACACCGGTCAAGTCATGTAACAGGGCATAATGTTTACCTGGAAGTCATTAAGGGCGAAATATACTTGTGCCTTGCAACAGAAAACCGAAACTGGCGACAACATTTTTAAAGCAAAAACCAAACCGTTTACAATAAAAAATTCGAAGCCCTTCTAATGCATCTTTGCCTATCGCATTATGAGTCACACAACTCATAAATTAGAATATGACCATACTATTAACATCAACAATATCTTATAACAATAAAAATAACAACAAAAAACTCGAAATTTTAAAATGCAATTATGTTAATAAATCCATAAAGAAAGCACAACGCCACAAACCATAAAGCAGCCTCAAAACTCAAGCGGCAATTAGAGCGCTGTGATACGGATGGGCACCGACCATATACGAGCCCCAATCTCAGATGTATGAATACATATATACATTATAACTATACTATTTGCCGTCGCCAGACTGTAAGACGAAAAAAAACTGAAAACTGACGTGATGTTTGATTGGATTGTCGAGTTTTTGTCGCGCGGCGTCGCGTCGCTTGTCTGTTAATTTAAGGTTGAAAAGTTTTATAGCCATGAGTCCCAACAAGTGAGCACCGATCGCCTCTTTTTCAATCTCCTTTCCCCAAAACAGGCAAGTGCATTTTGCGTTGTACACACCTTTATAGGTGCCGCGGCAACAGCGATAAAATATCGTTGTTAATAAAACAAATTAAAATTTTTGCTTTTGCGGCAAAAGAATTAACGAGAAACCCGAAAAAACAAATTATTTTTAGATTCCAAAATTAACAATTTGGTCATCATGACGAGTCAGTTTCCATTAACTTATTTTGTACCTCCACTAGCTGGTGTTACCCGACATTGTACGTGTTTTTAAAGTCATTAAAGTTGAAACCAGAAGTTAGGCTTAGAAATTATGTAAATCTTAAAAAGAAACCCACTTAAAAAAGAACAGAGCTCGATATTTAAGAAATTTTTGTAAATTATTTGTAATTATTCATATTCCAAATTTATTATCCCCATGCTCTTGGTTTAAGCTTCCTGCCTTTCTCTTCATGCAAAATAATGAAAAATTATTTTTGATTTCAAATTTAGGGCTCCTTTTATTCTTAGTTTTCCAAGTACAACTACTATATTATAGTTTTCAGTGAGTCAGTCAGACATTCAGTCAACAGCAAAATTGTATATATAGAGATTACCATTTAATCTATTTCCAACGCTCGATTAATGTTATCGCTTGTCTATTTGTTTTTTAATTATCTAAGTTCCTTATAAATGTAGTCTAAACTTCACATCTGATTAGTTTATTTGTCTTTCATAAGATTTCTTCGACTTATCATAAACACATTTAAGTTTTTGAAAGCTTTGAATTCCCACATAGATATCTTACAGATACTGTATGATTTTATTTTCAAAAATTTTCAGCATTAGGAATTGAATTCCTAAATTAAAATTACATATTTAAAAGGTTTTGATTTTCAAAATATTAGTTTAATTGCTCAATTCGTATCGATACTAAGTAGTATTATTAAATTATTTAAATACAGATGATCAGGATCCAAAAGTATATAAATAAATTAACAAATTGTTACATATATAAGTAGCAAGAGGAAAACAAGTTAAAATTAAAAGCAGCAGTTGGTTACAATAATGTGTGACTTAAAATCAAATTAAATACAAAAGGAATTCTATATTTAAGATAGTTCATTTGGTGCTCCGAAAACGAAGTAACATGCAACAATATTAAAAACAACCAAAAAAAACCATAAGAGAACGCGGTACAAATAGTATTTTAACTAAATTAGCACGAAAGCACGAAAGCGCATCAATTTCAAAAAAAGTTTATCAAAAATATATATATGTATTTAGTCAGAAGTAGGTATTATTCCGATTGTCTAGTACTTTGCAGCTGTTAAATTAATTTGTTGTCAGCGTCTTAACTTCAAATAGCTTCAGTTAACTGCAGTTGATGATAATATAAACAAGGCTACTGATACCACTGTTAATGTCTAAGCACTTAGAGGTCTATATAACTATTTATATATGTACATAGGAGCTAATTGCTCATAGTTTTTTCATACTACGCCGATCCGAGCACCTCGTTTAGTATCATTTCTCGGGTCATTAGTTGTCCATTGTTGACCCTCGTCCGGGAACGACTTCGACTCAATTGAGCGCGACGTTCAGCACCCGCGGGTCGTTGCTTACGCGGTTGACGAGTTCGTTGACCGAAGACGGAGCCCGTATGCAATGCCTCAAGCAGACTGTCCATGACACCCTCCTGCGCCTGTGCGGCATCCATGTCCACCACAGCCATCTTACGCTGTTGCCGCTCCATTTGTTCACGCTGCGATTGTTCACGTGCCTCCTGCATTCGTCGCTTCTTCTCCAACTCCTCTCGAACGCGCACGTTTTCGTTGTGTGCCGACTGGAAAGCATCTTTGAAGGTCTTAATATCCCCAAAGAACTCCTCCATAGTGTATTTACTGGGATCGAAAGCAAAATATTCGCTAAGATCCTTAAATAGCTTCTCCATTTGAACCTGCATTTTCCCTGTAAATACATTATTTTTTAGCTGATATCTATTCTAATTAAGTTTGTCCTTATTGCTTACCCAGCACATCAACTTGTTGGCGACAGTCGACGGCAAACTTGCCCATCACTTCACAGAACTTGTCATCATCGCACTGCGGCACTTTGTTATTTTGCAAATCAGTTTCTAGATTTTTAACAGCCGAATTCATTTGCCGCATTGCCTTCTGTATGGCATCCATGTTGACTCGCGATGCTTTGTCCACATGCGACAAATCATCGTAGAAATTGAGCACATCGGGAAACCTCTTCTCCACCAGGTCGGCCAAGTAGTGAAGCAGTGTCTGCTTGTTATCCGCATCCTTGGTGTTTGTCAATTTCGTCAAATACGATATCTCAAAACCAAAGGCTGCTTCGTTCTTGGAACCACTGTTCATGTAATTGCCCAGCAGTAAAATAAGCTCCAGTATTTTTGAAAACTTTGCGCTATTGCGTATCTCCTCACAGGCTGCTGTGCCGGCTACAATATCTGGCTTGATATCCTGAACCATATCGGCGTACGTCAACTTAAAGTTAAGATTGTGCAGGCGAGGTGACAAGCGTTTGATTTCACCTAAAAGAAACAAGTAATTAATGAGATTCTCCTGTCAAATCCCTAATTTGAATTACCCACCTATTGTTGCTGCAAATTGTTCAATTGGTGGCAGCGGTTCACCCTTAGCCTTGATCTCTTGCAGACGCTTGAGCTGCTCTGGCGGCGGCAGATATTGAATCAGATTTTGTAGTATGTTGGAGGAAAGAATTGCGGTATCACAGCGCAGCAGGCAGATTTTAATTTGCTCATACGAAAGATGCTTCAGTGAGCCACCCAAAAGAATGGACAGATTCTGTGCTGATTTGCCATCCAGGACGCGCAAATCAATAGTTTTCTTGGTCAGCGTTGTAGGCTTATCCACTGAATCCTTTTGTTCTTTCTTCACAGGCTTCGATGAGAATTTGACTGCCAACTCCTGCAGAAAGTCATCGGAAGCTAGCTTATCCTCTTGACACTTTACCCAGAATGCATTCTCTGTCATTTTAGTCGGCACAATGGGCTTCCAGTTGGTACGCTTCATGGGATTGTTGGTCTCCCACTTCTTTTTAGGTTTTAGTCCATGCGGCAGCACCGGCACCATAGGCATCATCATCATGGGCGGCGGTGGAGGTCCACCAGGTCGCATCATGCCCGGCATTGGCGGCGGCGGTGGTCCGCCTCCCATGCCAGGCATTGGGGGCGGTGGAGGCGGTCGTGGACCACCTCCCATACCGGGCATAGGTGGTGGTGGCGGCGGTCGAGGACCTGCCATACCTGGCATGGGTGGAGGTGGTGGTGGCATACCTCCTCCGGCACCTGGTGGTGGTGGGGGCATTGGGATATTGATTTTGGGTAGTTTATTGGGTGATGGCGCTGCCACACCATTGGCCTCCATTAGCTTGACCTTCTCTTCAAGATGGGCCACCTTGGCCTCTGCCTCCTGTTTGGCACTTTCAAGTGCCTCGATCTTCTTTTCATACTCCTCCGAACGCTGCATCTCTTTGGCCTTTGCTTTCTCCACAATGTCATCGAGTAGCACCGATGTGTCGATGTTAAAATTGCGATTCTCAAAGTTCGGATCGCAATATCCCTTGTGAAACACAATCTGCGCTATGCACTCCTCAATCAACTGATAGTAAGCAGGACGAAAGTAGAAATCATCGCGAATGTACAGCAGATGCTGTAATATTGATAGGAAATAAGGTTCCGACCCAGTGTCCATCACCAAATTCTTAAGCACATCGAAACAATCCTGTGGATCATCCATGTTAAAGGTAACATTATCAAAGTTCTGCACAAACTCTTCAAAATCATCATCGCGTATGTCCTTGAAGATCTTGAAATGCTGCTGCAGTGCCTCATTGTTGCTGATATTTACAATGTCATTAAAGTCGTTCATCCGATCATACAGTCCCATACGCATAATCTCACAACGCAGATGCAAACGGAAATTCAGATCCGTGGGCGTATTCGTTAGAGTATTAATAAAGATAAGACTGTGACAGACCAGCTCACGTTTCGGGTCCTCCTTATCCGATATGAACAGTGCATCCACAATGGGTCTAAATCTCTCACTCGCCTTATAAGATGTCGCTGCAATTGTCGTGATCGCTCGGAGGACTTTCTCATAGCCATTGCGTTCGTAAACTAAACAAAAGGAGGCCAACAGCTTAAGAGCTTCACACATCGTTTGTGGTTTGCGTGGATCCAACGATTGGGCCAATAAAAGCAGCACACTGTGCTGATCCGGTGTCAATACTACGTTCAGGCCCCACGTATTATTCATGATGGCCTTGAGGCAACGTATTGCCTCGAACTCAATGCGTCCATAGGATCGATCCTTTTTGGCCCTGGTCAGAAGCTTCTCAATCTGTTCAATGCCCGCCAAGCCAAATTCCTTAATCCAGGATATAGTATTGCTGGTTAATGCTACACGCAACGATTCCACGCACTGATAAACCTTTGGCTCGCTGTGCTCTCCATTCTGCAGATATTCAATGTAGTCGATGGGCTTCTCGAAGCGAGAATTCGCGTTACGCTCCGCTGTGTTCTTGCCTGCAATTGAGTAAGGAAAAGTAGAGTTATTTTATGTTGGCAATGGTAATATAGGTAACATAAAATAACATTTTACTATTATTATATTTTAATTAAACTTTGAATGTTATTATATTTACATTTTATGTTATTAAAACTTAGCTGTTGCAATGTTAATTTAATTTATTAATTAACTTCAGTCTTTATATGCCTAATTTAGCATTTATTTAATATCTAAAATGAGTTATTACTTTTTTGCAACTATTATATTTCAATTATTTACTAAATAACCTTAAAATAATATTTAAGACTTTGTTAGCCAGCGTTAGTCTTAAGCAGGCTTCACTGTACTGCAGATTGTACGTTTCGCTCCAGTTACGCGCCTTATTGGGTCCACTATCAGCTGGAGGAAACGATTTTTAATGGTTTCTTGAAATGTAACCTTGATTTTTAGACCCAGTACTTTAAAAAAGTACAAATGGGTCTATTATGTTTGTGCAAAAAAAAAGTGCGTAACAGGCAGAAGGAGGCGTGGCAGACCCCATAAAGTACATATATTCTTGATCAGCGTCAACAGCCGAGTCGATATAGCCATGTTCGTCTGTCTCTTTTTTGAGTTCCTAGATCTCAGAGACTATAAGAGCTAGAGAAACCAAATTTGGCAAGTAGGTTCATCTATATCTTGCATTGATCAAGTTAGTTTTAGATATTTGCCACGCCCCCCTCCGCCCCTAGAAATTGAAAAACAAAATTTTAAAGACGAATTACAAGAGAACCTTTAAGACTAGCGCCTAGTCCAAACCTGTTCTAAAAATTTCATTTCAATCGGTTGGTAAACGCGGAAGTTATTTAAATAACAATGTTACAGGTAAAAGGAAGAAGAAGAGACGCTAGCGGCCTCTATGTTTATCAAGTGGCGCCATCTATTGATGGTACGCAACTTTGAAGAACAATCTTTAGTGAACGCTTTGCACTCAAAAAGTACTGGGTCTCCTACTGTCGAGCTTGCTCCACTGTAGCTTACTGCATTTTTTTTATCAAAAATCATCCACAGAATGCTTCACATAAACACAAATAAGTGTGTATATTTATTTATTAAGAATAATCATTGAAATATATGTACAAAAATAATTCATATGTATTTATATTACGTCAAGTGGTTTCAATGCAGACGCCTCGTTCTTGATTGATGTTTATATTATTATTATAGCTTGAAAGTGCCAAATTCAAGTGTACACGTATGTACGTATATTACTACAAGGCAACAATAACAATCGTAAACAATTCTCTCTGAGAAGCTTGAAGTGAGAAAAAGAGAGAGAATTGCATCAAGTGCATCAACTTCATAGATCGTTAACGATCGACGAGAGCTATCATCTGATTTATCTTACACGTAATGCAAATACGTGCACATATGCATACTACTACATACATATATGTACGATACGACAGTCTATAGAGTATGACAAAATCATCTTAAAATAAATGCTGTGCAAAAATGAGCAACAAGCAAATGATAATGAGTCCAAACGTTGATCATAAACATTGAGCAGCCACAGGTTGGAAAACAAAACAAATGGAAACTCATCGATGCTCTGTGGGGTTCATATATAGTATTATAATTGCAGCGACGTGAGTGGAAAGCGTACCGTTTGTTTATTTATTATATTCCCTGTACTTTATATCAATAATTGGGTAGAAAAGAAGTAGAATATGCAAGAATTTGTGTCTTTTGAATCTTTTAGTCTATTATCATTAATTAGCATACCCTTATCACATTGCTCACAATCAGACAGAGAATCTATGATATCATTAAGACTAAGTCATCAGATTGATAAGCTAAATTACTCTAAACATGTTATCTTTCTACACCTTTAATGCTTTTTGATATATTTGAGATGATGTTGAGAGTTATGTTAATACCTTTTGTCACATGATAATGCTGAAATACCTAGATTAACAGCGAGAAAAAATTCTTTTTTCATAGGATAATCTGTTAAATGATGACCAGTCGAATTTTAACTGAATATCATGAAAACTAATCGATGGAATACTTGTAGTAACAATTGATATTATAATATGCTAATATTGTAACAATTTCAAGAGGCAATTGCATTTTGGATCTACAAAGAGGACTAATTTTAATGAGCAAATAAGCTTTTATAATTTAGACCATGATATTGTGGTTAACATATTTGGATAAGTTCAAAACAATTTAAGCAAGTATGCAGATTAGAATTTGTTACATTAATTTCAACACTCTTTTAACCAGCCAATTGCTTTCATTAAATAGCTATCATTAAATCGGAAAATACACTACTACAAAGTGGAGGATCGCAATGTGACAATAAAATTTAACTAATTTCATAAATAAATTGTTATAAACAGAGTGTTTAAAATATACATATATGTATTATTAACTTTAATGAGTTTTCGCATTAGCTGAAAAATGCATATCAACTAGTAGTTTTACGAGCTATAAATACAATTATTTCCAAAAGCTTGCAGTCCATTAAAAAACGAACAATAACAAAAGACTAAGGTGTTCATTAAAACACTTAAATCAATGGAAGGAACGTGCACCGCTTGGGTTAATTAATAAAACGACTTTGAGCTGTGGGTGCTCCGGATTTGGTGACGGTGCTGGCAGGTGGCTGGTTGGTGAGCATAAAGCAATTTTTTTTGTTTTGAATACAGTTATACGGTTACAGTTACGATCTGCATGTGGTTAAGGCCATATAATTGAAATGCGTAACGAGGCAGGCTAGCACTGCCGATTCAAGCTTATCAGTTGGAGAAATGGGGAATGTTACAATTCGAAACTAATACAATTTGGCAATATTTAGTTGCAACACTTTTTCGTTTTAGATAAGGCAATCTATATCTTATATACAAGCTACTATGATAACATTAGCACATTCCCCTAAAAATGCGCCAATGAATCATTGTTCAATTTCAAAGAAGCGCAGTGCTGATTACAAATACGAGTACGAGGTGATAATTAACAGGAGGAGAAACCAATGAATTGGCGAATGCAGTAGAAACTTGCAATTCAAACAAAGAACTATTTGTTTAGCTTTTTTCAGTGTTTTCTATTAATTGAGTAACGAGTACTACTTTTCAATGCTCTCTTTCAAATAGTAACTTACCTTTCATGTGCATGAAAATCATTTGTTGACGCTCCGCCATGGATTTGCTGAGTAAAGGTTCTCGTTTATCCTTGGTTATATTCATATCCTCGAGAATCTCGAGGAATTTGGCATTCACCTGTGCCTCGCTGAGCTCTTGAATTTGCCGCTCCAAATCATCCACACTGAATCCTCCATCGTTGTCTGTGGAAACGGGTCGTCCAACTCCATGTGGCAAGCTGTTGCTGTTGTAATTGCCGCTACCCTTTGATTTGGATGGGCGACCAAACCAACTCTCCAACAGGCCACCGCCTGTTGATTTTGATTTCTCATGCCGTGACATTCTGCAAAAGTTAAATTCAATTACTTACATGAAATACAAATCTAATTAAAAATTAATAAATCCGAACCCAAAATTTTTGAGACGCATTTTGTTTGACTACCAAATGAGCAATAGACAAGAGTGTGTGTGTGTTTTTTTGGACATGCGCAGCATTTGTTTAACTGCACAGCTGTTCATTGTTTACAACTTGAGGCAATGCAATCTCTTTTTGAACCGCACGTCTTGAGCTGCAACACGGCACTAACAAGCAAATGCATCCCAAGAAATGAGTTGCCTCATTATCAGTGATGCTGCTACAGTGGCTGCTATTTATTTACTTATTTACCATAATAAAGGAGCGGGCGGGTATAGTTTCCATTAGATATGAGAGCGTGATCCGTGCCTTAAAATTTTGGCTTTTGATTTGTATGCAATATGTAATCATTTCCAATTTCCACAATACTTATTTTCAATAAATTTTGGTCTCTTCTTTTATGCAAGAATTATTTGTACTGATGAAGTAAATAATAAGGGTCAGTAGACTTCAAAAAAGAGAACATTAAGTAACAAAAAAGTTTGACTATCGGGGGAAAATATGCTGACACTTTTTTTATTTACCGTAAAAACATGAAAAACAGAAAGGGTATTCGCAATAAAGTTTTGTCGAAATAAACGTGTCTTCAGTTGTAAGATATTGGGGTATAGTAAGATACAGGGTTTTAACTTGACAGAGCTTTGAAAAAAGCTTTATAAGATACTTTGGATATGATCGATATGGTAAAATTATCGTCTTTAAAACAATTTAGAATCTTACAGGAGATGGTTATTTAATACATTACTGTATTTTGAGTTAGCATCAATATCGATCAATTATTATGTAATATCAAAAATTAACAGTCATTATAGCCATAACATTTTACTAGACAATACATAAAAAACACATGCCACAATGTTTTAGGCCATCACTATTTAACAAATTAACATGTTAATAATAAGACAAGAGCGGCTGCGGGGGCGGAGATGGATGTTGTCTGATGTTGTTGTAGAACAAGACACGTGGTGCGTGAAAACTGTTGATTAATTTGGCAAATATAAACATTAAAATAATACATAGAAAAAACTTTAACTAAACAAAGTAGTTAAGTACATAAATAATAAGCATTATTATTGAGCGAATGCGAAAAATGACGCGATAATTACCAAAATAGGAAACAACAAATTTAATGATAGAGAGAGCGAGAAGGAAAAGGAGAATGAGAGCGCGAGAGTATAAAAAAACCGATAAAAGTTGTGCGGGGTCATTAAGTGTGTGTGAGTGTGTGTTTGAATCACTTGCGGCATTCAAATGCAATTCTGTCTGTTAACTTTTAAATATGCGTCTCTCCATCGATAGGATTGTTTAGAAAAAAAAGTAAAGCTAATGATTCATTTGGTAGACAGGTTTTGGCTTGATGTTGTCATCATCAGCAACACTGTGTGAATGATCTAAAGCAAATGCGGCCGGGATTGCAAAATAGCCGCAACTTCTACATAAATCCACATCAATTTGTATTAAAGTATGCATGTTCTTCCAGCAAAGGGCAACAATTTCTTTTCATGTCGAGGAAAATGCTTTCAACAAGATTTCTTTAGCTCAAGAATTTACCGCAACTGCTTCAGTTGTTGCTGTTGCAATCGCTTCACTGGTTGAATAGGCCAAATGCAACCTACTGTGCAG
Organism: Drosophila neotestacea; assembly: GCA_035044365.1. Lineage (NCBI taxonomy): Eukaryota > Metazoa > Arthropoda > Insecta > Diptera > Drosophilidae > Drosophila > Drosophila neotestacea. The sequence continues at coordinate 136,561 of JAWNMD010000327.1, forward strand.
TGTGTGTGGCTGTGTATGTGCTCTTATTGTTTACATCGGAGGCAAATGCACTTTGCAGCCGCCTATCGTGTGAGTAGCTAATGGCAACAACAATGCCCAATTGTAAACAATCAACGTGTGGCGGGCTTTCAAATTTGTTTTTTGAAAATTGAAACAGGCCCCAAAAATGCAAGAAACGTGGTATGTTGCTGAAATTCTAAGAAGAGGCGATTAAAGACAACAACAACTAACCCCAGAGGAGAGGTACAAGACTCAAAACAAGAATTCATAAATGCGCTCACCTTCGTTTCTATATGTGTCGCTGTGCTCACTTTTGATTTTTTGGTGGTTTACGTCATAAGACTGAAAAAATAATGGCTTGGTTGGCAAAGGCGAACACACACACACACAGAGACACAGGCACGCACAGAGACACACACATACATACATATATATGAACAAACACCCCCCGTTCCGTTTGTGTTGTCACAGTCTCTGCTGTAGTTGTTCTTCTTGTTGTTGTTGTTGGGTGCGCTGCGTCCAATTTTTTGTTTGTTTTATACGCCGCGACGCTGGCCTAAACAGAGAGACAGAGAGAGCTGCGCAGCGCACTTTAAAAAGCACACATACACTCACGCACAACAGACACTATGCGTGGTGATTACAAGGCGAATTTTTCAAAAAAAATAAAACCACTACGCAAATTTATGAACAATACGAATATAATTTGTAACTAGAAGAATTTCGCTTACTTTTTACTTTTTGGTTTTGCGGTGATCGCTTGGTTGCTGTTGTTGCTGCTGGTTTTTGTGGTGACACCACTTGTTGCTGTCTCGTTGGCGCATTAAATGATGGGTAAACACACATCAATTTTAAGGCCCTTCTACGTGCGTTCGCTTATCAATCGCTTTGTCAACAATTTAACACGTAAATGTTGTGCTTTTATTTGCCGTTTGGCACAAATACAAAAATATTAATCCAAGCGTTTGCGGAGAGCGTTCAGTTTAAGCATTTGCACATCACAAACAGTAGTGTTGCTCATTTCGATAACTATAATTATCGGTAGTACTGATATGCTATCGAATTTCAAAACACTATTTAAAAGATATATCGATATAATTACATTTGTCACCGAGTAAAATATCGATTTCTTTGCAGCTCTGCGTTGATTTCGTTAAATTTAAATTTGAAACTCAACCGTTTATCTTTCAAAATGAACGATCTTTATTTAAGAGATGGTTTAATGTTTTAATAATGTTTTCATTCTAACATTTAAAGGTTTGGTTGTGCAAATTTTTCCACAAATCAAACTGCTCGCTGGCTTTGATCATGTGTAGACTCATAAATTTACGTAAGTTACATGAAGTAAGCTTTATACGCCGATTGATGAACTCATAAACGTGAAAACGTTCAATACCAAGTCTTTGTGCCACAATACCTGTGATTAGAACATCCTCCAGCTTCAGATAACTGGTTTTCAATGATTGCACATACAGATCGTGTACAATATCGCCAGTCATTAAATAGGCAGGTCCCGTAGTGAAACAGGGATATACATTTGCTGCGTACTGATCCGTCGATACATAATACTTGGATTTTTTATTACGAACTGGCTTCCAATTCTTGGCTAAGTTGCCAAAGATGACATGCTTTTCTTTACGCTTTTCCAACTGCGATACAAACTTCAGTAGCTTAGGCACATTGATGAACATATCATCATCAGTCTTCAATATATACTTGACTCGATGACAATACTGATCTGCCCACTCTAGTGCAGACACAACTTTTAGTGTTAAATTTTCATATGAGTCAATGAAATTTCCCCTGATTAGATCGCCAAACATAGAGTTCTCCTCATGAAGAGCTGTATTCAGCTTCTCGTCAAAGCCACGACCTAAAATAAAAGCTATTCCAATATCACGACGTGATCCATAATGTCCCCAGGTCTGCCGTATGGACAGACGTTCATCTGCATGTCCCAGCGCTGAAGTAATCAATATTAGAAGTTTTTTAAATAAACCATTAAGCGGACAAATGCGCTCCACATTAATCTCTTCGTTTAAATGTCCACTCTCATAAAGTCTCTCTATTGATATTGTTGGTGGTGACGTTTTCCCTTTTGGTTCCACTGTGGTAACTTTAATATAGTCAATATTGTGTTTGTCTTTGAGTAAAATTAAATATGTTGGGAACGAATGAAGATCTTTAAACTCACCTGTGTTGATATTTAGATGCTGCTCTAGCAAATATCCCCCAAAATCTGTAGTCTGTAAATCAGTCACAGGACTATTTACGACAGGAAGTTGTGGGGGCGGATTTTTGAGCAGCTGCTGTTTCTTCCCACCCGAGGATAGACCAAATTCACCTGTGTTATTCAGCCCCACAATTGGGGGTAATACCTCCTGATGAAAATGACTCTGTTCTTGATCTTGACTGATGACCTTTTGTGGAATGGTAAGTTCCGGGGTCTTCGTCGATGTAGTGGAATATAATCCATAGATGAAAATGGTAACAATTAGAATTATGAAAATTATCAAAGAGCGCAACATGCGAGTATTGCCCAAAATGCTGATGCTCATTATTCTCATTATAAATTAAAAATTCTACTCGCTTCTGTATTTATTTTTCCAAGTAAAATAAGCATATGCTAGTGTGCGCATTTAAATTCGTAATACGTTTGCTCTGTCTAGCTCTGCGAATATTTATCGACTGCAACAAAAGGTAAACAGATAAATATACTGACATAATAATAATATTTAATAAAATTGTGTACATAATTTCCATAGCCAACTTCAATATAATGTCAAGGATAAAGATGTTTTTTTTTTTTTGGGAATTTGAAAGCAGATCCTGAAAGAGAAGTTTAGCCCGAATGACAAAATTGTAATGAATGGCGCTGAATGACGCCGAATGACGACTCGTGGAAATAACCTACAAGATGTGGGACAGTGGGCACAATTTCATGTAAATATGTTTTGTTTTCGATACGAGTCCGAATCGTTAAAGTATTCTAAACGTTTTGGTGCCTATACGAGCCTGAAAAGAACAGTTCTTTTTGGAGCCAGGATTTTGTTGGAGGTATATTTGTTTTCTGTGTGGGCATTGCAGACTTATAAGAATTAAAAAATACAAAGGGACATTAAACAGCCATCCTATCTCCTTTATAATCCCGAGCCCTTAGTAAAGCTGTACAGAACGATCCTTGAAAATTACGAATAAATTTAAAACACAAATGAATTTCTTATAAGAGCTGCCTTTTATATATTTCGAAAAACACATATTATTTGATGACCATAATTAGTCAATAGTTTTCTTTGAGACTGTTTTTGATTCGTTTTTTTGGTAAAATGTTGAAAATTTTAACAACTAAAGTAATGTGGTGTATTGTGTTGAGTGAGAGTGTGGTTGTGTGTGTGTTATCATGCTTATGACCACAGTTATAGCTAATTATCAGTTAAATAATGGCATTTATAATGCTAAAGTTAGACTACCAAAACATAATTAAAAACATATGTGTACGTGTAGTACATTATATAGTGTAACTCGAGAGTAGACATCAGATACATTGCTAATACTTAAAAACTAAAGTATTTCTAGTTGCTGCATGTAGCTGCCTTTTTTTTGCTAATTCCATTTCTCTAATATTTAACATATATTAAATTCACAGCTTAAACCTAAAATACTATTTACATTTAGTAGTCTGGTCCAGCAGCTTCTTCCACAGATCAAATTGTTCGTTGGACTTGATCATGTGTACGCTAATGGCATTGCGTATATTACAGGGATTGAACGAGATTCGTCGGTTCACGAACTCATTGACGTGCAAGCGTTCAATACCCAAACTTTGGGCCACAATGCCTGTGGTGAAGACATCCTCTAACTTTAGATAAACTGTCTTCAACGATCGCACATAAAGGTTGTGTACAATGTCACCGGTCATTACATAGGCAGGTCCTGTGGTGAAGGAGGGAAATACTGCCGCTGGGAACTGATCAGTCGACACATAGTACTTGGATTTCTTATTTCGAATTGGTTTCCATTTTTTGGCCAATCGACCAAAGATGACACGCTTGTCCTTGTGCTTCTCCAGCTGTTTAATAAAATTCAAAAGCTTCGGCACATTAATGAACATGTCATCATCTGTCTTCAGTATATACTTGGCACGATTACAATGCTGATCTGCCCATTCCATCGACGAGATCGTCTTAAGCGTTAAATTATTATAAGAGTCAATAAAGTTTCCTCGAATCAAATCTCCATACATGTAGTTCTCATCGCTGAGAGCCTGATTAACCGTCTCGTTAGTGCCACGACCCAAAACGAAGGCCATGCCAATATCCCGACGTGTTCCATAATGTCCCCAGGTCTGACGAATGGACATCCGTGCATCTGCATGTGTTTGCGCTGAGGTAATCAATATCAACATTCTCGTGTTGGTGCCATTAAGCGGACAAATGCGGTCTACATCAATCTCCTCGTTTAGATGGCCACTCTCGTAGATTTTATCGGTTGTAATACCCTTGGATGGATCCATCGGATAGCTGGGATTGGGTTTGCTCTTGCTTTTGGATTTTGTGGCACGCACCAAGGGGACTGGTGGCTTTGGTGGTGTCATCTTCTCCTTTGGTTCTTCAACAGCTCCTTCTCCGTCCGTTTTCACTTGCATCACGGCATATGAGAAAGCTGGCGGCGCAGCCGCATTGTTGTTGTCCAGCAAATTAAATTGCAAGTCCTCAATCAAACCAGGCTGATTGGTCTTATCTGCAAACAGAGAACAAATTAAGTAAATGTAGCTCGGTACAATTTGATATTTGCGAACTAAAAATTGCCGTTGCGTAATTTGCAACCCAATAGTTATGTTCTATATCAAACGACAGGCGTCAAGCGTAGAACAAACAACATGAACGTGTTTGTGTGGCTCCCAAACCGTTAGGAAAGACGATACTTTGGTCTGGTCTGGTGTGGTGTGGTCTAGCTGGCAATTAGTAAACAAACAAAGTGACCTGATGCCTGACGCTCGACGCCTGCTCGCCCGCTTGTTTAATCTACTGCCTATTGTCTAGACTCTAGAACAACGGCAACATGACGCTCCCATTTTGATTCCCTTGCAAATGGTATAATTTTGTCACAAAATGTGAAGCAGAGGGCGTGACAGACCCCATAAACATTATATATTGTTCATCAAAACGACGAGCTCAGTCACAATACCCAAATTAATCTCGCAGTCTTAAGACTATCCTGATTATACTTGATACTGGTTTTCCTTTTTGATCTAGTCTGCACATACATAATTCTGCACATATGTATATACAAATATCAACCTCAGCTATAAAAAACATTGTTTCTTTGGCTATCTTGATCAATCTATTGTATTCTTATATACAAACTGATCAAATTTCTTTCAGATCCGGCCACTATATCATAAGGCTGCTGTGATAATTATCCGTTAAAGGTCAATCCTTAGTACAAAAAGTTGTTTGCTTTATAAGATATCTCAATCAATATCGCAGAATGTGAATTTAGTATTAATTTGACCTAATTTTTTAAAAGGCGGCCAATGGAATTGAGCTGATCATTCAATCAACCGAAGAGATCAGTCCAAAATGAAAAACGGGGCTCTGCAAGGGTATCAAATCTTCGGCATGCCAATAATCACATTTCTTTCTTGACTTGGTATGGAAACAAACCCGTGCGTTGTTCGCTGGGCAAGGCGGCAGCTGCTGCTGTGTTGCTGCTATTTGATGTCATGTTCTTTAGTATCTTATCGGCATTCTCAATGAACTTTTGCAAATTAGAGGTTGGTATCATAAGAATCTCTGCATCTGAAGGCGACTGTTGTTGTTGCTGCTGTAACTGTTGCTGTTGCTGAGGTGAGGCATTTGCTGATGCAACTGCTGTTCCAACTGATTGCTTAACAGTCAACAACTCGCTGTTGTTATTGTTAACGTTGTTAATGTTGTTATTGATGTTGCCTATGGAATTAAAGTACATTTAACACACGCTGTCAATTAGCAATATTATTAACGCCAACTCACCTGTAATGGCATCAATACTTTGCACATATTGTTGATCCTCGAGCAATTCATCGACCATATTGGGCGCCTGTTCACTTCCAGCCATGGGACTGGCACCAGCAGCTCCTCCATCCAATAATGCATCCTCATCAATGGTCGGCAAGCGATGCTGCGTCGGTGGCTTCCTGTGCAGCTCCTGTTGCCTAGATTTACCATCAGATTTACTCAGCTCCTCAGCTGTGGCGATGATCAAATCGCCTGTATTATTTATTTGTGGCAACTGCTCCGACTGCTGTTGCTGTTGCTGTTGACGATTGGCGGCTCCTGTTAGTTGTTGGGGCGTTGGTGGCGCCGCCTGAGCATGCATATGTGTTGGAGTTAACGTAGTTGTTATTGTGGAATATGATGCGTAAATAACTATTGTGAGTATTACGGCAATCAAAACCAACAGAAAGCGCAAAATGCGCGTATTATGAAAGCTTCCAACTGCAACCATTTTAATTATGTTTGTTATTAATCTCTAAATCAAAAACAATTCTTTGATCTTTGAGTATTCGTTTTCGTATTTAGTTATTTTGCTATAAATATTTGTGACAAAGCGTTTTGTCCGACTGCAATAGATAAACAAAGAAAACTTCATATTAGAATAAAAATGGGAATATTTTGCGAATGCATAAGTCTGTTTAAAAAGCAGTTGCCTTATTCTTAGAATGAGTAAACAATTATTGTGAGTAGAGTTATTTTATGGGAGTTATGGCTACAGAAAAGCTGATATTTGATATGGCGAGATATGTAAGTAGTGAAAAGAGCACGGAAATGCAGCAAGATATTAGATAAATATGGAGTGCAACTTGTAAGTTTCCTTATGTTTAGTTAAACCATAAATTACGCCCCATTTTGTGAAACGAGCTAATATTTTAAACAAAATAATAACATGTACTTAGTCTTATCTTTAATTGTTTAAAAGTTATAGATAAAACGTATAACGTTTAAACATAAATAAATCAAATTTAAAGACTACAGCAGTGGAAACAATTATGGCTTGACTATAAGTTACTCTGCACCTAACTGAATAACAGATCAATAGAGGAACATTTAATATGTACAAGTGTGAAAGTTGATTATGACCCTTTTATGACTTTTTCAATCGATACAGGGTATAATAAAAAGTAACCTATTCACATTAGCCTTATTCGCCTTATATAATGTGAACAAAACAACGATCAATTGGTAAAAAAAAATATACAAAACACGTATGTTTATACAAAAAGTAGTATACAAAAATACTATAATTTGGGCTTAAGAGACGCAGACACGTTGGAGATGAAGTAGGCATGTTGTTCTGGGCATGCTAATGAACTGGACAAACGTGAAGAGTGGGAATACATTGAATTCAGAACACCCAGCATCCAGAATTGTTGCCATTGTCGTTGTCATGGACAGCTCTTTTGTATGCAGAGTCTTCCATAAGATAGTCATGAATTCTTGACCCGATTTGCAAATGGAACGAGTACTTGAAGAGACCGCCTTCGCACAACCACTTGGCTAACGATGTATGTACATATGTACATGACCACTTGACTTGCCCCGACCCACATGCTCCTTCAGCTGTAGCTGTTGCTTTAATCGATCAGTGATCAAAGTGAAGTTTGTTTGATAACATTCAATGAGTATGCCATTCTTATCAAGGCTATACTTCCATTTATTAGCACTTTGTCAATATGGATACTTGAAACTGACGTACTTATCGCTACATGGAAGACGATTAAACAGCTACTTAATTCTAGGGAATTTCTAGTAGGAATCATATTCCGAGGGGTTTTTTTTATGTTACACACATATTTTTCGACCCTGTACTTAAAAGAATATAAAAGGCCTATTCAGTCAAACAAAACCTAAGAGACTATAGGAGACTGTTTCTATTTGTTTCTCCAGGGTCTCCCACAGTCTAGCATGTTCCATTGTAGCCTTTATAGATTTTTAAATAATAAATCTAAAGCTAAAACCATAAAAACTAGTACCATAAACGCAATTCATTTAAAATGTACTATCAGTAAACAAAATTTTATGATTGATACACAAAGTCGGGGGACATTTCAATTACATTTGAAAAGTTTCTGCAGAAGTAATTGTGATAGTGTTATCGGACATGCATCTCAGATAATTAAATATATAGGAACTGTCGAGTTTATCTAATCTTTACCTAATTAAAAAAAAGATACAAAATGCTGGTAGACAGATTGGTAAGAAGGCAAATAAAAAATCTATTTAATTACTTTACAGGTATGCGACAGATAACACTAATGGATAGATGTTTTTACTATGTTCTATCAAATAATTAGTGTTTTTGGTTATTAAAGATATATGGGCATTGTTTTCGGCTATTCTTTTTTTTAAAGAGTCAGCGTCAATAATCTTATCTATGATATAAAGTCTACAACGTATTTTGAGAGTACTTTAATTTATAACCAATAACAAGGTAATAACAATATTCCCAAAAATCTAATTGATAAGATTTTTCGCTGATAGAACAATATCCGTCAAAATTTCCATTTTTGAGTGTAAAATAAAAAGATATGAGTTTGTAGAAGTATGTATTTTATAATTTCGTATATTGTTGTTATCGCGAAATTATTTAGCTAACGTTGTGTTTACATTGTTTATGGGATTTACGGCACCTTTGACGCATTATGCAATTACGTACTTGAACATTTAAGCGTAATTCTTAAAGCAAACAAATGTCCAAGAGAAAACTAATCAACCTTTAAGTTGGGGACCGCAGCGTGACGCAGCGAGACTAGACTATTATTATCTATATAGAAAGCGAAAGTGTCTTATCAGCGGAATTTATTGTTGCTTCTATTGTTGAATGATGATTTAAAGTCCATTTCCCCAGCTATCCCAGTGACTCATCTAGACTGATAAGCAGCCAACCTGTGCTCTGATTATTACAAATGCTAATCAATGCAAGTTTGTCCGCTTCATTCGACAAGCATGGAACATTAGCACTGCTGATAGTAAAAGTAATTGGTACCCCCGCTTATCAGTCGTCTTGCGTACACTCAGGAAATACAACTTCCAACAAATGTAGTATTTCATTTATCTAAAGAAAAATATATATATGTAAAGCACATTTTAGGGACTCGCATTATTCCGATAAGCAAACTACGATATTATAAATATATTTCTTTTTCGAGTAATTGCAAGACACGTGGCCTTAAATGAGGTGTAAAATTGCAAGATGTTTGTTAAAAATAGCAAATAATTAGTTTTAGCTCTAATAAGCAATAACAAACAATTGTTGCTGGTGATTATACATATAATTAGAGTTGTAGGGTGAAGCTGGAGATCTCTTCAGCTCGTCGAACTTGGGAAATGAGTAAGTATGAACCATGATAAGTACAATGAACCGCAAAGATCAGTATAATCGTCGGTTATACTGAGAAAACGGGTTTTAGACCGAAATCTTAGCTTGAAACATGGTTGCTATCAATCAAAGTCGCATCAAAAAAGACAAAGAGGGCGTTGACCACAAAGATGATATCCATGAGATAGCCAGCTGATCTAGCTGTTGACCATGTTTGCTTCCGGCCAACTATTGAAACCATCGCTCGTAATACGCGCATATGGAATTCGGTAATAATCGTGCGCTTACCAAAAAGTATTACTTAACCTTTAAGGCATTACACAAAGAAACAACACAACAACACTATGGTTATGTTAATACATTTAACACAAAAACGAAATACAACACAGTCATCATCGCTTGCTCAATTGAATTGTCACTCTCTGTCTGGGACACCACCACAAACTCTCGAACTAACTTACCTGCAGCTTACAGCTTAGTCGCAGCGTCCAACTTGGCGAGTAAATTTGTTAATTGAAGCAGCGACGCTGACAGCGACAGCGACGTAAGCAGCGTCAGCCTGAAGACAACAACAAAGTCGTTGACGATGGGGCTATGGCTATTGTTGGACCAGGGTCAAGCATAATTACTAGATGGCTGGGCCTCTAGGTCTATCTGCCTCGTTGTTTTGTTGTTGTCTTATTAGTTATTTTAAGTGTTTGTTCATAATTAATTTACGTTTGTTGACAATATTGAAACGATGGCAATGATAAGTGGCTTCGTCCCACTGTGTCAGGTGCGTAGAGTTCCTCCAGTCGCCTTGGGAGGACCCTGTTTCGAGTATTTTAATAGTTCTATTTTAGCACACTTTTAACGTCATTGAACATTAGCTGTTACATTAGTCATGCAGACCAGGTATAATTAAAGCAAACTGCGTTTATTTCTGGCCAATAGACTACATGTGTGTATATAAAAAGGTTTCGGGATTTTTTTGCAGTTACTGCTGCTGTTTTTTTGCATTGGTTGCTGCGCGACGATGAATTGCTGTTCACACACTGTTTATTACACTTCTGAAACTTGTGCACTTTATAACAAGCACGTATGCAGTTAATCCCTTCAGTATTTGGGCTTATAATCTCATTAAAATTAATCTCGAATGCAGTTTTGTTTACTCCGCGAGACGGCGAACGGGTGCGATTCGGCCGTGTTCGTCGTAGAGCTGGTCGTTTTGTACTATGTAAAAGTGACAGATGGCGGCGCTAGTAACACAAGCTCTTTACATCCCCTTAGTTTCAAAAGAAGACAACGTATGGTTTAGTGGGGGCGCTATAATAAAAAGAAGCTGCGAAAATTTGTCCGTGTTTTTGAGTACTTTTCGGAAACCAGATGGCAAAAAGTTTTCTTACTCGAAGTTGCAGAGAAAAATTTTGTAAAAGTTTTTAATTAGTTTATCTAAATTTAATCTATTGTTTAATAGTTTTCATTTACATTGTTTTTTGATTTGTTTTTAATTTGCGGTCCAAAAATCCCAAAAAAAATCTCGGAACCAGTTCAGTTGAGTGCCAGCGTTTTATAAAAATTTAGTTCCAAAAGTAAACAAAATTAGAATTGGCAGCGCTAGCAGACAAGTTTCATTTGCATGACAACAGTTGCACAACTGTTTGTCGGCATGAACGCGAGCGCAATTGCGACTATCGATAAACTGTGTACGTCAGCTGCAGCTGTCAAAAGCGATTCACCAAATTTTTTCAACAACCAGAAATTGTTATTGTGCGTGTTTGCGGAAATTCGTTCGGTCCATTATAAGTGTAAAGTGTGATTAAACACATGTTTTAAACAAATTGTTTTACTTTAATGTTGCATGCATATAATGCACTAAGTGTCGTTCGTTCAACAAGGAGGCCGGAGCAGCTGTAACCGAAAAACCAACAGAACGCATAACTATGTCATTTGTGGGTGGAGGGGTTGGTGGAGGCACTGATGTGCATAAATTTGTTGAGGCCCTGCAGGCAGACTTCAAGACGCTCTCACTTGAAACCAAGAAGAAGTATCCGCAAATAAAAGAGGTAAGTGCCTTGCTTGTTGTACCAGGGTCATATTATTCACTGACTCAGCTGACGTGTGCATCCCATTGCCGTCTTCTCTAATTGCCGCAATTTGTCATACAGCGGCAACTGTGAGTGGTGGGTGGTGGGTGACGAGTGTCGGTTACAGGGGATGAAGGCAACGCCTCATGAGATGGTGTGGTGGCTCCGGTTGTGCACCTGTTTCTTCTGTATGCGCGACGCAATTATGAAATTGATATCAAACCGGTCAGCAAAGAAGAAATAAAATTGATTTTATGACACTTACGTTAATTGAATTGGACATCGTCATAATACAATTGTATTTACTTGCAGGCATGCGAGGAGGCAATTGCCAAGCTATGCACCGCCGGCAGCAGCCAACAAAACTCGGTGTATTACACCGTCAACCAGATACTCTATCCTCTGGTTCAGGGCTGCGAAACCAAAGACTTGAAAATAATCAAGGTGAGTCATCGTCATTGTCGTAATCAGCAATGTGTTTAATGCTCTAATTGATTTCCTTTTATAGTTTTGCCTGGGAATGATGCAACGCCTCATCACACAGCAGGTTGTGGATCAGAAGGGTGCACTTTATATAACTAATGCATTATGGACACTAATGGAGCATAACATTGAGGAGGTTAAAGTTCTACAAACAGTGACATTGCTTCTGACCACAAATCTAGTTGTGCATGGCGATACATTGGCTAAAGCTTTAGTTCTTTGCTTTCGTTTGCATTATACCAAGAATCCAACAATTGTTAACACAGCTGGCGCAACAATACGACAGCTGGTTTCCCTTGTCTTTGAACGTGTTTATTTGGAGAAGGATTCCGTGCCGAATTTACAACAACAGCAACAGTCTGGTGCAAGTAGTTCAGATGGTGATGGAAATAGCACACAAGATGGTCAGACATTTGCTTCGGACGCCTTTCATCTATTTCAGGATCTTGTACAGCTTGTTAATGCTGAACAGCCTTACTGGCTGGTGGGAATTACAGAAATGACACGTACCTTTGGCCTAGAACTGCTCGAAGCGGTGCTGAGCAACTTTAGTGCAGTTTTCCACGAGGTAAGTTAGAAACACAAATAGTATAATAGAGTTAGGAATGAGTTATATAGATAGTATCTTAGAAGAAAATTACTTAATAATATTAGGTTTTATTTTTTATTTCCGTATTAAAAAAACATTATTCCATCTTTGCCCCTTTTTTGTATGTGCTCAGCATAAAAAATGCAGTAAGCTACAGTGGTGCAAGCTCGACAGTAGGAGACCCAGTACTTTTTGAGTGCAAAGCGTTCACTAAAGATTGTTCTTCAATGTTGCGTACCATCAATAGATGGCGCCACTCGATAAACATAGAGGCCGCTAGCGTCTCTTCTTCTTCCTTTTGCCTGTAACATTGTTAGTTAAATAACTTCCGCGTTTATCAACCGATTGGAATTAAATTTTTAGGACAGGTTTGGACTATAGCGAGTATTATATATACCAAAAATCAAGGCGCTAGTCTTTCTCTTGTAACTCGTCTTTAAAATTTTGTTTTTCAATTTCTAGTGGCGGATTTTTATCGTTACGGTTAATTAACTCTATATTCTCATTATACCTTAACAGAATCAGGAGTTTCGTTTGCTGTTAAAGGAACGCGTATGCGCTTTGGTTATTAAACTCTTTTCACCAAATGTGAAGCACCGTCAGCTTCCACCGCCAAGCAATGGCACTGCAGCAGTTACAGCAGATAAACCATACTTTCCTATAAGTATGCGTCTGTTGCGTTTGGTGGCTATACTTATACAAAAGTATCATACTATATTGGTCACTGAGTGCGAGATCTTCTTGTCGCTGATCATTAAATTTCTGGATCCAGATAAACCACACTGGCAACGTGCGTTGGCCCTGGAGGTTATACACAAGCTGGTCACACGCTCCACACTGATTGCCTTCTTTTGCAAATCTTATGATTTGAAAAATCATGCCACACATATTATACACGACATGATCGCTGCCATGGGCAGCTATGTGCGTTATTCTTTGATCAATGCTTCAGCGTTACTGAGTAATGGGGGGCAACAAATCAGTGGCCCCGCTGGACAACAGCCCAGCACTTTGACGGCACTGGCTAGCGGTGGTAACAATCAGTGTGGTTTTATGTTCCGCGGTGCTTACCTGTCTTTGGTAGCCACCTTTGCACCAGGCGTATCCAAGGCTGTTTAGTAAGTCTAGTTGTTTATATATACATATTTAATATCTTACTAACAAATCTCTATTTTTAGCTTGGAAATGCTGGACAAACTTGATGCGCCAAATATACCCGATAGCTATGGCATTTCACTTGCCTACGCCATTTTGTTGGACATGACACGTTCAATTGGTGGCGTCATACAGCGCACACCTGAATTGCATCCCACACATAATACGGCAATTATAAGCGAGGAGGAGCATAAGCCATTATGCCTTCAGTTGGTCAATTCCAGTTGGTCTGGTCTGCTGAGTGCATTCATTCCGCTGGTAGAAACGTCTATAGATGAGACCACCACCGAGAATATACTGAAGGCTATGCAAAACTATGCGGCTCTTTGTGGCATGCTGGATCAATTGCAACCACGTGATGCATTCATTATGGCCATGTGTCGCGCATCCTTTCCCCCTCACTATGCCATGTCCATATTTGCCAATAGCGTGCAGCCCGATGCAGATCTCAGATGTAAGTTATTGATTTCACTTTACTTGTGTTAATTAATTTAATGTGTTTTATAGCCGCTTTTCACGCAGGTTTTTTAAATGTTCATATTTCCATTTATCAGATCTCTTACTTTCCACTTTAGAAAAAACCATTCCCATATTTCCGCTTTCTAATAGTAATAATAATAAAATAATAGAAAGTTTCTATATCAAACGAATGATCATTTTTATTATCTTACTATTTTGATTTTTATCATTATTATTGTAATAATTATTAATCATTTTCATTTTCAGGTCACACCCGCAGCGGCAGTCAGGATCTAAGCAGTCAGTTCATCAATAGCTGCAATGCTGATGGCGGAGACTTTCGGCCACAGATTGTGGCAGTTGGAACACCTTTGCCCAGCGCTTCGTTGCCACATAGTGTGATGCAGGCACCTGTAATGTTGACCAATAAGAACCTGCAATGCATGCGTGCTATTCTGCAGTTGGCCCACAATAATGGCAGCATATTGGGCACCTCCTGGCATATTGTTCTTCAGACACTTCAGCATTTGGTTTGGATATTAGGATTGAAACCCTCTACGGGCGGAAGTCTGCAGGCAATGCCGAAACCCGCCGTGGAGGCTAATGTTGGTATACAGACAGCGGTGATGGCCGATCTTCCTGTTCTGTCACAAATGATAGGCCAACTTTTTGAATCCAGTCAGTATTTGGATGATGTAGCATTACATCATCTGATCGATGCGCTTTGTAAGCTATCGCATGAGGCCATGGAATTGGCCTATGCCAACCGAGAACCATCGCTCTTTGCGGTGGCCAAACTGATGGAAACGGGACTCGTTAACATGCCACGCATTGAAGTGCTCTGGCGTCCATTAACCAATCATTTGCTTGAGGTGTGCCAGCATCGACACATACGCATGCGCGAGTGGGGTGTGGAGGCTATCACGTATTTGGTCAAGTCAGCTTTGCAGTTTAAGCATAAGCAACCGCTTAAAGAGAATCTGGTAAGTGGTATAACCTGTTGTATTAATAATTGAAAGCTCAGGCAATCCCAGAATTAAAACTACCAAATCATTTATATGATATACTCCATAAATCGGATACTCCGTAATAGCTTAAATAATTGCAAGAACAGGCAGATTAACTACAATTAACACTAATTAAATAATCAGGGTATATTTTTAATACTTTTAAGATCATTCAGTCCTTATTTCTTTGTTGTGGTCTGCTGTGGTTGTTTATAGCAAATTGCTTTTAATCGACATAAAAATGTACGTTGCATTCTTAAGAACGCTGGTCAACTTCAAGAAAATCGGTTATTAAAGTTAAGATTACAAATGAATAAGTAACCCTTATAACCCGATAATTCCAACGCTTTCTGGCTTTTAATTGTTGCAATTATCAAAGTTGTTCTGTCATATAATTTCACATATACTCATCATTTATTCTTTAAACAAAGGAACTGCAAACCATGTTGCTAAGTCCACTCTCTGAGCTGTCGACGGTGCTGCATGCAGATGTGCGTCAGCGTCAATTGGATTGTGTGCTGCAGATTCTTAATACGGCCGGTGAAATCCTTTCATTTGGCTGGCCAGCCATTATCGAGATAATAGGCGCAGTGAATGATCATCATGGCGAGCCTTTGATACGCACAGCGTTTCAGTGCCTGCAACTGGTCATCACGGACTTTTTAACGGTCATGCCTTGGCGCTGTCTACCCTTGTGCATCAGCACGGCAGCCAAATTTGGCTCACAGACACAGGAACTGAATATTTCCCTGACAGCCATTGGTCTAATGGTAATTAATAATAGTAAAAGTTTAGAAACAAATAAATAATTTTTATCTTGCATTTGCAGTGGAATATCTCCGACTTTTTCAATCAAAATCAGGAAAAGTTAATGTCCACACAACTGGAGGATGTGGCTATATTGCCGGACTTTCCGGGTACCGTCAAAATGCCGCAGTTTGACAAGTTGTGGATGTGTTTGTACGCCAAATTGGGCGAACTGTGTGTAGATTTACGTCCCGCTGTCCGCAAATCCGCTGGCCAAACATTGTTCTCCACAATTGCAGCGCATGGTAGTTTGTTAAATCCGCCCACATGGCAGGCGTTAGTTTGGCAGGTGCTCTTCCCGCTTTTGGATAATGTGCGTGCTCTTAGCAGCTCTGCCAGTAACGAGAAGGTTGATGCTAGCGGCAATATTCTAATCCATCATTCACGCAACACGGCCCAAAAGCAATGGGCCGAAACGCAGGTGTTGACTCTATCCGGCGTTTGTCGGGTGTTTAACACAAAACGCGACTTGCTCCAGATGCTTGGGGATTTTGAGCGTGCCTGGTCGCTGATTCTCGAGTTTATACAGAATGCGGCACTCAGCAAGAATGGGGAAGTGTCCTTGGCGGCATTAAAGTCGCTGCAGGAGATTATGTACCACAACAGCACGGAGCGTGCGCTAAAGGATGCACAAACAGCCCAGCAAAAGGACGACGAAATCTGGACGGTAAGTTAAATTGTATTATTATTATTATTATTACAGGAATAAAGACTAATCTAGCTCTTCTTTAATGTTTGTCAGATTGCATGGAATATTTGGCTAAGCATTGGCATGGAGAGTACCAACATGTCAACAACAACGCGACAATTGCCTGGCATTGGTAGTGCCAACGACAGCCAAGAGGACTTTTACATTCCCAGTCAAGCCTTCCTTACGGCACTCATACAAATATTTCCCGCCATCTTTCAGCACATTCAAGTCAGGTGAGCAGTTTGCCTATCCTTGCAGTCATTTATCCTATATTTAATTGACTTTTTATTTGCATTTTAAGGTTTAGTGCATCGGACTTTGATAAGTTCTGCACGGTGTTGACCAATGCTGTTTGCATACCCGTGCAAACAGATGCTGTACCTTACATCATGTCCACAGTTACGGATACGTTGTTGACGCCGCTGCATGATGGCATACTGGAGTGCATGGAGCTGATACAGAAGGAAGCGATTAGATCAGACTCGGATCCCAGCATACGACAACTGATACCCGCCATCTTTCGCCAGCTGTTAATCTTTAGCAAGTTCGCATGCGCACCGCCGACATTCCAGCAAAGTGTAGAGCACAATAAGTACGGCAAGCCGAGTGGTCATTATGCCAACAATGCATCTATTGAGGTCGTTAGCATGAACTACATCCCGTTTGGCGAGAAATCTATAAGTATTTGCGTTAAGCTATACCAAAGCACCGCCACCGAGGAGTCGGTGGTGCAGGAGCAGATATTGCATGACATTGTGAAGGCATTGCGCACACCTCTGGCCATGAAGTACAAGTGTCTATCCTCCAGCACCTGGAAGCTCGCAATTTCTAGTCTTATCGGTGTGCTTCACACAGGATTGAAAGTGGCGCGTGCTAAGCCGCAACATTTTGCCAACCTATGGGATGATTTGGCTGATACCCTGGACAAGTTTCTATTCCCAGTCAGTGTGTGCACCATCGAGGATCGCGGCCTGGAGGAAATTGTGCTTGATGAAACAATCGATTGCCAAGTAATTGAGCTGCTGCGCGATGAAGTCTTGCCACATGCACACGAGATGCCGCATCAGTTTATTATGCAAATTGTTGTGCTGCTAAACAAGGGTTCCATACACTCTGCATCAGATAGCAACATTTGCTATGAGTCCGATTGGAAGCTACGGGAAATTTTCGCCAAAACTTGCTTTGAAACTTTGCTGCAGTTTTCATTGCTCGAGGATCAGGCAACGGCCTCAGCCTGTAATAACAATCGCCTTAATGCTAATTTGCTAACTGCTGGAGGTGCGGGAGGAAATGTCAGCAAGGACTTTGCCGGCAGGTTAGCAGTAACTGCTCTGCTACATCGTTTTCAGGAGGTGCTCAAGCGCTTCAACGACGATGAGCGTCAGAGTGGAAAGTGTCCGCTGCCAAGGTAAAGTTTCTTCTGTATTTAATAAGCAGCTTAACTATTTCCATGTTGAACATTGCAGATTCCGTCTTTCTGAAATATCCTTTGTGCTAAAAGCTATTGCAACGCTCGTGGTGTCCATGAAAAAGGCGCCAGCATCCAAAGGTGAGGCTTGGCTGTAAATCAACCATCTAAATGTTAACTTTTCTTTTCGTTACAGTGAATAAGCCCGCTTGGGATCTGCTAATTGGTCTCTATCCCTATTTGGTGGACTGCACCACAACCACGTCGCCAGAGGTGTCTCGTTCGCTGCGAGAGGCATTGTTGCAATACACCGATCTGTTGCAAGCACCACGCACCTCCAATGACAATGCAATACAATCGAATGGACAACAGTGAGAACATGCCTAGAGGAATGTCCAAAGAGTGCGAATCGTTTTTAACTATTTAAGCGAATGTCCTTTTGAATATATACATACTTATATAATATATATACATATTTATTTTATTGTGCATAATTTATATATTATTGTTATATATGCTAACACCCACTTTTTGCCCTTTCCCCGTATGTATTTGTATTATTATTATATGTAGTGCAGCTAATAAGACTTAAGTATGTATGTGTTATCTGTCAGATCTGGACTATAACAATTCAAAATTAAAGCTGTCAAGAGAGCTTACCAGCTCAATAAGATAAGATACCCCATGCTAACCAGGTTAACCTACTATGCAGCAGCAGCGATAGCAACAGCTTTATCGGCTAACAAGACGACTTAAACAAAAAACAAGAAACAAATATATTTCTTTAGTACCTTTTCGCTGTTTACTGATAACGATATGATATGATATGATAATAATACATGAACTATGCGTGTAGCGCATTTTAATCAACCTACCTAGAATTGGAATAGACTTGCGTGTTATCTGAATCAAATACACTTAACCATGATGCAACAACTTTGTAGTGACGTTTTTAAATAAAGCAAAAATATTATTATTTAAACGCTTTTTCATTACACAAATAACATTTGATAAGGTTAAGAAGGCCTTGATGTATGATGTCTTTTCGGTTATCGCAACTGCAGTAGTTATTTATCGCCGGAACTTTAACATAGCAAATAAATTTATAAAAAAACAAATGCAGTAAGCTACAGTGAAGCAAGCTCGACAGTAGGAGACCCAGTACTTTTGAGTGCAAACCGTTCACTATTGATTGTTCTTCAATGTTGCGTACCAAACAATAGATGGCGCCACTACCAAAGTTAATAAACACAGAGGTCGCCAGCGTCTCTTCTTCTTCCTTTTGCCTGTAACATTGTTAGTTAAATAACTTCCGCGTTTATCATCCGATTGGAATTTTCTGGACTGGTTTGGACCATAGTGTATATTTTATGTACCAAAAATCAAGGCACTAGCACTAAAGGGGCTCTTGTAATTCGACTTCGAAATTTTGTATTTCAATTTCTAGGGGCGGAGGGGGCGTGGCAAAAATCTAAAACAAACTTGATCAATGGGACTTATAGATGAACGTACATGCCAAATTTGATGTCTCTAGCTCTTATAGTCTCTGAGATCTAGGAACTCAAAAAAGGGACAGACAGACAGACGGACATGGCTATATCGACTCGGCTGTTGATGCTGATCAAGAATATATATACTTTACGGGGTCTGCCACGCCTCCTTTTGCCTGTTACGCACATTTTTTTTTGCACAAACTTAATAGACCCATTTGTACTTTTTTAAAGTACTGGGCCTAAAAACCTTGAAAAGTGTGAATAATCATCAGAAGCTGTATCTTTATAGCGCAAACTTACCCCGAAGTGCTGTAAAACGTGTCGAGACATTTGATAGTGCAAAAATGTTAATCTAAATAAAATTTTTATTTTAATTTGTTTTGTTTTCATTTTAATCGGTATAATAAGTATAATAACATTTTTTTGTTGTTCTTGTTGATTTTTGTTTTTGTTTTTATTCATTATTATTTTACCTGTTAATTTTAATGTTTTTTATATAGTTTTTTGTTTTATTTTTAATATTAGAATTAGGCAATCGAGTTAATACTACCTTCGTTTTAAATATTATGCAACGAATTGGGTTTTTTTGTTTTGTTTATGAATTTTTAAATGTATATTTAATAAAACTCATTTCCATTCTGGCTAAGCAACATTTCGGGATCTCTAGCGATCCACATGTTGCTTCTTCTTCTTCTCTATTTTTACTCATTTATTTATTTTTATTTTTTTTTTATATATTTTTCTGTGCCTTTTTAACTCAATTGTTTTTTGTAGTTTTTGTTTTGTTTTTAGATTTTAAATTTTAGTTTTATGCCGTGGGCGCTAAATGTACAGTTGCCTTGTAAAAATGTACAATTCAAGCGCTTGCTTTTAAAATATTTTTTGGTTTTCTTTTTTTTAGTGATTTTTTTTATGTTTATTAATGTTACAATTACTAATTTAGTTTTAGCTGAATGTAGCAATCACCTTAATAAATAGCTGCATTTTATATATATATCCTGTTATATGTATATATATATATTCATATACATATATATATTTTTAGCGTTAATTAACCTTGTGTTCTTATTATTTTAGATATTTTAGTTTTATCATATGTTGTGGAGTTTTTGTTAGGGTTACAGAGGGGGTAAGGGGAAGAGGGAGGTTCTTAGATATAATACAATTGTTTTTTTACTGCACTAACGCTCGTGTGGATTGCGATTTGATTCCATATAGTACTTAGTTATTAACTGGGTTGTTCTTGTTCTTCCTGTTCTTATTCTGCTTGTTTCCGGTAATATGGGATTAAGTATGTATGTATGTTCTGCGTATGTGTTTTTTTTAAACAATTTAGTTAATTACTAATGTAACATCATGATAGTGTTGACAATTTGCGTGTGTTTTTCTATTTCGAATTTAGTTCTCTTCCTTTTGTTTTTCCTCTAAAAAACACTTTGTACATACATATTTATACATATGTGTATGTATTTGTGTGTGTGTGTATTAATTAATAATGTAATTTTTTGTTAAACAAAAGTAACGCAAATGTTTAAGTGCTAAAACAAGTGTAATATTTCATATATATATATATATATATATATATATATATATATCTTTACCTATATGTTTGTGTATATAGATAGATGTATGTATTTGTATATTTATATGTATATATGTCTGTAATATATATAGATAGAAATATCGGTAGATTAGAGGAGAGGCGTTAGGAGCGCAGTTTTTCCATGAAATTCGTTAAATTGGTTATGTTTAGAAATTTGATGAATTTTTTGTTTGGGTATTCTTTTTGTCTATATTTATTTTATTTATTAAATATGTATATGTATGCTTTAAATTATTATGTTGTTAGTGTAGCTGTTGTATGTGTTCAATTTAGTAAACTCTTTACATTAAATTACATATCTAAAATGTTGTTGCTTGGTTTTCTATTTTTAATGCCATTAGCCATACAAAATGTCGTGTTGAATACACATACGTTAATAATGTATATGTATATGTATGTACTCGTATATATAATCATTTTGTTGTATCTTTTAGTTTAATGAACACTTTGTTGGGTTCAATTCAATTAGTTTAAAAAGTTTGCATTTTCCATATTTATAGAACTCTTATTTCTTCTTTTCGTTTTCGTTTTGTTTTTGTTTTTTTTTTTTGGTTTAGTTTATAGTTAGTTTAGTTGTAATGTTATGTTAAGTTTAGCGTTGGTTTAAAAAAGTTGCTCATCGAAATGAATATATAGTTAAGAAGCGCTGTGCCCTGTTGACTTGTGATTTGTTTAAACTTTTGCTTTCCTTCCCTCTTCCATATCGTATTACTATTTCTATATAAATTGCTAAAAATCATAGTTAATAGTTCTTAGTTCATTGATGTACTCGTAATTAGCAATTAAATACAGTATTTGCCTAGTTGAAGACGCCTGGATTTCATTCTGCCAGAATATCGTATATCAGATAACCAAAAATAGATAAAAACTTTTCATCTGATTTTCACTTTTTAATTTTTTATATTTTTTTTCTGCTATCTATCGAATGTGTAATTGTTTTTTTTTAATATGTGGGCACTTGATTGATTTTCACTTCCTCTTGTCTAGTTTCCTTGTTAAATTTGAGAAAAAAGATTTTTATCTATTTTTGGCCTTCTGTCGGGACTTCATTTTTTAATATATATCTGAAGATACATATATGTATATAATTTAGCTGTTTTGTTTATTTTTTATTATAAATGATTTACCCGTAGCTATAACTGGATTATAGAGTATTTCATACAAATTGATTATACGCCTATGTCAGAGAGCAAGTCACACGTTTCCCATACATATGGAAATCAAAAACGAATAGTTGAATATGAAAAGTTTTTCCTCATTTCTTTTAGCAAATTGTTGTTCATCTTGTATTTCTACTGAAACCCTAAGGCATTTTGTCTTTAAGCTAACTTTACACTAAGAGTTGAGAGAGGACAACGGAAAGATAACGAATATTCTGAATGAAAATGTAAGGTATCATCTATGCCAAAAGTGCACATATTGAACGAAAGGGATGGGAAGGATTACGAATACCAATTAGTTGGAGTTTTTTTTTTAAACAAAAAACGTGTGACTCGCAATCGATATTCGATCTTTGATCACTATCGATCATTCGTTATTATCGTGTCTACAATTGTTGTAACTAATTATGTGTACTATTACTGAAACTGAAATTATCAAAGATGAAACATTTGTTGTTCGCTTCATTAATGTGGTATATGATAACTACATAATAAAATATACACATGTACTTGTTGTTCTTGAAATTTCCAATGATTTTCCTTTTAAATGGTTCCAAATTGTTGTTGTAACTTGGCTTAAAGCTAATTAAAATTACCAGCTTTCATTAACATTATTATTTATGTATTAGATTTGCTTAATATAATTTTTTTATGAAGCGCTTAACGCGGGAGAGTAAAATTGTGTGCCAGTTTTTGTTGTTTTGTTATCGATAACAATCATAATATACGTACATATCATAATGTAAATAATCGAAAAAAGGCATAAATAAATCGTATTCAAATATATACTGAGGAGTTATAGGATACACGATTTGTTTTGTCAGGCTTTGTTCTTGTTGTTTTTACTGTACATTAAAAAAACATACAATACTGCGTATGTACTTCTTGTATATAAGTGTATATGTATATAATGTATAGTTTATCTTTAGTATATAGCAATAGTTGACGAGTGTTTCAAAGTTGTTGTTGTTGTTATTTTGTAGTATGTTCTTCATCTTGTTATTGTTGTTTGTGGGTAACATTACGTCATACATAATAGCAGTAAATAGGTATCGTAGCTGTTCTTGTTCTTCATCTTCTTGTTGGTGTGTATAAGCAACGTGGGTTCACTTTAGTCAGTTCAAGAGGTCGTGTGTCCATATAGTACACATGTGTATGTACGTGTGTCTGTGTGTGTATGTAATTTAATTGGAGTATTGGATAGTATGTGTGTGTGGGGGGGAAGGGAGTTTTAAAAAATAAACGGTTCTATCAGTTGTATACAATACACATAAATTTGTAGATCTATATAATATATAGTCACAAATAGTCGTTACACAAATAAGCCACAAACTGTAGATTATACTTGTACAATAAAAAACTTATACACAAAAGACCTAAATTTCATCATTTCGATTTCGATATCATGTTTGATCAATCGATAGAGTGACGATTACGACGGTTTCAAAGTATCTTGCTAGGCTATTATTTAAGTTTTTCTAAATAAATATATATATGTATACACATACATATAAATATATATATATATATATATATATATATATATATATATATATATATATATATATATATATATATATATATATATATATATATATATTATATCGAACATACACACATGATGATTCAGTTTTAGCATATTCAGCTTTTCTTTCTTTTTTGCGTATATAACAAGAACGGTTATTTTTTCTATTATTTATTAGTTTATTAGTTTACTATACAAATGTCTCATGTTTTATGCCAAAACATATTTTATCATCATTATTCATTTAATTTTTAATCTCTCTTCATATTTATTGAGAACACAGTTTACTATATATATATATAAATATTTAAAGCTTTGGTGGCGGCAAAAAAGTGAGAAAATCAAAATCTTTAGAACCAAAATTAAAGGTTTGAAAAAGAAAAATAAGTATTCAGATTATCAATTATTTACGTAGTTAGAAATTGAAGACCGCTTTAGTATTTAACTTGGTATTCTTTATACACATACATACATATACAACCAAAAGTTTAACAACAGAAATGAATAATAATAATAATTAACAGTGTTTTTATGTATTTATAATTTTTTGATTGGTTTGTTTTGTTTTTTTTTTCGTATATGTTTTTTGTTTACCGAAAATGAGGCAATGTCGCATAATCATACATAACATATTTATAATCATATTCCATACAATACAATACACAGTATATATAAGTAAGCAAATAGTACTGAACTTTACAAGTTTTGGCAGTACGCAATTTGTTTCTCATTTTCTTGTAATAGTTTAAAATTATTCAAATATACAATGTAGTTGTCGTTCTTTATCTTATTTTTCAAATTGTTTGTTTTCTTCATTATCAATTCATAAATCGTAGAGCATTTATGTAATTTTGTGATTTGTTTATTTTTTTGTTTTTCTTTTATTTAGTTTTGTTATTAAAATATACTCATAACGCGCTACTTAATTGTTTAAAAAGTTCTTTATTTTATTAACTAATATTAATAAACAAATTTTAACATTTTTCTCATTTAACAGTTTTTTGGTTTTTCTTTTTTAATTATTTGTTTTTGTTTTTGCATTTTCTCTTATTATGTTGGTATTTTTCTTGCTTCTTCAAACTGAAGATGTTGTTTTCACTGATCGCACCCAAGAACTTGAACTAAAACACCCCGAAGAAAACTAGCCACAAATTAAAAATCCCATATATTTATGTATACCATATATAGTAAATAAATACGCGAGATTGAAGACAGAACCCTCGGCGCTTTCTAGATATAAACAATAAACTTGTAGGTTATGTACAACATTTCTGCTCTTTCATTTGCAAGATGGCGAATCATCCTACATACACACATTTGCAAGGATGAATTTATGTATGCGTGTATGTAATTATGTATGCATGTGTGAGTGATTAACTGCTGGGGTTAGGGAAGGGGCGTATCTGATACATCTCTAATAGTTGTTGTTGTTGTTGTTGTATTAGAATAGTACTGCGGGTTCTGTTTTGGATTCTGGACCATCATCGTCATCGTGTCATCATCGGGATTCCCATTGATCGGTTAGTTAATTGCTAGTGTTCTGATTTTATAGTGTTTATTTAACTGCTATCACTTTCATTTGTTAATGTTAATTTCTTATGTTTTCTTTTTCATTGTTTAATATTAATTTTCTTTTTTTTTCTTTCTTTTTATAATAAAATACAATTTTACTAAACAAATGACTTCCATGCAATATTTGCAGACAATTCAAGGTCTTGTTTGGGTATTTTGGAGTGTTTGGGAAGAGAAGGGGTCCAGTAAGGATATTAAGTGTTTTTTTTTTCTTTTCTTCTAGGAAGTGTAAGGGGGTTCAGAGTGAGGGAGGCTTGGATCTTTTGTGACAACATTCATTTTGCTAGTTGTATGTGTATATTATGTATATAATATAATGCTTTCATTTTATTTATATGCTCAATTATATTTCGTTTTAGGCTGTCTTTAGGAATTTTAATCATAATTTCTCCTTTTCTTTTTCCTGCAATAGAAACAACAAATTGCAAAATCGGATAAGTCAATAGATTGATTCAAATGGCACTAGAAACTTATCGAGTTTAGATTCAAATTTCAACCAAAAACTAAATGCAGACGGAGGGGAGGTGATCAGCAATCAATCAATTAGTTAGTTAAAACTCTATTACAGATACAAACAAGAGCAATCAACAAAAAAAAAGTATATTTAAATAAATAAAAGTTCTATTGAAAATAAAATTTAAATTCAAATTTATATACTTTGTTGTCCGACTTTTTTTTTGGTACAAACAAGTCTACTTGTTGTTGTTAGGAATATAATAGTTGTTAAGGTTATTGTTATAGTTGTTGCTGTTGTTGTTGTTTTCGGTTGCATTTTGCTGAACGCTGGACACACTTTTTGTTTCGTTTAAAGGTGGAATTGAATCGATTTTGCATATAGTGGGTGGGGCAACGATAGCGAGCGATAGCGACAACAATCGATAAGCCAATATGTCAATCAATCAATCAAGCTGCAGGCTGTTTTTTATTTTACCTATTTACTTATGCATTAATTAATTACTTATTGCGAATTTTATCAACTACGGCATACAATTTGCGACAATTGTTAGTTTTTGATTTGTGTGTATTTAGATATTTTTTATTTATGGGAGGAAAGAAAATAAGAAAAGAATGAAATACAATTTGATTAGCTTCTCATGATTATTAGCTACGCTATTTATTGGCACTACGAATTCCACGATTACGTCAACGTTTACGAAAAGCAACTGAAAAGGAAGCGCTTAGCACATGGACACATAGAGATGGTTCCAATCCCATTGATATCTTGAGTAAATCTGCAGTTGCAAGTTAATACTGTTGCATTATATATACAATAAGTATACGTGTGTAAGTGTGTGAGTGTTTTCGGTGTGTGTGTAGATTCGGGAGAACGATCTCTATTAGGTATTTAGCTAATATATTTGCAAATCAGAAATCTTAAATAATAATAGCACATAACTATGTATATACGGCACAACTACATACAGAGATAAGACATTAAAAATGCGTGTGTTTAATTGTTTTCTT
Source organism: Drosophila neotestacea (assembly GCA_035044365.1). Classification (NCBI taxonomy): domain Eukaryota; kingdom Metazoa; phylum Arthropoda; class Insecta; order Diptera; family Drosophilidae; genus Drosophila; species Drosophila neotestacea. The sequence continues at coordinate 163,403 of JAWNMD010000327.1, forward strand.
TTTTTTAATTTACATTTGTTTTTTTTTTATTTTTTCAGAAATCAATCTCAAAACGCACAAAATCATAATTGAAAAAATAGCACAGTTTGTTTTTTTTTTATATAAGTGTATGTAATTAATTAAAAGTAAGTATAGACGGAAAATCAAAATCGTAATAATAGTAATAATAATAATAATAGTGATAATAAAACAACTTTTATCAAAATATGTATTCACAAAATTGACGGCAGATAAGAAAAGAACTGCAACTGTAAAACTGAAACAAAAACTGAAAAAGAAACAAAAAGTGCGCAAAGAAAACAAATACTTTTCTGTGTCTGAGTGTGTGTGTGTGTTTATAAGTGTGTTTACATGTAAAAACTAATTAGGTGTAGGGGCAGGGAAGAGAGGGGCTGAGGGTCGGATAAGGCTCTACAAGTATTTCAAGAAAAAACTGCAATTGAAGAAAAGACTTTTTACCAGTTGTATCTGAGTGTGTGTGTTTTGTTTTGTTGTCGTATTGTGTTACTGTTATTAACCAAATTTATTGCCAACTTTAAGCTTAGATAGTCATTTATAATAGGCATAATAATAATATACATAAGTAACGATAGAATAGATTGATAAACTTTGTGTGTATTTTCAAGGCAAAACTCGATGCTAATCATTTAAATTATAATTAAACAATAAGTACTTAAAACAAAGTTCATAACATTTTTTATTTATTTCACTTTCCATCTTAATAATGCACTTGTTGTAAATCATAAAGGAAGTTGTGTGCGTGTGTGTGTTGTGTTGTGTATTGTAGAGGTGTGTTTAAAAGTTAAGCAACAGAAAACAGGCGCAGCAAACAAAATTTTAAACTTTTCGACATGAAATCATAGGGCATGGCATATTTATATTTATATATATAGTAATTTTATATATATAATCGTACATTTACATATATAGTATTTATATGGCTATAAAACTACGCTCAGTTTGTGTGTGTTGTGTGTTAATTTTGTGTGTGCTTGTCAATATTAAAGCAATGGTTTTTTTTTCGTTTAGCACACATCGAAGTCAAAGTTACAAAATAAATTGTTTTGTTTTGTTTTGTTTTTTTGTGTGGGCAGCAAATTACAAAAATTAAAATATATATATTGAAACATTAAGCTTTAAGTTTGTTTGCGTATGTTTTTTTCTATGTTTTTTTTTTGTTTGTTTGTTGCGGCACGTAAAACATTTGCCCAACTAGAAAAACTGTTTAACAAATCATAATTAACTATAATACAAAAATGAGAAATACGGCAAAACATTATTGTGAAAAATTGTTAACTTTTTTTTGTTGCCGTTTTCCTTTTTGAGGAGGTGTGTGAGTATGTATGTGTGTGTGTGTTTTACGTGCCACAACAAAAACATGAAAAAACAAAACAAATTATGCATTCGTTTTTTTATTTGTCTTGTTGCTCATTTTGTAATTATTAATTTGTTAACTAAGAAAATTTTGCTAAATTTGTTGCTGCTGCTGTTATGTGTCCGTGTGTGTGTGTAAGTACGTCGCATATGTCTGTGTGTGTGTGTGTGTGTGTGTGTGTGTGTGTGTGCAAGTGTGTTGTGTGTGTGAGTGTGTGTTTGTCTGTTGCGCATTACGTAATGCAGCTTCAAACGTCTTTAATTTGCAGTTTATTAACTAAAATGTAAATTTTCTGCTGCGTTTCAATTCTTGTTTAAACAAATATTTGGTGTTGTGTTTGTTGTGGACTGCTTTTTTGTAGTTGTTGTAGGTTGTTGATGATTTCTTGTGTTCTGGCTGTTGTTGTTGTTCTCTTTGTTGGCAAACTTACTGTTCTTGGGGATCAGTATCACTCTCCTCCAGTTCGCTCTTGTTGCGTCTCTTCTCATAGATGAGAATGATCAAACAAAGAATCAGCACCTCAGCACAGATGCCCAGGAAAGGCCACAAGGCAGCAAATTTGCCTAAAAAAAATATAAAGACAGGATTAAAACAAGTAATTATCAATATAAACTCAAATTCCCATGAAAATCGTACCCTTAACACGAACGATTGTGGAATCGCTGACAGCTTCTTCATTAAGATAATCATTGGCCTCGTTGCGTCCGGTGCATTTGTAGTCGCCTCTATCGTCCAGGGTAACATTCTCAACCATGAGAACGGCATTCTCAACACCATTATCATCCTTTTTCAGTATATAACGCTCTGTGCTGTTTGATAAATATGTGTAATTGGCTAAAATTAAATGAAAAAGAAGACAATTGTTTATTCAATTATATTTTCATGCTTGTAGTTACAGTATTAAGTACATACCAAAACTCCACGACAATCTGGGATTACTGCCGGCCACTGTGCAGTGGATCACCATCTTCTCACCCTCTACAACACCATTATTTGAAGGCACTCGAACGACAATGCGAGCTATAAATGTAAAGCAATAACAGATTATTTATTAATGTATTTAAGTTAATCAAATGTAATTGAATATTTAAAATAGTAATATGACGAAATTAACAACTAAAATAAAATATTAAAATTTCAATGAAAACTAAAAGGTTAAAAAAATGAAGTCTTTTAAAGACTCAATACTTAAAAGGGTGTTCCACAAAGCTCTAGATATTTCGCGACAGTTGCTTTTGAAAACAACTGGTTTAAATGTTGGTGTGTCTTCGAACACTTTTTCAAAGTAAGAAAATCCGCAACTGTTAATTTATTTCGAGTTTATACCAAATTATTTATTATTGCTGTATGTTATGAAATGTATAAATAAGTTTAAAATGTATTCCACATCTTTTTAATTTTTAACAAAATAAATAATTTGAGTTAATTCAATAAATTTAAAGTTTTATCAAATGTCTCTAAAAATTTTTTAACATTTGAAAGCACTGGTTGCTTGTTTTGAGGAACACCAAAAACTGCTTTTGGGTTGCTAGAGTTTTGTAGAACATGCCTGATAAGTTTTATTTTCAATCACAATGATGAATTATTTATGAACTTATCCCTTTTTCATAATGTTTTTTAATCATTTATTAGTACAATTGATTTAAATATAAGATAAGGTCGCAATACCAGGACTTAAGCCAAAAAATAATTCTAATATATTTTTGGGTATTTAGGTATCTATTGAAAAGTTTTCGGATATTAAATAAAAAAAAAAAATACAGTCATCTTTCTGCCTTTAGTTCAAACAAAAAGAAAAAAAGTTTATTAACTTTAAGTCTGATAATATTAAAAATGTATATATTTATAGCATATTATGATAAACTGAAATCTGCCTTACCAATCGCCGTAAAATTCTTGGTCACGCCGTGGAACTCACAACTGTAGAGACCATCGTCGCTTGCTTCCGCTTTGTCAATCACGAACTTTCTTTCAGGATGGATCAGCTTAAAGCGACCTCTCAGAGATGGCTCATCCGTCACATTGACGCCATTCCTTTTCCTGTAAACAAAATAAACAATGTTATTCCATTATTAATAAATTCAAAAGCTATCAATTCAAGAATTTTTTGAAAACAATTTTAATGCTGTTTTTGCTGGTATTAGAATCTTATTTGAAAAATATAGCGCAAGCTAACTTTGGCGCGCCAAAGTTTGGATACCCTTGCAATGCCCTGAGTAAGCCGTCAGATTTTTTACAAAATTTGTTAAATGTTGATTTTGAACCGATCGTTCCTATGGCAGCTATATGATATAGTAGTCCGATTTACACCAAATTTGGTCAGCCTGTTAAAAACTTAGTCAAACACACAATGTGTATATTTGGTTGAGATATTTTGAGAAACAAAAAAGTTTTTAGACCCAGTACTTTAAAAAGTACAAATGGGTCTATTACGTTTGTGCAAATGTGCGTAACAGGCAGAAGGAGGCGTGGCAGACCCCATAAAGTATATATATTATTGATCAGCATCAACAGCCGAGTCGATATAGCCATGTCCGTCTGTCTGTCTGTCCGTCTGTCCGTCTGTCCGTCTGTCTGTCTGTCTGTCTGTCTGTCCCTTTTTGTGTCGCCTAGATCTCAGAGACTATAAGAGCTAGAGACACCAAATTTGGCATGTAGGCTCATCTATATCTCCCATTGATCGAGTTTGTTTTAGATTTTTGCCACGCCCCCCTCCGCCCCTGGAAATTGGAGTACAAAATTTTAAAGACGAATTACAAGAGAACCTTTACGACTAGCGCCTTGATTTTTGGTACATATAATGTACACTATAGTCCAAACCTGTCCTGCAAATTTCATTGAAATCGGATGATAAGAGCGGAAGTTATTAAACAAACAATGTTACGGGCATAAGGAAGAAGAAGACAAGCTAGCGACCTCTATGTCTTCGTAGTGGCGCCATCTACTGAATGTTACGCAACATTGAAAAACAATATAGTGAACGCTTTTCACTCAAAAAGTACTGGGTCTCCTACTGTCGAGCTTGCTCCACTGTAGCTTACTGCATTTTTCATACTAAATGTTGTTTTCGAACCGGTCGTTCCTATGGCAGCTATATGATATAGTAGTCCGATTTACACCAATTTTGGTCAGCCTGATCAAAACTAAATCAAACACACAATGTGTATTTTATTTTATTTCCAACCGATCGTTCCTATGGCAGCTATATGATATAGTTATCCGATCCGGCCGGTTCCGACATATGTACTGCGTGCAGCAAAAAGACGGACCTGTACCAAGTTTCATCAAGATAGCTTCAAAACTGAGAGACTAGTTTGCATAGAAACAGACGGACGGACGGACAGACAGACGGACATGGCTATATCGACTCAGCTCGTCGCCCTGATCAAGAATATATGTACTTTATGGGGTCTGTGAGGCTTCCTTCAATGCGTTACACATTTCGTGACAAAAATATAATACCCTCTGCAAGGGTATAAAAAATGCTACAGTGGAGCAAGCTCGACAGTAGGAGACCCAGTACTTTTTGAGTGCAAAGCGTTCACTATTGATTGTTCTTCAATAATGCGTACCAAACAATAGATGGCGCTTTACGAAGTTAATAAACACAGAGGTCGCTAGCGTCTCTTCTTCTTCCTTTTGCCCGTAACATTGTTAGTTAAATAACTTCCGCGTTTATCATCCGATTCCAATGAAATTTTCTGGACAGGTTTGGACTATAGTGTATATTATATGTACCAATAATCAAGGCGCTAGTCTTAAAGGGGCTCTTGTAATTCGACTTTGAAATTTTGTTTTTCAATTTCCGGGGGCGGAGGGGGCGTGGCCAAAGTCCAAAACAAACTTGATCAATGGGAGATATAGATGAACCTACATGCCAAATTTGGTGTCTCTAGCTCTTATGGTCTCTGAGATCTAGGTGACACAAAATAGGACAGACAGACGGACATGGCTATATCGACTCGGCTGTTGATGCTGGTCAAGAATATATATACTTTATGGGGTCTGCCACGCCTCCTTCTGCCTGTTACGCACATTTTTTTTGCACAAACTTAATAGACCCATTTATACTTTTTTAAAGTACTGGGTCTAATGAGAGTTTACTCAGAAATCTTTGTATTGTTGTGGCCTAAATTTAAATCAAGTTGTAGCTTTTTTAGATAACTACAGAACTCGGTATTTTGGTTTAGTGTAGGGAATTTTTAGGGCTCTTGTTAGCTAAATTGCTGGCCCTTCTTTAGAAAGTTTGGTGCCAATTATTCAGGACTAATTCAACGTAAGGCCCGCAAAGCACCGGCCCTGGCTCGACTAAAGGACCGACACAAAGTGTCATTACCATTACGAGACTGTCACACACACACAGAGAGAAACTAGAGTCGGAAAAGCCCACTCCCAGTTAGGCAGGCAAGTCGGTCGGACACTTTTCAGCACCCTCATCAACCCGCTTGCTTTGCGCTTTCTCCAGGTTACGTCAGTCAAGTGGAGGGGTACACCAGGACGGGGGGGGGGGGGGGGGGAGACCGACATAATTAAGCAAAAGTGCTTAGCTGTGCCGTATTAAAATGATTGCTCTTATAACTGCCAACTAGTATGTATGCTGCCCAATGGAATGCAAGAGTCAGAGAAGGTTCCTCTGTCTATATTGGCCAGCAGTTGGAGCCCTGGACAATGAATGTGGGTGTATGTATAAGGGTAAGGGTGTTTGAACATTAGGCAGTTGAGGGTTTGTTACTTACCATATGAGTGGGTCATCGGAGTCCGTATTTTTCACATCGCAGCTGAGCACAAGCGGCGCTCGAATTTTATAAAAGTTCAATTTATGCTCCACATTGTCATAATTTGGCACCAACGAATCTGGCCCTGATGGGAAGAGAATTCAGAGAGAAAAATACATTAAATTAGTGTCAATATTTACACACAAAATGTACATTAAATATTGTACAAATATATCGTAAAAAAGGGGGAGGAAACAACGTTTACACAAATAAATGCTTAAATAAATTTTATGACTAATATGCATATTTCAGAAAGAAAAAAAAAACAAGATAAAGATTAAATGGTTTTAATAGTATAAATTGAGTTTTACGCGAATATTTGTAGATCAATTTGAGAAGCGAGCGCTTACATATGAGAGGTGGGTGGGGGGAGGACGGAATTTGAAAGGCGTGGCAGCTATCAAAGGTAGTTTATTTCGTTTTTGGGTCTGACATTAAGAAATGATCTGAGATTGTTAAGAGTAGACTTTAATTAATGGACTACTGTACTTAAATAATTAAATACACTTAAAATTATAAATAATAATAGTAATTACTGCAACTTAAGAGGGCAACAAAGTCACACACAAAGTCTAGTGATTACTAAACATAATAAGAAAATAAACAAAATGACGCAAACAATATGTTGTATATAATCTTGTAATTTATTTCGCATTTAACCCAAAGCTAAAACTAAAACTAAAATAAAGTAAAACAGCATACAATAAATTCTTTGGTGAATTTTGAATTTTATTATCGCCTATACATACACACAAATGTAAGTACAAGTATGTATGTAAATATTTTGTTTAATGATAAGTATATTTTGTTTGTAATGTGTATTTTTAAAACTTGGACTGAAATCAAATCAATTTCATTTACGCGGCATATAATTGTTACGTTTATATTTTGTAATAAGTGGTATGTATAATTAGTTTAAGTAATTACAATAATTAATTCATATGGTTTTTTTTTAGATTAGCTGCAATTAAAATGGAACAAATATCCTTGTCGATTTCTAAATGCAGTAAGTATTAATAATTATAAACGTATTATTTATTGATATTTATGCATAAGCAAAAATGTAAATTTAAGCGAAAAGCGACGGCTAAAGTTGCGTTTAACCGATAGTCGATAACCGATAAGCAAGAGGCCACACAAAGACTATCGCGCATATTTGACAAGTCATAATCGGCGAAAACAAAAAACAAAGAGAATGGTGCAATGAATATTATGTTTGTTGTTTCATAATCATTGGGGGCAACAGAACAAGGCTTATCAAAACCGTTTAGCGCCATCGCCAATTCTAAATTACAATCGAATTTAATATGCGTCACCAAAATGGCTTCCAATCAATCAAATTGAAAGAGCTGTGCACCTGCCAGCAGTGTGTTCAAAACTAAGGCAAACAACTAAAACATCGAAATAGAACTGAGAATAATAATGTCAACAATAACAACAACAATGAGAACTACAACAACTATGTTTATAGCGAGACACAAATTAAATCAAAAATTGTTACATATACAGAGGTATAAAGCAAGTAGAAAAAGAAAAATACAAAAAAAAACAAAAACAATTTGTCAAGCAATCACTAAAAACTAAAAACAAAAAAAAGGTTAAACTTTAAGTTTGGCTGCGTATTGATGTGATTGTGTGTGTGGTGGGTGTGTATATGTGTGTGTGAGGTCGAACGAGCTTACGAACGGCGAATTTGCCAGAGTCCGAGAGCGATTAACGTAACGTAAAATAAGCCAACAACACCAATATAGACTATTTATCGATGTGGGATTTGAGCAATGAAGACGTGCTTTGTTATCGATGTTGGGAATACGAGCAAAATTGAGTAGTAAGGAGAGCGAGAAAGGACAGCGAGAGATCGAGAGCGAGAACGAGAGCAAAAAGAGAGCGAGACTTAGACAAAAATCATTTGACAAAGTGATGTTGATTCAAATGCGAGCTTAATGTGTGAAGTTTAGGGCTGTAAATAATTATAAAGTAATCGATTTAAGGTGTTTTTTAACAAGTTTTTTTCACATATAATTGCTTTTTGCAAAAGATTTATTTATTTCTGAGAACTGTAACCCAGCAATTGCATTGCTTAAAGTTAACTCTAATAAAACTAGTATATTACAACACGGAATTTATATTTTTAATGCTAATACATTTTTTTATTTTTATTTAATTTTTTAATTATCATGTTATTGTGAATATTTTTCGATTATTACCGCACAGAGAGCTTTTGCTTGTACTCAGCAAAAACATCGATAATTTTGCAACACTAAGCACAGCAATTTAAATCAGTGTTGATTAATATTTGCACCCTGGCGAGAAAGATTGCCTTCAGATACAGAGCTTTTTAATTACAAAGCTTTTGCGAATACCTCTATAGAGTATAGAGAACAAAACAAAAAGCCTCCTTGACCGGGTGCAAATTTTGACAAACGATGACTGAAATCGAGGGTCTTTTACCCGAACATCAATTTTAATCGACTAATCGATGATTATTTACAGCCCAAATGAAATCGCTACTGTTTTTTTGAGACGGGGGCGTTTGTGAAAACAAACAAAACAACAACACAGGGCAAGTGAAAACTGATTGAAATACTGATAGAACTTTTGTAAATGTATGTATGTTTTTGTTGGAATGTATGTAAGCATGTAAATGTGTGAATTCGAGTGCGTGCGTATGGTGTGTATGTGGCTCACCCTTTTTAATAGGCAAGAACGTCTTGGGCTGTTGCTGCATTGGCCCATAGTTGTTGTTGTTGTTGCCCGTTGTCAGCAATGTGGTTGTTGGAGACGTAACGGTAACAGCAGCGCCACCTAACGCTGGAGGTATAAACTGCGGCGAATACGTCTGATATTTCTGACTGTGATGATTATGCGTTTGGTGCGGTGGTGGCTGCTGCGGTGGCAGAGGCAGCGGCAGTTGATAAGCGTTCAATGTGTGTTGCGCCTGTTGTTGCAACTGTTGCTGATGATGCGCATGATGATGCGCCGTGGTCAACAACGTGGTGCTTGATTCGGTGGCAATGGCCGAGGCCGTGGCAGTGGCAGTGTCCAGTGCATGCTGGTGATGCTGATGTGGCAGCGTTTGATTGTATAGCTGAATAGTGGGTGGCTCTGGTGGCGCCACCGTATGCTCCATGAGATTGAAACGTGGTGGTGGAAAATCTGGCGGTGTTGCTGAATAAATACGATGAATGCCACCGCCACCGCCACCAGCGCCTTGTCCCGATGAAGATGTATGCCAAGGTGTGGTAAGATCATTATTATATTTGCTTGTTGGTGCTGGAGGAGATTCATAGCCAAAGCCAATTCCATAATCTGATGATGCATTACCACCAAAATGCTGTTGCTTGTTGTTGTGCGATTGTTGTTGCTCTTTCCACGTATTGGTAAAGATCTCATTGGGTAAACTGGGAGTCATTTCATCAATTGTCTGATATCCACTCTCCGTTGAACTTGCCTCCTTGCCGTGCACACGCAGCACATGGTATCCACTATGTCGATGATTATTGTTGCACTGATAGCGTCCTTCGTGCACCTTTAACGCATGACGCACTTTCAGTGATGCCTCGATCTTGTGCTTCTCGCCTGAAGTTGATGTTGTGGTGAGTTGAGTTGAGTTGAGTTGAGATCAGTTCAGTTCAGTGTGTGGTGTGGCGAATAGTAACGACTATCTTCTCGAACAAGGTGAATTTACTAACAAGGTGTCTTATTCCCCACTCTGGTGCTCAATCTATTACTAAATTTAGTTAAGAAGTTACTTCAAGGTGAAGTACTCGCTCCACGTCTACACATAGAGCATTTCGGCAAAAGAGAAACGCTAAAGAAATACATGTTCCTTAAGTCTCTAAAAATCCAAAAGCAACATTAAAGCAATTGTCGAAGAAGTTACTTTAAGGTGAAGTACTCGCTCCACGTTTACACATAGAGCATTTTGGCAAAAGAGAAACGCTAAAGAAATACATGTTCCTGAAGTCTCTAAAAATCCAAAAGGAACATTAAAGCAATTGTCGAAGCTTTGGTCAAATATGACATTTATTGAATAAAGTTAAATTATTTTTTTTATTGAATAAAAATGAATGAAATACATTTCACAATAATTAATAATTTTGTTGAATCTCGAAATAACTTAATGGCAACCGGTTATTGTGACTTTGAAAACGTGTGTGAAAAGATCAAATCTCTGACCTTTAAAGAACACCGAAATTACTCTGATTTAAAATTTGTTTTATACAATCTTTGCTGATTTTAAGAAATGGAATGTTTTAGAAGACAAATCAAACTGATTAAAGTTTTTAAGCAACACCTTTTGCCGTTATAGTGAAGAAATTAACACCCCCAAAAGGAGGGCGTGTTGAGTGAATACGCAACCTTGTTAATAATTTCACCATGCTGTTATCGGAATGCGCGTCACTTTGTAGTTATGTTCACCATGATCTTAAAATACTCACCCTCAATGGCGGTCTCCGATAACGAGTACGAATGCTCGTCATGTCCGTGACGCAAATTGTGACGAGTTATCGACTCGCCATTGTTCATCCAGTGTATCTTCTCCGTAATTGGAATGACGCAAGTGATTTCAAACGGTTGACCAATATTGACATTTGAATCTCCGTAGTAAATCACGGGCTCTACGCCGTGTGTAAGCTCCGTCGACTCGTCGCTGTCATTCGCAATGACACTGGCTGTTTTTGTTTTTTTTTGCATCCCAGGATCGCAGGCATAAGTATATATATATACATAAAACACACACAGCAAAAGGTTACAACAATTCGATTTGATTCAACAAATAGCGAGAGAGACTCAGAGACATAGAGATTGGGTAAAACGGAGAGGGGTTGGGCGCAATTCAAAACCATAATCATTGAAATTAAAGAAAACACATCAACAATTAACAACAATAATGGTTTTGTGGCTTTTTAATTAGTCTTTTACACTCTATAAAATATAGTTACTATAGCATGTGGCACATATATCATCTCCGATACGATCCGATCGAGTTTTTGTGTTGTGTTATGTTTATGTGTCTTTCTTCATGTTTTTTATAGGTTATTTTGTTATCTTTTGTTAGGTTTTTTGTGTGATTCCAGTTTTGGATTATTTGATTTCAGCGCCAAGTTGCAATATATATATATATATATATATATATATATATATATAATTTTATATATATATATATATATATAATTTTATATATATATATATATATATAATTTTATATATATATATATATATATAATTTTATATATATATATATATATATAATTTTATATATATATATATATATATAATTTTATATATATATATATTTATATGTATATGTATAGATCAATTTAAGTATACTAAATGTGTCGTAAATCTTGCTTAATATACACACACCAAAAATAATCCAAATCGAAAAAATTAAAAGAAAAAAAAACCAATTGAAACAAAAGCAAAGTTAAAATCATAATTAATTGGCGCTCAAATGATGCGATAATTGAACCCTGGGACAAGTGTATTATTATCGTAATATGCAATTGGTTGCAATTATTAAATACGTATTATATTTTAGTACATATATATTTTTATATCAATTAAAAGTGATCGATCGACAATCTTGACAAAGCACTTAAAGTACGACATATATTATTATTTATTATTAGCAATACATATGTATAATATTTATAAATTCTGTAAAATCATTTCAAGTTCTTTTAATCACACACTTAAGATTTGACTATGTTACTGCGACATTGCTCAACACTGGACGTCAATTAACGCAAACGATGTGTACGAATTTTCTGACGCAACTTGTTAAATTTTCCCAATCAAATTGATTACCATCAACTGACCATTCATCCACATAAATAGTCTGTGTATAAATACAGTTACATACATACATATGACATTGGGTAACAGCAGAAACCATGACGTCAACGCTGTCCAGTTTCAACTGCATAATCTTGAACCTTGACTATATATGTATGTACCGTCTACAGATAGATTTATTTAGCTATATACATATGTAAGTGTTTGCAAATACTTGTGTCCAATGACCATGTGCCGCTTTTTGATAGTGACCAAAAAAAAAAAAATTGCTTATCAGCTTATAACAAGTACTTTTGATAACAAGAAAATAAGCAAAGGCTAATATGGCAATAAATTTGTATGCTCAACACACACACATAGACTTTGTTGCTTATTGCTTGTGTCAAATGATAAAGCCGCAATCTTATCAACTGATTAAACGAGTCTTTATCACTGCATGTCAACACACTTAATGATTAGCCATGTACAAATACAAATACGTAACTTTAACCAAATATATGTATGTGTGTGTGCTAGCCATTTCTTTTTTCTGTTTTCTCTTGAGCTGACAGCTTTATAGAAAATTAAGCGCAAAAAGATTGCAGACAGCAAATTCATTTACATTCAGAGGGACGGGCACTATTCCATTTTTTTTGCCCCCTCTCTCCACTAAACCGCTGCCTTTCTCTTGTCACATTTTATACACACTCAAACATAGCATACACATATTCACATTTGTATGTACAAACACAGAGCATATTGCAGACAACGAGCGCAGCTGAAAAGTATTATAAATTTATACAACACGGGGACAGACAAACCTCACACACATTCAGTTACAAATACACGTGCGCGTAACAACACACCTTAACATTTTTGCAACGCACCTCCCTCACCACCCACCACACTCTCAGTCCGACTTCCTCTTCCCCACAGGGTTGCCATTTTAGCTAGATTTATAGCTGCATTTAGCAATTTTCCAATTGCAAAAGCTATAACATTTGATGAAATGCTATGAGATAGTTTGTTTTGGTCAAACAGAGAAGTTGAATAAGTTTTCAGCCAAAAGCAGCTGGTTAAGAACAGTTTACGTGAAAAAAATCAATCTTAGCCAAGAGGCTTTGTAAGATTATTTCACTTTAAGAAACACGAATGTAAACAAGTATAGTTAAAACAAAAACTGACATAAAAGCAGCCTTTTCTTATTCTCAACTAATAATAATGTTTTTCTATTTCTAGCTAGTTTTGATCATAAATCAGCTATTTTGACCCAAGAATTTTTGGCAACACTGTCTCTCTTTTCTTTCTCTACTCTCTTCCTCCCTGGCTTGTTATACACTTGCAAGCCTTAACCGTTTAACCGCTACAGTTGTTTGTTGTCGTTGTTGTTGTTGTCGGTGACAAGAAATTTATGCTTTATTGCTTGTTCATTTAACATAGTTTTTGTCGCATTCCTTGTGCCAAATAAAAGCAATACGAATAATAGAAAGAGCATGAGCACAAAACGAAAAGTGAGCGCACAAAAAGCGCCAACTAAAACTTTATTTAATCAAATTTATGGCTGCCAGCATATGCATCTCTCTTCTCTTCTCTTTGTCACAGATGCTCCTTTACACAGCACAAAAGCAGCACCTGTGTTGTCATTTTAGCTATTAAATATATTGATCAAGCTAAGAAGTTAGCTATATATTTTACTAATTTTTAAAAAATGGTTTGGTTACTTGTTTACATTGCTACAATACTTCAATATACTTAAGAAAGTCAATATTTTGTAATTTAGTAATAATTTAATACCGAGTAGAAATTATTGTGATGGATCACTAATTCGCCTACTATATAATAGTTTTCATCAAATGAGCGTACTACGTCTGAGAGATATCTTATATTAAATCGATATATAGTATTTTAATTACAGACCACAAAATAGCATTTCTTTTTTTAAGCTTAATATAAAACTGTTTGAATGTTTATTTAGCTATTTCTCGCAACATTTTTTTATTATTAAATTAGCTATTTTATCCTTAGAAATTCTTGCAACACTGTGTAGAAATCGTGACATATTGTTATTAGTATTTGGTGGTGTGTGAATTTTAACGCTCATTACACTTTAATTTTTCATTTTAGTTTTATTATTTTGTAATGAACGCATTGAGCTTTGGGGCATAACATTGGCAACAAATAGCCACCTTGTTATTGTTGTTGCTGTTTAGTGCGCTGCTTTTGCAACTGAAAATGTTAAAGCCAAAGGCAATTAAAATATTTACATCGAGAATTTTGAAAAACGAACAAAAAGTGAGCTCATATTGAGAATTTCTACAAGCAATAACACACGAAAAAAACATGACAAAATTAATTAACACAAAACAAAATTGATTGCGCCTTTATAAAGTGATTTGCTGTGTGCATGTGTGTGTGTGTGCTTCAATTTTTAGCAGTCGTTGTGCACGTGAAAATACAGTTTAAGTGTGACATTGTAAGTGGGTTTAAGAGGAACTGGTCTTGGAAAAAACATACAAAAACAATGTTCATAAATAAAATAAATTAAAAGCAAAATCAATTGCGGCAATTCAAGTTTTACAGAATGTAATAAGAGGCTGCCTCATCGATGTAAGTGGTTTTCTGACTTGATCACTTGAACACAAGCAATAACAACATCAAAGCACACCATTCTTGTCGATTCGATCATTACCAGAATTTTTAATAACTACTTTAGCCTGGAAAAAACTTAAACGTCTCTGTATACAAACATCTATCCTGTTTTACAAATCCGAAATTATATCCAACCTGTACACAATATAGCATTTAAAAGTTCAAGTTTAAATAGAATAATCTTAGTCTCTTTCAAGAAATAAAAAACAACCTATATTAAGTTGGTACCAACTTTTTACGCCTCTTATTTAGAATAATTTGTAATTTGTATCTACAAGATGCATATTTGTTACTACAGGTGTTTGTTGAAATAAAAGTAGTACTTAATTTACTCCATATCTATTTGCTGAAAATTTCCGATAAGTCGCAGATGTATTGCTTGTTGTAACAAAAAGATTCTATTTTTCTTTCACTTAAATGTTATTTCTCCGTATCAATGTAAAATCGATATGACCATATCAATACCCATCTCTAAAACACACACACACACACATATGTATCAATCGATCGTTCGGTCAGTGAACGCACAATGTGAAGTTCATTAAGTATATTGCACGAAACATGCCAATTAAATGCTAAAACTCACAGCAATTGACAAAACAAAGCAATAATTTCAATAATAAAGAAACAACAACAAACTGTTGCAAAATAAATACAAGTACACCGCAAATGCAAACAATGCGAGCAATTCTAAGAGGCAGATTGTAAGAGTAAAAGAGAGAGAGAGAGAGATAATGAGTGAGTGAATGAGACATAGTAGCTGCAATGTGCACTTGAAATACTGCTGTTAATGGGGCGCTACAATAATAACAACAACAACAGTAGCGACAACAACAAAAAGTGTCAACTAACCATTATCATTATCATGCTTATCATAATCAGACAGAGATTTATAAATACGTACATACATAAATATTTAAATACGCAACCGAGTTACTCGCTAACGCAAACAAAAGTGCTAAAAGAGACTGCCCATAAGAAAATTGAGGGGAGGGAGAGAGTCATTGTTGCCAACTCTTCAGGGCCTAAAAAAGCTATATCAACATTTTAAAATATACTATTAAAATAACCTTTTTTTTCAAAGAAAACATTAGCAAAACTTAACCGATTTTCATTTTGATCATGAATTTATCTATAAAATCTACATTTAAATCAGGGAATGAAACCGTATCCGGAACCGTTAACCGAAATTAACCGTGTTAAATGAAATACCGTAACCGTAACCGAAATAAATTATTTTTCAAGAACCGAAAACCGAAACGATCGTACCGGTACGGTTTCGGTACATTAAAAAAAATTTGATTGTTATTTTTCGTACGAACATGGTTTTGCACTATAACAAAATTTCTCGAATTATATGTCAGACTTAACATGCTAAAATGCATGCATTTGTACGTTTATACATACACAAATATTTGTTGATAAAATTCGATTTTCTTTACTTTTAAATTTTTTTAAAAATTACTTTACTGTACCGGTATGCACCGATACGAGAACCGGAACCGAAAGGACAACATCGAAATAGAACCTTTTACCGAAATACTCGTTTGGTACGTACCGGAACCGGAACCGTAACCGAAATTCGTTTCGGTTTCATTCCCTGATTTAAATATAATATTTTTTAAAATAATAATTATTTCTTCTTTAAAATTTTTGGAAATATAGAAAAGAACAAACCCTTTAGATTACAAATCTTGAGTTTATACTTTTAATCAAATCCTGGTGCAAAATAAGGTATAAAACAACACTTTTTGTTTAGATTCTGACGTGGTTTATTTGGGAGATATTGATTAAGGACCTTTATTGACTTGTAAGATTGCCAGTACTAACCAAAAGTTATTTGTTCCTGTGAGAACAGAGATTTACAGGAAACAACTAAAAGAGAAGTTTTATAGTAAGAGATTGTTTTCGGGAATGAAACCGAAACCGGAACCGGAACCGTTAACCGAAATTAACCGTTTCAAATGAGATACCGTAACCGGAACCGGAACCGAAATACACTATTTTTCAAAAACCGAAAACCGAAACGTTGGTACCGGTACGGTTGCGGTACATTTAAAAAAATTTGTTTGTTATTTTTTGTACGAACATGGTTTCGCACTATAAAAAAATTTATCGAATAATATGTCAGACTTAACATGCTAAAATGCATGCATTTGTACGTTTATACATACACAAATATTTGTTGATAAAATTCGATTTTCTTTACTTTTAAAATTTTTTAAAAATTACTTTGCTGTACCGGTATGGACCGATACGAGAACCGGAACCGAAAGGACAAAACCGAAATAGAACCTTTTACCGAAATACTAGTTTCGGTACGTACCGGAACTGGCACCGTAACCGAAATTGGTTTCGGTTTCATTCCCCTGATTGTTTTCAATTAAATGGTATATATAGCTCACTACAAATTTTATAAATTGTCCCGCGGTTAGAGCTAGAAAACTTCAGAACTTGCGTTAAAATAGCTGAATTGGCAACACTAGGGAACTAAGGCAGCAACAGCTACGCAGACTGCGACTGCGACAGAGACTGCGACGTCAAGTCATGTGTCTGGGATGAGGAGAGCAGCATCATGTGTACATACATGTATTTGTGTTGTGTGTACGTACACATATGTGTGTGTGTTTTGACTTGCTGCTGTTAATTGAAATAAAAAAATGTTTGTCTATTTTAAAATTAGCAAGAGCAACCAAAATGAAAATGACTAGGCGTCTCTCTTTCTCGCTCGCTCTCACAGTATAGGAAGAAAAGTTTTGCAGTTTATCCTCACAGCCAAAAAGCAGAAACAACAACTACAAAAACTGTAAACGTATTTGAATGTAGAACTTGAAAAAATGTATTTGATTTGAATTGTTGTTGGCTTTTTGGGTTTTGCTGGCAATACACATTAAAGATTAAAGCAAACAAACATTAACAAAACACTTGTTTAACGTTTTCAAGTACGTTGAAAGTACAAAAATCTCATGTAGTTTTTGTTGTTTCCAACAAAATTTGCGCCTGTTGCTTGGTAAATGGGGTAGGGGGAGGTGGTGTGTGTACATAAATATTTTATTTGCCTTGCAGTTGTCTAATTAAACGAAATAAACATTAGCTAAATTTAATTTCCAGCTCTCAAGCGGTTTATCTTTTTTGGGCCAATGAAAAGCCGGCACAGTTTGACAGCCATTGGTTCAGTCATCTCAGCGAATCTTAGCAAATAGTTACAGTTTGAACATCGATGAACTGACGCGCACATTTCTGATCCAATAAATAATGCAGAGAAAACATGTCAGACAGTTTTGAATATTTCATTCGGCCTTCTTTACTCGTGCCAGACATTTATGTCAATTATTATTGGCTTGGCACAATTGAAACCAACGCAAATTGATTCGAAGAAAACTAAATGGGCATACATTCATACAATATACAATCAAACAACCATTCGCCATTTTATTTGTACACACATATGAACAACTTGTAAAAACTCACACACACAAGCACCCACACAAATACCTTTACAGGAACTTTTGAACTTTGAAGCCGAGCAATTTCAAATTGTCAAAGTCAATGAAGCGATAAAGCTCTCTCTTTCTCTCTGTCTTTGCCTCTGCTCTTTTCCTTTTAAATGTCTCTATTGCAGGCGACAAAGAACTTATCGAATAGCATAGGGGTGTAGGTGGGGGAAGGGGACTGCAATGCGATTGTAAAACAAAACGAAATGGGGTGAGTGAGATGGAGAGATTTGAAATGTGCAATGGCGACAAAATTGATCGGACAAGCTGTGTCACTCTCTTTCTCTTTCTTTCTATCTTTATTTGTGTCTACATCAGTGATGGCAATTTTGTGTATTTCCTTTCCGGATATATGTGTCCTTTTAAAAACTACTTTAGACCGTAAAAAGTCAAAAATCTATCCAGCCTTATATCAAAGGCTACCAAATATAGGTAAACTAATGCTATCATTGATAGTTTAACTAGCAGGATGTACAGAAAGTATACAAAATTTACTTTTACAAAACTATTTTTAAGTATAAATAGTTAAATAGTTTCAGAGTAATAATATTAATTTAAAACAACACTGTCAATATAAAACTGTTTGTCTTATTTCTTAATATTTCATCCTTTATTAGAGTAGTTGGCAACACTGGTCTGCACACTTTTCTATTGCTTCGTCCGACGCCACATCACAATGGAAAAATTTTTAGTTAGCTTTGAGCCAGCAACGAGTACAATAACAATAACCACAGCGAGCGAGTCAAAGTAAAAATATTTGAGCGAAAATCCATTTCTGACAGACAGACCGGACTGGCGTTGACCGCCTATCTCCCTTCCCTTTCCTTAACACCCACTTTCCCCTCTCAAAGCCCCTGCAGGACAACTGATTGATTCAACAATAAGGTGGAGGAAGGAAGAGAGAAATCAGGCAGCTAGTGACGTTGGTGACGACTTTTAATTTGGCAGCACTTTGTTTTTGTTTTTCGTACTTGGCGGCGGCGGCTACTGATGAAAAGCTAAACATACAACAACAAAATGCGCTGGCAGACAGTCAGACGAACATTTCACATTTTCACATATATAATGTATACACACACATACATACACTCAGCAGACGGACAGACATCAATATGTATGGACTGTCTGCAAGCACAGTGGGCCACACGCAATTGTCTTCAAGTGCAAAGAAAACTTGACATTTCAAAAAAAATATATATACATACTATATATCTATGTATGTACATAAATTCATGCGCATTCATAGTTCGTTTTTGTTGACACTCACACAGATACACGCAGACATTCATATATACATATATATGTATACATTTATTGTTCTCACGCAAAAATGTATTTATATTTATTTTTAAATATTTGAAATATACATATATATATATTCAAATATATTTAGTTTAACAAAAACATACATACACAGATATATCTACATATATTTTATCTCATATAAGTGCCTGTCTGCCTCTCAATAGACGATGTGTGAACTTTTAGCTTTTGTCAGGTGCCTGCTAATGAAAGCGGGTGCACAACAACAAAAGGAGAGTGGGAATAAAAAAGAAAGAATAGAAATGAAAAGAGGGGGCATTACAGGGGCCATGGCCACACGCAATAGATAAGAGTGAAAATACAAAAGTTGTTTCCCCTTTTAGGTCCCTCAGCTCCAACAATTTGTATAGTAAATTAGCATGAAAACGCAGCAGAGTCATGCGAAAGGTGCAGTTCACAGATATACCAATACATAAACCAGTTCTTTATTCTACATTTACTTCTGTAGTGGGAGTGAGTACCTGTGTGTGTGAGTTTATATATCGGTGTGCTCTGTTTAAGCAGTCATTATCTGGCACGACCGGAAGCACAAAGGCAACCTCCATAGCAAAATGTGCCACCATTCGAGTTGCAAGCATTGCAAGGCAACAGCAGTACATTCCCAATCAGAACAATATGACCATGCCCATGCCCCATGCCCCACGCCCACAACGGGGCGGCCTTTCTTTTACGATGACGCGCTACGACATTGAAAGGGAAATTACATTTCATGTTTGTTGTCTTTATAAAAATAATGCTTTTCGCAAATCACCTACAAATCATATATTTATGTATCTTTAAAGACAACTATATAATAAAATTAATATATATAAATAACTACATTTGAATTAAGTGTAAATAAAAGTCAAGAATTTAAAATAATCATCAATTCCTTTGTGCTGAACAAAGCAATACTTGTAATTAAAAGAAAATAAACTTTTGTATTTTCTTTTGTTTTCAACGATGAGTAACTTATGAGTAAATATACATTTAAATAAATTCACTTGGTAAACATTATGCACTTTCCAAAGGGATTAATATGAAATATGTAGTATTTGAAATGTATTTTGCTCCAGTGTTCAGTGCAAGGCGCGTTCTCCTTCTTCTGGGCGAGCCGAAATTTAAATATTTGACATTTATTAATGTAATGAAAATGCCGTTAAATAAACATGGCAACAAGAAAACTGGTAAGCCCCAATGTACACACAGTTCACACACACAGTTCCACACACTGAAAAAAAAAAAACAAAAGCAATACGGCAGGACAATTCATCAGGCTCTCGTTTATTTCCATCTTTTTCTATTGTTGTTGTCGTCGTTTTTGTTCAACACAATCGCGAAATTCAAAAACCTGCGCGCACCTCGGAAAAGACCTCGGGAAATGTGAAAATCTAGTAGCAGATAAAACAGAAAAATACTTTCCCGTTAGCCAACATAAACACCTGGACAACACGTGGTTTCGGTTTTGCCTACGCAATTTGCTTTGAAGTAACAACAATAACAACAACAACAAAAGAATATAAAACCACAACTACAACAGGAATGCGAATACTTTATTGTGCTGACCAGTTCGTGATTCATATATAGTACATACATATGAATATGTATATATATGATGTATATATAAGTGTACATCAATGTTGGAAATTCTAGTAGTTTGCTAAATAAATTAGTCGTTTTGTTCAGTTAATCAGTTATTCATAATCAATATGCACAAATAATTGTATCCAGTTATTCACTCGGATCATTTAACAATTAATTCAAGTGATGATGAATACTTATTAGTTTTAGATTATATACCTCACAAAAAAAGTTTTTCGGATTTTTGGGTAAACCAACTGGAAAACTTTCGAATTTTATTATTTTAAATTTTCGTTTACTTCGTTTCGAAACATGTGATTTTTAAGAAACTCTTAAACTGACCATCTGAACAAAACGATCGATATATATTGGGTGTATAACTTAATTCTTTTTTATCGTATTTCTATGATCCATTCACTTAAACTGATTCTCCATATACATATGTATGTCGAATTATAACACACGTTGGTTCGCTAATTTTTATCTCTACAGAGAGAGTCCCTCCTCAAAGCCTGTAAAATCTACCATTAAAATATCAAAAGTTTCTGCCCACCCCAAAATAGATATATCTATTATTTTACGTATAATTCCGTATATTTACGTAAACAATTCAAAAAAGCATTGAAAATATTATGTGTACATTGAACACACACAAAAATAAAAGGTAAGAAAAACAGAAAAACATGTGCAAAATAAAATTGATAATCGGAAAAGATTAAAACATACACCTGAAAATGCAACGAAACTTAAATACCCTGTGTCGGGGCAACAAGTATACAGAGAGCAATGTGTTATCCATTCATGAATATGAGATTTTCTTATAAACAATACTCCAGTTCAATACTTGTCTATATAGAGATCGCACGTATCTAAAGAATACCATAATATTGTATACAATAATTAAAGCAAAGCTAATTTTACATTATATATTATTATAAGATATCAATACGTGTTGATAGACTCTTAGAATATCGATAATCAATATATGATCTTAAAGTATTATTATGCCTATAATCGAAATCGAAATAAATTATAGACTTGTGTCGTTTTACTTGGGATTATTCTTCATGCGGCTCACGTTAAGAGGTTCGCATATAGAAATATCCAAACGTATAACAAAATGAAAAGAAAAAAAATAAATACAAAGTCAAAGAAAAAAAAAACTTGATTATACACCTTGAATGTGAGAATCGCCGCATGGGACGGTACAGACATTGCAATTGGCCAATAGATAGATGGCCTGGCTAAATGGTAAATGGATAGTATGCTTAGAATAATAAATAGATACGATATATAGACGGCATCATCATAGATAAAAGCAAGGCAAAGGCTATAATAATATTGAGAATATTGACGGCCAACACAGTTGCTACAAGCGCAATGTAAACAATGCAGACGTCGCCGGTACCGAGAGTACCAAATACATAATACAGGGTGAAGAATACCGAGTACCGAGTACCGACTACCAGGTCGATGAGTTAATATAAACAAGCAATTGAACAGACGGATAGACAGACATAATATGGACCGGCTAAGACTAGATGCTGATTCCTCAGTCTATACCTGGCGACCGTGTAAATATCTAAATAACAACAACATATTCAAAACTTATAAGATTTTAACTAAAATACTAAAATGAACTTAATATATTTGCTGTTTTTGTTGTTGTTGGTGGTTTTTCTGTTTGTCTGTTCCTTTCCTCTTTGCAATTGTGTGGAAAATTGAAAATCAAATGAGCGAGGGATAAATATATATAAGTATATATTTTTTTTTATATGTCGGTATGTATGTGTATAGGTATATAGAGAATAAAGAGAAAGAGGAAGAAGAGCCAACATACAATGTCGACCAGTCCCAGTACCAAAAACCCAACCAACAATATAAACTATAAAAAGCAACACAAAAATATCGAAGCACAAGTACACTTAACTAAAGGCCAAAAAGACAGACAGTGAGACAGGGGAAGAGTGTATATATTAGAGATAGAACAGTGTGAGAGAGAATGGCGAACCTGCTGGCCTCAAAAAGTGGAGAAGGGGATAAGGGAGGTGCGCTTTTACATTGTAAAAGAGAAAACAAAAAAATCAAGCCAAAGGAAAGTGTTCGCTCAACGTGTGTATTTCTGGTGTGAGTGTGTGTTTTATGTTGTACTATATACTACATGGTGTGTGTGTGTGGTATCAACCCAACAGAACTTTGGGAACATGTAGCATCAAAAGAATGTCCTAAATTTTGAAAAAAAAAAAAAATTCTTAACAGATAGCATAATTCAGAACTAGGAATGTGGACACAAAATAAAACTATCACATATAAGAGTTTTTTATATGAGAATTTACCAACTGACAAAATGTCAAGGTTTTAAGATACAACAACTCAAAATTAAGACAGAAATTTTTGGAATATACTTAAGAAATGTTAAACAAAATATAATCCTTTGAGGTAAGAAAACCGTAAGTTTCTCATGCCTTAAGATTCTGCTGTGATAAAATCACAACTTTTATAATAAGAAACTATCATTATCTGTAATTAGGAATTGTATCTCAAATAATACAATCATCATTGTTATCATTATAATATATGAATATAACACCTGACACAAAATATCGCAGTTCTAGTCTTACAAAAAAAATAATTGTAGTAAATGAGACTACAGCAATTGGAAATATAACAGAATTTTTCGGGATGTCCTTACGAAATCTTTTATACAGAAGTACATTTTTGAGTTAAAGAAAATATCTTAAGAAATCATATTTAGAGAATAGCTGCTTCCATAGTGCAAAAAGACTGTGGATTTCTGCACATTTCTCTTATCTAAAAGTTCTGCTGGGAATAGGACAACAACAACAAAATATTTGAAATTGGCAAAGGCAAAAGTATTGTTGGCTCTGCACCGGGCAATTAGGGCGTATAGGTGATGGGTGGGGAAGCAAGGGGGCGTGGGGATTGTAAACCACATACTATCATGTTTTTTTCTTTCATTTTGTTATTGTTTGCAATTTCTGCTGCAGTTATGTACACACACATAAAAATATGTTTCGAGTACATGGATACAAAACATACACATAGATACGTACATATTGTATATCATAAAATAGACCTTAAATCTAATAGGTATTTGGGGTGGTTAATGTTGTGGATTTTGTTTTCATTATTGTTATTATTATGAATCATAATTATTATTCAATGCTATAAAACTTATAGTTGTTGTCAACTCACCAAATGATTGAGCATAAATCGCTAAAAATATCGAGAGGAATGAAAGAGCGCTAGCCAAGAATTTTGCCTCCATCTTTGGTATTGATCCGTGTTGTTGTTGGTTGTGTTGTTGTTGTGGTAGTTATTGTTGTTATTATTATTTTGATGCTGTTGTCGTTTTAAATTGCTTGCATGTACATATTAAATTGGCATTAACTATTTGTTGTTTGATTAATTATTTTTTGGTTGTTTGGTTGGTTTGTTGTTGCTGATGTTTATCTTTTCTTTTTTGTTGCTGTTTATTTTTGTTTTGTTTTTTGTACTTTATGATTAACTTACTATGTATATCATTATTAATATTAATTTATGTATAGGTTTATGTATACTATTTTTTTTCTTCTTTTAATTAATTATGCTTAATAATAATTTGATATTAGTTGATGTTGTTGGTTGTTTTGGTTGTATTTGTGTTTTGTTATAACGATTCTTCTCCTTCTTTTTTTTTAACCAGCTCCAGCTTTTAGTTCTTATTTCTTGTCGCTATTTTGTTTTGCAATAAAAGAAAAGTGGAGAAAAATTATTTTAACAAACAATTTTAATATTTATGACTTTTCCCTTGTGTCTCTTTGGCAATTTGTCTTTGGCGTTTCTCGTGGGGATTTTCAGTTTCAAATATTATGCTTTTTGCACAAAATTTAAAAATACATAAATTCAAAATCAAAAGAAAAGAAAGCAAGAGAATCGAGAAGAACGCCCGCGGCGTCTTCAAGTGCGTCTACAGAAAAAGAGAGAGCAACCGAAAGAGGTAGGGCAACTCAAGGATGTGAAGAAGCAATCAAAAACATATGTACGTAACTACATACATAATTTTGCACTCATTGTCTCTTTTATATTTGCCTTTTGTTAACGTTAACGTCAACGTCAACGTCAGCGTCACGTGCTAGCAACACAGGGGAGAGTGGGCGGAGATGGACGCTGCACCTTTTTGCTAATTTCTTATGTTTGTCGTCGCGGTTAAACTGAACTTTTGACGTTATTCATTTCCATGAGTAGCCAAAAGCTCTCTCCCTCTTTCACACCACGCAGTCACACACATGCACTCACACACGCATAAAACGAGACTGGGGGTCGAAAAATTTTTGGCTCGCAAACCAAAAAAGAAATATGGCACATTGACGTTGGCTGCCTGGGTTTGAAATATTGAAATTCTCAAATGCTCGCACTCTTAAAGAGCACAAAACTTAAATATCTTATACGATGTATGTGAGTGTATTTCTCACATTTTTTTCTTTTTTCTTTATTGTATATAAAAAAACACAAAAATGTTGCCAACGACCGCAACAATTTGGTGACTTATAGCGAAAAAAAACTTGGCCAATACGTACTGCTGGCCTGGGGTACTAGGCAACTACAACACACCAACCGAAATGGCAAAAACGGACACGGAACACAACAGAACGGAAAGCAACGTAAACGTAAACGTAACGCAACGAATTCAGCGAGCAGACTGAACTAGCCCCTGTGCAGCAACCGAGCGAATAGGCAAAAAAGAGAGCAACAACAAAAGCAAAAAGAAAGTAAGCAGCCTGACGCGCTCGCTCCTCGGCCATCTATCGGTCAGCAGCGGCGGCGACAGCGGCAGCGACGTCGTCATGGCTGACTGATAAAAGTCGTACGGATGGACTTGTTATTAGCTCATTGTTTTTGCTGTTGCTTTAAGATTCAAATTCGTTTTGTGAAGCGGATGACAGCAAGAGCATCCGTTATGGTTATCGTTATCAGCAGCTGCAGAGCAACAGCGGGAGTTTGTTTACCCCGTCGCGACGTGTATCCGTCAAATATCATACGCATATTTTTTATATGTTCATACTCATGTACATTTGTATATATGTACATGGCATTAAGATAAAGACCTCATTGCAGTATTTTATACAAATAGCAGACGACGGCGATGGCGACAAGGAGAATGTGAACGTGAATCGTTCACGTATCGGCAAAGTTTCTAGGGGAATGGGAGGTACTCTGATGAGCTGCCTAAAAGCGGTTTCAACATGATTTTTAGCTGGGTAGCTGCTAAGCTAATTTCGTTGCGTTGAAACAAAAGGCGCGCACTCATAGCGAGCGACGCGTCATATAATATAATTTTTATTTATTTCTTAATTGTTGGCAGCATTTTCAGCTGAAATGAAAAAAAAACCAGCTGAGCGCGATTGTCGTCCGTTCGTCAGTGATGGCCATGCCATGCGTTATCGATTGTGTAGTGAACTCGATATCGATTTGTGTGTGCTTTGGCACAGTATTACACAGTATTTCTTATATGAGAAAATAACATTTTGATAAAGTTTTTCGTTTTATTGGCAAAGTTCGGAACACTTTTGAGACAAATTGCCTTTTAGCGCAGCATAACGTCATCGGATAGTCATGACTTAGTGTCCCGGTCATCGTTTATTTACTGTACTCTCACACAAAAACACAAACTCACATACTTACTTATATACGAAAACGAGAACAAAAACAAAATTGACATAGTCGATGATGCGATGCTGATGTGACTTGAACAATTATTAAAAAAAGGAACAATTAAGTTTTCTATGCATATGTGTAGAGTTAATTAAATTGATTAAGCTTTAAATGAAATGAAAAAATAACGATTGAATTCACGCGCCGCCTACACACACACAATCTAAACTTGGCTCTCAGCTCTAAACTTCACACAAATGACTTTATAGTGTATGTGTGCGTGTCAAGCTGGATGACGTGATTGTCTCTCTGCGCCCGCATATGATTAAAACGGAAAACAAGATAAAACTCGTTGGAGCAAAGGAGCAACGTATTCTTCTTCTTCTTCTTGTTGATGATGCCTGTTTTTGTAGGGGAGTTGTGTAGGGGGTGTATATATATTTATATATGTATATAAATGTTTAGATGTGTGTGCGTGTGTGTGGAGAAGAAGCAGAAGCAGCAAAATACGCATGACACTCCTTGCCGCTGCCGCACACACACACAAGCGCAAGCACGCGACACACAGACACGAGGTCACTCACACACACATACACCCAGAGGAGGCCACCCACACCGCCCCGCTCGTTGTCATCACTTTTGTGGCAAGAGCAATGGCAATTATTAGTTGATTTTCACAGAAGAATTAATTTGTGTGACCAGGAGTCAATATACTCAACAATTCCAAAAGTCACGAGATGGAAGCACACACACACTCATACACACATATATATACATTTCTCAAATGGTATGTGTATGCGAGAAATGGCAAACAATGAGTATTGAGTGCAAATATAGTAACGGGATTTTTTTTGCTAGCTGCTCCCTCTTTTTTCTCCTTTGCTTTTCCTTTTGCCGCGATGACGACAGCGGCGCCTTCAATAACATTTACATTTACACTGTACTATTTATGTAATAGTTTTTCAAACGGTGGCGAGTTTCATCTAGACCACTCCATTGCACCTGGCCCAACAATTTACACAAATGATGTATATTTCACTTTTTTTCAATGATTTCTTTGTCACTTTTTTTTGTTTTACTACAAGAACTCTACCAACACACATATGCAAACGAGGCACGCACAAAACACACTTACACACACATATAGTCACGAAAATACGCGACACACTCAATGACGAAACTTTTTAAACAGCGTTGACAACTCTAGGTTCTAGCTCAAGCTCCTCATGTACAATATATATGTGAGTGTGTGTGTGTGTGCGTGCTGGCGTTTGCGTGTGTATGAGTATTCTTGCTGCTTTTCGTCATAATTTTTGCGTTGAGTTATATTTTCAGCTTTACACGTGTTCACTATACATTAAAGTGCAGAATTTCATTATTATTGCAACCGCACTTGCTTCAGCTATATTATTTTGCACACTTTTGGAATTTACCTAGCACACAAAACACAAAAATTCGATTTTTTCCTCGCTGATATTTTCACGCGAATGACCTTACATCACACGCATACAAACACACACATGACATGCCTGAAAGAGTAGGCATTTTCGGTTTGGTCAAGTATGGTCACATCTTGCTATAAAATACGCATCGCTTAGCAAATTATAGCAAAAAAATATCCCGAGAATGCCATCTCTTAGGAAATTTGGATAATAAAATATCCCGAAACGACATCTCATCTGAAAATAAATTCCCCGAGCTCGCCATAAAAAAATTTAAGAAATTACGGCATTTTTGAGTAGATTTCAGAAAAGAATGACCGAAAATTTTTGACACTCAAATAGGTTGGGTGCTCACCGATTTAATTAAAACTTTGCACGAATTTTTTGTGGACTTTTCTAAGTTTTGACGCAGATTTTAAGTATGCGTTAGTTTTGTTAGCGCTGCCAATAGTCACATTGGGAACTACAAAGCACCGCCTGGACACATTTCGAATTACGAAGCGCCACCTGTCATATTCTCTTTTGTAATAAAAAATCTAAAAAAAAGAAAAACATTTTTAAAACAAGGCAGAATTCCGCTGTAGATTTGACGGGGAAAAAACTGAATTGGCAATTGGTCCGAACAGCCAGAGTCCTGTTAGTGCTGAGCAGTTTAGTTTTAGTTTGAAGTTCGTTTCTGAAAAGTACTTAAAAGTGGATCCAATTTTAACGGTGGTGTGGCGTCATCTATCGACTAAATTCCTATTGAAGTTTATTTTCCAAATATCGATATCTAAGCCGATTGTTACAATGGCTTACAATAGGAAGGGGTGTGGTGCGATAACTCAAGTCAGTTTCTGATTTCGCGTCACTAGCATAAGTCATCGCGTTTTTTGTGTTTCTTTTATTTAAAAATTTAAGTTAAAAGTTCGTTTTGTGTTTTGCTTCTGTTATTACAAATAATGCGATTGGCTTTGCTGTTTATAGTAGAAACATTCAATAACGTTTAAAAGGTGAGTGGAATTGTGCTTTTTGTGACCCGCCCAAAATGTTTGCTTGCGTTGTTATTTATTATGCTGTTGTTGTTGCTGCCCGCACATGGGCGTTGACCGAAAATTGAAAAAACCAAAGCTTTCCACAACTTACCAATTATTAACTAGCATACTTTATTTCATATGTAGGCAATTAATTCAAACAATTATTCGGAATGCATATTTCATGTGTTAAATGGCCACAGGCTTCTTCCTGCGAAAAAATAAAAATAATGCCACCTGCTGCCCAATTGGATATGTGGTGCTCTTAAATTTCATAGCCATTTGGTGCCTTTTTTTTGCATATTGGTGGACACACTAAGGGCACAGTGTGTCCTCCAGGCACCTTTCAATTGCACTTTTGCCCTCACATTTGAAACGGTCTTAAAACTAATTAAAGCCACATTACTTATACACTTTAATTTATGTGTGTACACTTATGTGTGTGTGCTACAGAGCTGCAGCGTCTGCATCAGTAAAAAGGGTGGATTACAATGTCCGTCGCTCTTTCAGTTATTACGAGTTTAGGTTTCTCGTTTAGTTTTGTATTTGTTTTTACCTCGGCCAGCGACTTCTGCTGCTTCAGTGCGCAGGCTACACAAACACACACACACATATATCCAAACACAGGTAACAACAGACACTATCTTCTGTGTTGCGTGTTCTTGTTGCATTGTGCCTTACCGGCAACAACAACGGCTTTTTCAAACGCTATCTTCTCCCTCTCTGAACTGTTTGCGATGCCCGAGGGTCAAGTGTGTCGTCATACATATATGTCCATATGTACGCCAGTGTCTGCTGTGGTACCTTATTGTCCTTGCTGCTTTCACCTTCTCTCGTCTGTTCTTTTATGGTTGCATATAGTCTGGGCATTGTCCTTGTTGCTTTTTAAGATGAGGGGTGTCCTTTGTGATTGCGATAAGCTGCTTTCCTGTCTTACATAAATATATTAATTCGTCAATGTCAAAATTAAGCCGCAGCTTTCCTTTTCCGCCATTTGCATGAGTTAAAAGTTGTATATCGATAGATTTGTATCGATCTGCGATTAGAATTATGAAATGACACTTGCTCTATTTCTTCGTTGAGTTCTTATCTTTTTTTCTTTGACAAATTCCTGTCAGGGCTTTGTGCCAAAAATTATGAATAGAAAAATGAAGATTATGTCGTAAATAAAACAGACTTTAAAAACTAAAAGTAAGCTGAACAACAGTCTCCTGAAATCGCTTTGGCACATATCCCATATCAAAGACTAATTGCGCGCCCACTTGAATGACATTTAACTTAAAATTTGACATAGTTTATATGTAGCAAGTGTGTGCTACAGTGAGTGTTGGGTGTGTGTTTAAAGACAGGCGTCCAAATCCATGGCATATATATGTATATATATATAGCACGTTCATTGCTCCTGCCTGTGTTGCTGCTATTAATAGTGCCGTGCAGCGACCTCATTTAATACCCTTACCAGCAGGGTATACTAAATTAGTGATTAAACTATTAGTAAAATACACACTTACCAATTTGAGTTGTTGAGTAATTGGAACTTATAAGTAAAAGAAAATTCTAAAAAAAAAAAAAAATAAATAATAATAATAATATATAAATTTTTAATTTTATGATTCTATTGTTATTTAAACAAAGAGGCATAGTTTGTTCAAAAGTTTTAAGAGCTGCGTCAGTTGTTACCAACTCCGCTGAGAGTATTTCCTATTCGTTGCCTTTCAATTTATAGCCCTTTTCACATGTTAGTGGTTAATGTTGCAGCATGTTGTGGCTGCCTGCACAGCACGCGGAAAGCATTCGAGCAGACCAGACAGACACATAGCACATCACAGCAGAACTTGCTAAACAACACGCAACAGTGCAACAACATATTCCAACAATATTTTATTTATAATTTACAAGCAGGATAGGAAGATAGACATGTACTCATCACTTGCTAATTGATTCACTTCATTCACGCACTGATTGATTGACTACTTTCTTTCCTTTCTTTTCTAAAATGCAGCACAGTTTGATGATGCAGCGCTTCTTGTGGCATATGCTGCAAGCGTTGTTGCTGCTCCAAACGGTTGCAGGACAAAACGATGGCAGCTATTACAACGTACAGCAACAACAGCAGCAGCAGCAACAACAAACGTTGCTACCACAACAACCAACATCTCAATACGACATCAATCAGCAGTTTGGAGGAAATCTGAATCCAAATTTAAATTCGAATCTCAATAACAACAATCTCAACAATAATCCAACAACCAGACGCCGAGGCATTGAGGAAACGGAGGATTAGGAGGAGGAAATTACAATGATTTAAACGCACAGGATGATTACAATAAACGCCTAGGAAATCCTGGCTATGATGACAGTGAACCAAGTCTGGGACGTGGCAAGAGCTCATATAATGTGAAGGCCACTTTTCTGGATACTCTGCACAATCGAGAGCCAACCTATTTTATTGTGGCCTCTCGCATGGTTCGTCCTGGTCTCATCTATCAGGTCTCTGTATCTATTCTGGTAGCCAAGTATCCTATCACAGTACATGCTAGTATTTCATGCGATGGCGTACAAATCAGTGGCGATTCCAAGGATGTCAAGGAAGGTGTACCTGAAACTCTATTAATGAGAATACCGCCAACAAGTGTTGTTGGAGATTACAGACTGCGTGTCGAGGGTTTCTATCAGGATGTCTTTGGCGGAGTCGCTTTTCTCAATCATACACGCTTAGACTTTTCTCAACGTTCCATGACCATTTTTGTGCAGACAGATAAACCCCTATATATGCAAGGCGAGACGGTTAGATTCAGAACGATTCCGATTACCACCGAACTCAAAGGATTCGACAATGCCATCGATGTATATATGCTCGATCCCAATCGTCATATTCTCAAGCGTTGGCTCTCGAGGTGAGTAGAAAATAAATTATTTGACGACATTTGGTTAGAGCCTTGCTTCCTTTAGACGCTAAAATATAAAATTAAACTCTAAAAGATTAAAAATTGTATAAAATGGTAGGAAATATTTAAAAAAAACTAAAATTATTTTGTAAATTGTATTGATCCAAGGTTCGGACCAACCACTCGTGTTCATAGGTTATAAAAGCTGGTTCCAACACCGAACTAAAATTTTTCTCCATGGTATAAGCCAACGAACTGAGCCTACTCCCAAATTTTAATAAAAATAGCAGTCCTGATTGTAATTCTTTTCTTTCCGCAGGCAATCCAATTTGGGATCCGTTTCCTTGGAGTACAAGCTCTCAGATCAGCCGACATTTGGTGAATGGACAATTCGTGTTATTGCCCAGGGTCAACAGGAGGAGAGTCATTTCAGCGTGGAGGAATATTATCAGACGCGATTTGAGGTCAATGTGACAATGCCAGCTTATTTCTTTACCACAGATCCATTTATCTATGGGCGAGTAATGGCCAACTTTACCAGCGGTCTTCCTGTGCGTGGAAATCTAACAATCAAGGCAACCATACGGCCAATTGGTTACTTTAGCAATCAAGTGTTGAATGAAAAGTTCCGTTTGGGACGCTCGCCGTTGGAGCAACAGACTTTATATGACGAACGTTTGCGCTATAACAATCCCAACATGAATCCTCAACAGCCTTACAATATTCCACAACAATTGCCACAGGATGGCGTTGATCTATCACAGGATGTACTGTATCGCAATCAATACGTGGTGGAACGTAGCTATCAGTTTGACGAGGAATGGCCTTTTTGGGTGAGGAAACCAGAGTACATTGATAACTATGATTCCTGGACGAGCAGCTATCGCAAATCATTGCCATTTTTACGCTACTTTAATGGCACCTTTGACTTTAAATGGCCTTTGCGTGAACTGGAAGCGCTGGTGCCACGTTTAGCCAACTCAGAGATCCTTATTACAGCGACTGTAGGCGAGAAGTTCTACGATGAAATCATCAGTGGTTATGCGGTGGCACGTGTCTACAATTCAAGTCTTCGTGTAGCATTCCTTGGAGAATCTCCGCAAGTTTTCAAACCCGCAATGCCATTCACCACATATTTGGTTGTGGAATATCATGATGGTTCCCCCATAAATCCAAATTTATTGCGTCAAGGCCTCATGGAAGTCAGTGGATTTGTGGAGAGTCGCAATGGTGGACGTCGTGATTGGCCCACACAAAGATTACACATGTCCCAACAAAGCGATGGCGTTTGGGAATTGAAAATTGATATACGCAATGATCTAATGCTGGATGAGCGTCCACAATCTCGAGACTTTCTCAATGGCATACAAAATATGCGATTGCAGGCATTATTTGTCGATCCACGAGGTGAACGGATACAAACCGAACTTCTTCTCGTCTCGCATTATTCTCCAAGGAATCAACACATAAAGATTACAACAAGCACGGAACAGCCTGTAGTTGGAGAGTATATCATCTTCCACATACGCACCAATTTCTATCTGGAGGAATTCAATTATTTGATCATGTCCAAGGGTGTTATATTGATAAACGATCGGGAAACAATTACCGAAGGTATACGCACAATTGCTGTGGTGTTGAGTGCAGAGATGGCTCCAATGGCCACTTTGGTGGTTTGGAAGATCACACAACAGGGTCAAGTGGTTGCCGATTCCCTTACGTTCCCAGTTAATGGCATCTCGAGAAATAATTTCACAGTTTACATTAACAATCGCAAGGCGCGCACAGGAGAGAAAGTTGAGGTGGCGATATTTGGTGAGCCTGGATCCTATGTGGGACTCTCTGGCATTGATAGCGCCTTCTACACAATGCAGGCGGGCAATGAATTGACCTATGCCAAGATCATAACAAAGATGTCCAACTTTGATGAGCAAACAAATGGCACATATAAACACATTTGGTATTCGCATGAAGGTAATCCCGATGAATTGGTTTATTTTCCCGCCTCCTCCTTTGGCATTGATGCCAATCGTACCTTTGAGTACAGTGGCTTAATTGTTTTTACGGATGGATATGTGCCTAGGCGACAGGATAATTGCAATAGAACATTGGGATATGGCGAATGCTTGAGCGGACGCTGTTATCGTCTAGATAAACGTTGTGATGGATTATTTGATTGCGATGATGGCACCGACGAGATCGGTTGCCAGGTGCGTAATGATACGGAATTGTTAAACTATCGCAAATATCGCTTCAATCGCGTATTGCGGCATTACGAGAACGTTTGGCTGTGGAAGGATGTGAATATTGGACCACATGGTCGCTACATCTTCAATGTAGATGTTCCAGATCGTCCTGCGTATTGGATGGTGAGCGCATTTAGCGTAAGTCCCTCGAAAGGATTTGGCATGCTCAATAGAGCCTTGGAATATGTGGGTGTTCAGCCGTTCTTCATCAATGTTGAAATGCCAATGGTTTGTCGTCAAGGTGAACAGGTTGGAATACGTGTCACGGTTTTCAATTACATGACCATACCGATTGAGGCAACTGTTGTACTCCACGACAGTCCCAACTACAAGTTTGTCCATGTCGAAGAGGATGGCATTGTGAGATCCTATAATCCTCGTACTAGCTTTGGAGAACATCAGTTCTTTATCTACCTGGATGCCCAAGGAACCACCGTGGTCTATGTACCTGTGGTGCCACAGCGTTTGGGTGACATCGAGGTGACGTTGCATGTGGCAACATTGTTGGGCACAGATACTATCACACGTACGTTGCATGTAGAGTCTGATGGCTTGCCACAGTACAGGCATCAATCTGTACTGTTGGATCTATCGAATCGTGCCTATGTCTTGGAGTATATGCATGTGAATGTCACACAAACACCGGAGATACCCTATCAAGTTGATCGTTACTTCGTTTACGGCTCGAATCGTGCACGCATCTCTGTTGTGGGCGATGTTGTGGGTCCCATCTTCCCAACGATGCCTGTGAATGCAACCTCCCTGCTTTACCTGCCTATGGAATCGGCGGAGCAGAATGCTTTTAGCTTTGCGGCCAACTTGTATACCATTATGTACATGCGTTTGATCAATCAACGCAACAAGACGCTGGAAAAGAATGCGTTCCATCACATGAACATTGGCTATCAACGTCAATTGAGTTTTATGCGCAACGATGGCAGCTTCTCCTTGTTCCGTGCCGATTGGAATAACTCGGCTTCATCCGTGTGGTTAACCAGCTACTGTCTACGCATCTTCCAGGAGGCCTCCTTCTATGAATGGGAGAATTTCATTTGGATTGATGCCACAATCATTGAGAAAAACATGCGTTGGCTGCTTCAGCATCAGACACCCGAAGGTGCCTTCTATGAGGTTACCTGGTTGCCGGATCGTAAAATGAACCGCACAAATTTCGCCAGCTATACGAATCTACGCAATCGCAACATTACCTTGACTTCGCATGTCCTCATCACACTGGCTACTGTTAAGGATTTGTCCGGAACGTTGGGCACTCGAGTTGCTTTGGCCACACAGCGTGCCATTGCCTGGATAGAAAGAAATATGCAGTTCTTGGTGGATACCCCGGAACCTTATGATGTTGCCATCACAGCGTATGCTTTGCAACTTTGCAACTCGCCGATTGCGGAGCATGTGTTTAGCATCTTGAGGCGTCATGCACGCACCACTGGCGATTTTATGTATTGGGGCAATCAGGCGTTGCCGCAACCGCCACGTAAATTGGAAAATCAAAAGTGGTTCTCACTGCCTCGCCTGCCCTACGAATACGATTCCCTCAACATTGAGACGACCGCATATGCATTGTTGGTTTATGTGGCACGTCGTGAGTTCTTTGTGGATCCGATTGTTCGTTGGTTGAACGCACAACGTCTAAATGAAGGTGGTTGGTCTTCCACCCAGGACACAAGTGCTGCTTTGCGTGCTCTGGTCGAATACACGGTGCGTTCTCGCATTCGTGATGTTTCCTCGTTGAGCGTGGAGATTGAAGCGTCCTCCCAAGGTGGCAAGACCCAAGAACTCCATATCGATGATACCAACTTGGCGCGTCTACAGAGCATAGAGGTAAATTGTGATTGAATTTAAAGAGTTCTTTATTAAATATTAATCTGTAATCTCTCGTACAGATTCCCGATGCTTGGGGCACCATCAAAGTTCAGGCTAAGGGCGCTGGCTATGCCATCCTACAGATGCATGTGCAGTACAATGTGGACATTGAAAAGTTCCAAACGAAGCCACCGATACCTGCATTCGGACTCCATACAAAAGCCATATTCCATGGTAGAAATCAGTCTCATATCTCATATGTAGCATGCCAAAAGTAAGTGCTTATACTCTACGATCTTAACAAAAAGTAATAAATAAAACCGATATACATTTTATTTATGTAATGGTCTTAATTTTAATCGAACTTTATAGCTGGATCAACACTGAGGAAGCGGAACGCTCGGGCATGGCTGTGCTGGATGTGGCCATACCTACGGGTTATTGGATTCAACAACAGAAACTGGACTCTTATGTGCTTAGCAATCGTGTGCGCAATCTGCGACGTGCTCGCTACCTGGAACGCAAGATTGTCTTCTACTTTGATTATGTAATTATAAACTAAAGTAAAAATAGGAATCTTTTTTAACAGACATTCTTCCTTTCCCCAGCTTGACCAAGAAGACATATGTGTCAACTTTACGATAGAACGTTGGTATCCAGTGGCAAATATGTCACGTTATCTGCCTGTGCGCGTCTATGATTACTATGCGCCTGGTGAGTGATGAATACAATTATTCTTTAAATATTTTAACTAATCAATCTGCCTTTTTATTGCAGAGCGTTTCAACGAATCCATCTTTGATGCGCTGCCCACATATCTGCTCAATATTTGTGAAGTGTGCGGCAGTTCACAGTGTCCTTATTGTTCCATCTATAACATCGGCTGGCGTGCATCCATGTCCGTCTGGCTGCTGTTTTTCAGTGTCTTCATTTATCTGCTGCGCAGTCGTACACATATAGTTCTCAATACACTCCATCTGTTTACCTAGAAGAGGAAAAGTTGAACCCTTTAATCCGTACACTAGCAGTCCAAAACCACACAAACATATTTAGCATATTCGAATGAGTGTTGAGTTTGAGTTTTGAATTTTTAGTTGGTTTTTTGTTCTACAATTGTTTATTATATTTTTTTTAACGAAATTGCATTCCGTCCAACAAAACTACTGGCAGGCATTGAGTTCTTTTAATTATAATTTGTATAACGTAATTGCATGTAATCATAATATAGAAATGTACAAAACACCATCCACCAATCGAGCGGACAAATTTGTTTTGTAATTTGCTCAAAACTATCTATCATCTCAATGAAGAATCCAATTTTATGAACACAAATTACACATATAGCGTATATTGTAGTTTTAACGTTCAGTTTATATTTTTTAAGCAATCATACAAAGAAATATGAATCTCGTCACATGCCACTCGGACCCAGAGAACCAGAGTCTTTGCCTTAACCCCGATTTGGAGGCGCTTCAAGTGCCGATTTAAAACGAAAGTGAAAATGAAATAATGAAAAAATATCAACAAAAGTGTCTTAATAAAATCACAAATTGCCTTTATTAGATTAAAGAAATCGAGAGTAGTGTATTTTGACTTGAAATACTTTTCGGATGAAGCATGCATATCAATTGAAATTCTTTATATATATTTAATCGGAATGTTTTTTGTAAGAGATAATAATTATGATAACGTTGAAAGCGACCGTCCAATGTATTGACATTTATGTTTTAATAATGCAACAAATGAATCTACATAGTGTATAAGTTTTATACGTATTTTGTATTTTGACGAAAACAGTTTAGATATTGCTCTTGTATATTATAACATAAATACTATATAGCCATAGCCATGTATATGTAGCTAACGATACTCGAATCTACGTATTCCGTCCCTCCTTTAATGGTAAAAACAAAATGAATTCTGTATGTTTTCTATGTAACAAAAGAAACGAAAATAAATTAATTTAACGAAATTTTTTCATCCACTTGCAATTTAAAATAAACTTAATGCGTCTATTAACAAGATGTGGTATTAAAGGTTTGTATTAACGGTTTGCTTGAAAAACACCAAGAAAAAGAAACAACATTAATTTTTGCATAAATAGTCAACAGTTTATTTGCAATGGCTTAGGTGGTATTTGTTAATTGTTCGATAAATGCTAGTTGCGTTAAACTAATCTTATTACAAAATGGCCATAAATATAAAGTACGCTCATATAAATTCTACGTTTTGCGAAAACTTAGTAATATTGGGGAAATGGCCTCTAAGCAATCCATTATATCTTTGCGGGATTTCGCACCGGTAAAAACAACCTTGCCGTTGACAAAGATAAGGAGAACAAGACGTGGTTTGACCATACGATAGATGAGTCCAGGAAACATCTCTGGCTCATAGGAGCTGAATTGGCCGTGAACTTGATTTAGATTCTCCAAGCGTATGGGAAACCGAAGATCCACAGTGGCCACAATGTTTTGCAGTTTATAGTCCATAAATTTGACAGGAAAGCCCAATTTTTGAATAATACGTGCAAATTTGCGAGAGCCCAAATTGGCCTCCATTTCATTTCGTGCTCCCGTGCAAATCACTTTTCCCGTGCGAAAGATAAGCGCTGTGCATCTTGGAGAATGCATCCTCATAATAACTCCACGGAAACGCTTAGGAGAATACTCAGAATTACGGGTGCGG
The DNA here is from genome assembly GCA_035044365.1 of Drosophila neotestacea. Lineage (NCBI taxonomy): Eukaryota > Metazoa > Arthropoda > Insecta > Diptera > Drosophilidae > Drosophila > Drosophila neotestacea. Next base: position 202,110 of record JAWNMD010000327.1, read on the forward strand.
GAATTGATGGTCTTCAAGTCCAGCTCACAATCCACGGAGAAAGTTGCCACGATGTTTCTGTCATTGAATGAAAGTTAAAAAGCGGTAATACATTTTAATTATGTATAATTCCTTAAGAAATGCAATTAATGTGGCCTACTGCAATTTAATCTCATGTTGCGCATCTTTTGGTTCTATAAGGGCGGCTGGTTGTTGCGGCTGTAGACTTGTGTGCGGATTGCTAGGCGGGTTATTCGATGCCGACGCATTGGCATCTGGGTCGACGGTTTTAAAATGAAATTGCATTTTGGTTAAATTCAATTTAACAAACTTAAATGCATCCGGAGTCCGGACCAAGGCAGAAATAAATAAAGCACGCGATGCACAAAGCAGTGTTGCCCTATTGAAGGAAAATAAAAATGTCATTATTGGCATATACTGGAAATGCCTATAATAAAGTAGGCCACTCCAATTTATTGTTCAAAGTATAACAAAGTCTATATTTTTTGTACGATTTGTAATTTTATATAATGCACTAGCTTATAATTACATATTTAATTTGCCGAAAATTGTTGGAACGACCTACCAACACTATCAGCTGATTGTAAAAAGGTGTGTACTCAACACTCAAAAATTATACACTTTTCGTTTTTGCTCCATACGTAAACAAAGAATACGCCACAACAAAAGTTCCGCTAAATCCAATACCAAAGCAAGCGCACCGCTGACATTTGAAAAGCAATCGAAGTAGAAGAAGAAGAGAAGAAAAAAAAGGGACGTCAAATCAGAGTTAAAAAATGTCGGCGCACAGTGGAGGTACGGATTGGAATTCGGTTGTAAAACCGCTTTTATCAAATCGTACAGGCGCTTTAAACAAAAATGAAATATCAAATTTACTAAAAGCGATTACCAGATGGTGAGTGCAAATAAAATTAATACCCAAAAACTACATTTTATGACCAAATGGCGCAGTTGAAAATTTGCCTGCAAGGTGACTTGCAAAATTAAATATGGCGACCCACAGTGACGAAATTCAATTTGCTAATAAGTTTGCATAAATACTAATATAACTAATATGTTTTTTATAGTGAACATGATTTTTTCGACGATGAAAGCAATTACACACAATTCTATACTGCATTTGCGGCTCTGGCGGCCGATAAGCTTATGCAAATCAAGTCAAGTAAGTGTTGTACATAATTCTCCCCCTTCTTCCGTAACGATTTTTTCAGACCGCAACATGAGAATTTGCTTGAGAAAATTCAATTTTTATGCATGACTCATGCAATTTGCTTTTATTTTTATACTAATGTGTGCTTTTGTTTGTTGTTTCAGTATGCCAGACTCAAATTGCACAATTGCACGATGCCAGCGCAGTTCTCATACGTTTCATCCTCTTTCGATTGCCCAAGGTGTCGGTTTATGAAATTAAATGGCTGTTAGTCGCCCTCAAAATGCTCTGCGAGGGTCGTGAGAATGCCGCCTCAGGCTCGGGATCGACGCAATTTGATTACAATGGTGTAGCTGCTGTTCTGAAGAGTGCTAAACATCCGGAATCGAACAGCAAGAGCCTCAGTAGCAGCAGCAGCAGCAGTGGAGGGGGCAGTGGCAGCGGTGCTGGCACTGAAAAAGATTCACCCAAGTCAGAGATCAAGAGATCACGTTCTGATTTGTCTTCGGTTATATTGCAGCAGTTGCTGGCGCCGTTGGAGCCTGGAAAAATGACATGGGTGCCATTGAGCGAAGAAATCAGTGATTGTACAGTAAGTAATATTCGTTATACTATATAGGATATATATATAGGACTATATAGGACCTACACAACTATCGGTTTCGGTTTGGCTAAAAATGCAAAATCAGTACTTAGGCAGTTTCCACAAATAAAAACCAGACCAAATGTTAAAGAATGGTTAGGACAAAAGCGTCATATGCTATCAAAAATGATACCAAGGATAATGCCATAGTTTACGAAGTCATGTATAAATAGTTTCTGAATAATAACATACATATAATAAAAAAAAACCGAAATTTTTTAGTAAAACACTTCACGGACCAAAGTTTATCTACCCCCTTAATAGACTAGAAAATGTATATATTTACTCCATTATCAACTTTAAACTCTTTTCTAGGAGCAACTGCTGGCAGCAAATGTCGAGTACTTTCAGGAACAAAACGGTGTAGACACCTTGCTCGACGTGGGCGTGGGATTGCCCATATTAAATCGTTATCGCTCCAAGTACCAGGAAACAATTGTTGGCGGAAAGACACTATATCTACCGCTGACCCAAGTGGAGGCCAGCACCGTCAAATCGGCCATGACGCATATGCTCACCGATCTGTCTATATTGGGACAGGCGCACTCGCTAATTGCTCTACAGCCTCTGACGCCAAGTCGCATTGAGAAGCTGTCGGTTTGTGGAATTGCAGCCTTGTATAATGCTGTGCTGACATCCATAGCGGCCAGTGTGCTGAGTATGTGCCAGGCCAGCAGCGGATCACAGAAACAACAGCCTGCAGCTGCATCCACCAGCCAGGGAAGCGGCGGTGGCAGCAGCAGTGTTCAGGCGAGTAACAAGGATCACGATGACTTTGAGGAGCAGGCGTGTACCATAGTTAACAAGGCACTGGAGATCTATACGATCATTGGAGATATGTTCAAGGCATCGGCACGTATGCATGTCTATCAGAACCATTTATGCTATGGCTCCTGGCTGCTCATAAGCGGCATACAGGGTGCCATGGGTGCCTCAGGAAGCAGCACAGCAACCGGGAAATCATCATCCACAGCGAGCACAAGTGAAACCACAACTGCTCCTGCACCCAGTACGCCCATAGCACGGGTTAATCTCTTCAAGGTTCAGCAAGGATTTGGTGAACTTAATGCAGCAATTGCTAATCACAGCATTAAACTACTTTCCGAACTCATTGATGATCTGAAAATCGAATCTGCCTGTGGCAGTGGAAGCTGCTTGGATGTGGAACCAGCACAATTTGATATACTTCAGAATTATAGTGCATTGCAACGTATTGTGCGTGTGTTGAATACAGCGACATTGCATCAATTATTCACATTTCTGGCAACTGTTGCCTATAGAAAAGCGTGCACCCTAAAGCGAGCCAATACCAAAGATCGCACTGAATGCGAGCCAATAAGTTATTCCGATTCAACAACATATTTCAATGATTCTCTTTCTTGTTCGGACAACTCGGAGGAGGATGATAGTGAGAGCTATTTGGGACATTGGTTTAAGGAAACTTTGTCTCCTGAAACACACGATGATAATGCAAATACATGCACACAGGAGCGTAATGGTGATCAGAAATCAGCGCTAGTGCCGAAACTGGACGAACCACATGAGTATTTGGATTTGGCAGCAGATATTTTCTGTTTCCTTGATCAATTTCTGGCCAATCGTCATGCCTATATGCAACGCTATGTGAAGGCGGGTGTCAGTGATCAACAAATGTTGCTCATGGCCAATATTATTAAAGACTTTGACCGCGATGTCATGCGTCAGGAGGGAGGCAGTGGCGGAGGGGCAGGTGGTGAGACCAACTGTTCAAATTGGCAAACAGCCATGATTCGTTTTTCGGGTGCTGCTGGACGTTATATACACAATTTGATCTCGACATCGCTACTCTCGGAGCAATTGCAATCGAATCTCTTGCAGCATTTGTCCATCTCTCCTTGGTCAACCGATACCAACAGTTGGCCACTTCAAGTTTATCCGAGCACACTCTCAGTGCTTGTGCAAATTCTGCTGTTGAAACCGACTCAGGAAAAGGAGGCAGCCTGTTTGTCTGTTTGGCATCGACTTATTAACACGTTGGTCGAGGGAGTTTGTTCCGCCGGAAATGCTAGCGATACTGATTATGAGGATCTTAATATTGAGCATGCTCAGCTGTTGCTATTCCTTTTCCATTCCCTGAATTTAATGCAAAAGAAATCGATACTACTTTTGACTGCAGGGGGTGTCATTCGCTGTGCCGATGTCTGTCGAGGAATCGGTTTGGATCGCATAGTTCGTAACAGTCAAATGATGCTGCTATCTCGTCTGTTGCTCTTCCTGGAATATCTAATGAAACATCTGTATAATGCTCCACCTGAGTTGCTTGATCAAGTCCGCTGGAATCTGTTTAGTGTTAGCACCATGCCGGACACGCAGAAGATTACGGATTTGTTGAATAGTCGCACTAAACTGACATCCTATTGCCGCCAGGACATTGAGGAGAAGTTTCGCAAGTCACCATCAGGAGATTATAATTCAAGTAAGTAAATTAATGGGAATGAAATTAGTTACAAAAAGCAAAAGCAACCAAATTTGCCATACAGACTTCTATTAGCCAAGTACCTTAATAATTACTGACTCAACTATATCCACTAACTGGTGTTTTATTACTGTATTTTCTCCAGACATTCGACCCACTTTCTATTCGCTGGTCACCACCGATCCAACGAAGCCTCACTGGTCGCAGGAGTTTAAATTGGATGGTTTGGCCTGGAATTTTATTTTGTGCACACCGGATAAGTTAAAATATCCCTTGCTGGTGGATGCTTTAATCGATATACTGGCCATTACGGATATGTCTGCTCATGCCAGAGATAAGGACAACTTGCATAATCTTTGCGCAATGCAATATTGCTTTAGCGTTGCCTGGAAACTCCTTTTGGGTCTGCCACCCTCCACATCACACGTGGAGTCACTGCAAAGCGAACGTGCCCCGAATTTGCATTCACTAATTTGGAGCATACGTTGTCCATTAGCTAGTTCACATTATCTGGTTGTGAACAGTCTCATCAAGCAGGGAATGTACACACAGTACGCGGAATCGTTATGGGGACAGGTCGCAGATCGTGCCGCTGACATTCGTTACAGTCTGAAGCAGACAACACTGGGAGTGGAGGCTTTCAACAAGCATTTAAACAAAGGTATAGAAATTAAATTGTATACAGATAACATTAGAGTTAATCCAAGTCGATAAGATCCTATTATTTTTGATGCATTTTAAATAATAAATAATAATAAATTTCCATTCTTAGCTTCTTCAAATCCGCGTCTGTCTGATCTGATTTTGTTTGATGCTCTGGTTGCCCATATGCAGGCAGTGGCCTGGGCTGATAAGGAAGGCTTTAAGCTGAAGCGTAAGGAGAGCGATAACGATAGCATCACATCCGAAAGTCGTGAACGTGAGAGTTCAAGTGTTGCCATTGATCCAGAGGTTTATTCATCTAGTGAATCAATTGATGATCAGCAATCAAAGCTAACAGAAGACAGCATTCTCACACCTGGTGAAGTCTTGGAGCGCACACAACTAAGCAATGAATTGCTGCTCAAGTTGATCGATTCATATACTTTGATCTCGAGCATTGTGCGTACTCAGATGTTGAAGCAATTGTCTAGCACAACATCAGAGCAAGCCTTGAATCTAATTGTGCCCGTTGTGAGTGATAAGCCAGCGATAATGTTGGAGTTGCATGCCGCATTTCTCAAGCTGCTGCCTAATGAGGATAAACAGTTGATAGCCAACGAGTGGCCAAAGTGTCTGCTGGTCAACGATGATGCCTTCAATGGCAAACAACATCCAGTGGAGGCATACACCCTGAACATTATTGATGCTCACATTACCGAATTGACCAAATCAACAACTTATTCAACTTTGCACACTTTGAAGCATTGCTTAAAGTCTATATTGCATCTATTGGAGCTGCTGTTGCCATTCTGCACAGCCATTGGAGTGGAGACGCAATTGAAGCCACTTCTGATTGCTTCCATGATGGATATGCGCACGGATTACCTGCAGAGTCAGAGTGAACAGTGTTTGCGTGAGATTCTCGATGGGCTCACCAATGAGGCACATAAGCAGTTGCTCTTTGAACACATGATTGGACACTGTTATCACATGTTGATTGACTTTGCTGCTGAACTGAAACAACCGTCAACTGTTGCTGCTGGAGATCAGGAGCAGCGTGCTCTATTCAATGAATCTATGCTCTTTGCGGTGCTCAAGACAATGATTAAAATGCTGGATGTACCCACAGCTGTGCAGGCTATGCGACAATTCTTCAAGGAACAACGTGCAGGAAGTTTAACCACCTTGTTGTTGTCCTTCACAGGGACAACATTGCCTTTGAGCTATGCTCGCAAAATGCTGCAATTTGTGGAGCGTCTATTTGAACAAGCTGCACAACCGGATGTACATTTCCAGCATGAAGAGCTAGTGGAATGCTTTGCCGAACTGGGCAACGTGGATGTAGCTCGTTTAAAGCTTTGGCTTGCACATATCATCTATGGACCTAATGTAGTCCCTGCTGCGGCCAACAATAGCAGCTGTGAGGCATCCTGTAAGCTGTTGACCAGCATTATGCAACCATCGAGCAGCTCCAGCAGCAATGCTCAGACACCAACGAATATGGCCACAGTTTCAGCCATGCCAAGTATCTCGGATCAACTGGATGCCATGGATATAGACTATGATTGTGGAGGCGCGGGAAATGCTGCACCGAATACATCACAAATCTTGAGTCTCTGGCAGGCGGCAAATCAGCCCAATAATCAATCGGAGGATTCTTCGCAAGCATGTGATCAACAGAATGGAAATACACATCGTAATGGTGCCTTGTTGTTGAGTTTCATCAAATCCCTGGTACGGGATCAACCAGCAGCTGCTCAGTTAGCTCCTCCACTCTTCCAGGCCTTGTTGCAACTGGGACAAACATTGATAACGCCACCACAGGATGGTTGTGACTTCGCTGATGTGTTGCAGATTATGATTTCACTGGCGGATGCATCGCCAGCACGTGGTCATGTGGCATTGTTCAATACAACGTTACTTTGGCTAGAATTGGCCAAGTTGCAATTGCCCGACAAGCAGTTGAAGCATGCAGAGAATGTAAGTGCGTTGTTGAGATACCTGAGTGAACTACTTCAAGGTATTGGATATCGTGGAAGTCGTCAGCATATGCCACCTTGGGATGATGAACTCCAGCTCGACATTGACGAGCTGTTCGATGAACTTGCGGATGATCAGCAGGAACAGGATTCTCTGCTGGATGACTCCGATGAGGATACGCTCAATAATAAACTCTGCACGTTCTCGCAAACCCAAAAGGAGTTTATGAACCAACATTGGTACCATTGTCACACCTGTAACATGATCAACACCGTCGGAGTGTGCTCGGTTTGTGCTCGAGTTTGTCACAAGGGACACGATGTGAGTTATGCCAAATATGGTAACTTCTTTTGTGATTGCGGTGCTAAGGAGGATGGCTCCTGTCAAGCCCTGAGTCGTCGTTTACCCACCAGTGGATGTGATGCCCGGGATGGTTACGTTTCTGCTCACATGAGTCTGCTGGCAACTGGGAAGAAGCGTCAATCGCCTCCCACACAGATACGCAAGGATTCGTTGAGTAATGAACGCATTGCATTGCTTGGCAAGTTGTTGGAACCACATCGTGATGCACTGCAGCATCCGGATCAGTGGTTGCTCGTTGTACGTTGCATTCTCGAATATTTCGATGTGTTGTTGCCCTCGATCCGTGAGAACTGTACTCTCTACTCCATTGTGGGTTGCCACAAACGTGCAACGGCTGCGTTGGAGCGACTGCATCAATTGGACCAGAGTTTCCAGTTGACGGATCAACTGATGTTTGCCACATTGGGCTCCCAGGAGGGCGCCTTTGAGAATGTGCGCATGAACTACTCGGGAGATCAAGGACAAACAATCAAACACCTCATCTCTACGGGAGTTGTGCGTCGTGTCGCCTTCTGTTGCCTATCATCACCGCATGGACGACGTCAACAGCTTGCTGTGTCCCATGAGAAGGGTAAGGTGACGATACTACAACTGTCGGCACTTTTGAAGCAGGCGGATGCCTCCAAACGAAAGCTGACACTTACCCAACTCAGCTCAGCGCCAATTGCCTGCACTGTGCTCTCCCTGGCAGCAAATCCCTGCAACGAGGATTGCTTGGCCGTATGCGGTTTGAAGGAATGCCATGTGTTGACATTCTCCAGCAGTGGAAGCACCAATGAACATATTGTGGTCACTCCACAACTGGACAATGGCAACTACATCAAGAAGGCTGTTTGGTTGCCTGGATCACAGACATTGCTCGCATTGGTCACCTCCGATTATGTGAAGATCTACGACCTGGCCGTGGATGCGTATAGTCCGAAATATTATTATCTTGTGGCTGTGGGTAAAATACGTGATTGCACATTCATGTATCAGGAGGGATCGTATTATATGCTCACATTTGCCAGCAGTGGATACATTTACTATCAGACCTTAGATGAACAGAGTCTTGCCGTGCATGGAGATTTCTATGTGACTAATACTCTTGAATTGAGTCATCATCATATCAAGGATGTTAATGGTCAAGTTGGATGCGGTGGCGTCTCCATTTATTACTCCCATGCCTTGCAATTGCTTTTCTACAGTTACGCTTCTGGTCGTAGCTTCTTCTCACCACTCACAAATGTGAATCAAGGAGTTAAAGGCATCTATCATCTGGATACGAACTCGGCTAGCAAATCGTCATCAAAGGGTCCCCTACAACCGCTGGTGCAATGGACTGAAGTTGCGGGACATCCTGGTTTGATTTATGCCAACATGCAGACATCCAATAATCCAATAATTTTAATGCTCACACCAGAGCTTATTTACATGCAAGAGATCAAAGCTCAATCTGCCAAGTCACGTATCATGGATGTGGTGGGCATAAGACATTCAGTAGCAGGCACTGAAAAGACCACATTGTTGTTACTCTGCGAGGATGGCAGTCTACGCATCTTCTCCGCACAGCCGGAACACACAAGCTTCTGGTTGTCACCACGTGTCCAACCTCTTGGAAATCAACTTTACTCTGCCACCTTGTTGGCCAAAAGTGGCAGCACTTTGTCAGCCACAAGTCCCAAATCGACCAAACCCAATAAGATACCACGTAAATCTGCTGGACAACAAAAACAATTAACATCTGGTGGTATGCCTGTGTTTCCCATTGACTTCTTTGAGCATTGTAACATGTTGGCTGATGTGGAGTTTGGTGGCAATGATCTGTTGCAAATCTACAACAAGCAGAAGCTCAAAACACGTCTCTTCTCCACGGGCATGTTTGTGGCAAGCACACGTGCTAACGGATTCACGCTCGAGGTGCTCAACAATGATCCCAATGTAGTGATGGTCGGCATACGTGTTCTGCTGGGCACACAGGATATTCAACGTGCTCCACAATCCGTGAGCATACTGGGACGCACAATTCCTACGCCTGTGAGACGTGCACGTTGGTTTGACATCCCCTTGACCCGGGAAGAGATGCTCCAGTCGGATAAACTACTGAAGGTTTGCTTTGCCAAGTCACAGGATCCGGAACATGTCACTTTACTGGATTGTATCGAAGTCTATGGCAAGTCCAAGGAACTTGTCGGCTGGCCAGATGACAGTGAGGAGTTGCCGCCCGCAGCCGGCGCAGTGACAGCAACCACAGCCACTGCCTCGCCAGCAAGTGTTGCAAATTTCGGTGAAGGATTCAATAGCATCACACAGCTGGATCGTATGTGCACACATCTTTTGGAGGTGCTCGATTGTGCCCTGCATCTGTTGGGCAATGGAGGAGCTGTTGCGGTTGCAATGCGTCTGAAGGCTGTAAAGACAGCCAGTCAACTCTTACTGTTGCCCACACCTAATCCTGTCCAGACTCAAGCACGCTATGTGCTGGCCACGCTTTATGGTAGTCGCACTTCCTATCATGGCTATAAGGATGGAGTTCTCTTGCAATTCGTGCACGGAGAGTTGCAGGCAATGCAACCGAAGTTGACTCAATTGGATACACTGCAGGACATTGATCCGGAATCCTTTTATCGTCTTATTCTCCTGGTTCGTGGCATTGCCAACGCACGTCCTCAATCGTTGGCCAAGATTTGCGCCGAGTGTAGTTATGATATTGTACCTGCTCTCATGTCCATTGTCTTGGAGCTGCACAAGGTGACGCCTGCCTTGGATGAGCCCACAAATATTGTGCGACGCGGTCTCTGTCAGGCAGAGACAATTGTCCATTGTCTGGTGGAGATAATGTATGGATTTGCCTTGGCCGATGCTAGTCAAGTGGGTCGCATGACCAAGTACTTTATTGAGCTGCTCAAGCATGATGCTAGTGTGATTAGTCACAGTGCCAAGGAGGCGCTCATCCTCTTGCTCAGTCCACGCATGAAGCGTCGCAAGGTGGCGATAGTTACCACGCCTCCAGCCTGCTCCACGCCTACTCCATCCACATCGGCGATTAGCAGCAGCACTTTAAGTGCTCTACAAGGAGCTGCTTCTCAGGCAGCCAGCGATATTATTGAGGAAGCGGCAGCAGCGGCTGTGGATGCCGCAGCCAATGCTGGAGCGGATCCGAATGCTCTGATGGAAGCAGACGCTTTGGGAGGCGTTAATCAACAACAGCGACAGTTGCTCAACTTGGAGGCCTTTATGGGCGGCGGCTTTCCACGATTGCTTGGATTGCCTGAAGATGCCGATGATGAGGCCATCATGGACATTGCCATTGCTCTCAGTTTGCAGCAACATGGTGGGGATGCCAATGCACTGCAATCGCTCCAACAAGGATTGGCCAATTTACAGGGTATACGCCTAGCAGCGGCAGCAGCAGCTACAGCTGCAGTGAGTGGAGACACAGGCGGTTCAGATGATGATGAGGGCTCCAATGTGGCCACAGATGGTTCCACATTGCGCACCTCTCCAGCTGAACCTGCTGGTAGTGGCGGCTCCGAGAGTGGAGGCAGTGGAGTGGAAAGCATTGGCGGCACTTCAGCTCGTAGCAGCAATTTCGGAGATCATGCGAATGCTTCTCCGCCACGACAAAGCAAGGATCAGGAACAGGAACAGCCAGGCACAAGTGGCAGCTGCGTGGCAGCTCTCAGTGCGATGAGCAGCAGCGAGGATAACGAAATTAACGAGGATGAAAAGCTTAGCAAGCTACATGATTTGAGGTACGAATTGAATTACACTTCATACTTATGGATATTAATCTGTGAATCTTTTGTAGAATTGCCGTGCTGGAGAGCATTATCGAGCACTTGGGCACTTTTGATTTGTGTAATGGACTACAGGCCATACCGCTTATCCAGGTTATTCTCATGCTGACCACAGATCTCAATGGCAACAATGAGCGGGATCAGCAGGTGTTGCAAGATCTCCTCTCCGCTTTGGTTGAGTATGTGGATATTGGTAAACGTGGCGCAGCCACCAAGGTGAGCAGTTTATACCTTATGCTTAAAAAAACAAGGGGTATTTCTCGTCTGCGAGTAGAAAAAAATCAAAAAACAAGATAAATTTGACCTTAAGCACTCCCTAACTAATATTATTCGGAGTTTCCCATTCCTCGTCGGTGGGAAAATTTCTTGAGTTTGTATTTAACATTATTTGTTTTATAATACATTCCTACTAGTTTTAATTGAAATTGCCGGAAGCTTTAAATTAATCTTCATTATTTTACGTTTCCTTTATTTTAGATGGAAACCAAGTGTCCTGGCAATGAGGTGCGTCTAGCATTGCTATCGCTCTTTGGTGTGATGATGGGCAAAACCAAATCCAAGCAAACTGGCACCACCTCGCCACCACATCAATTCAAGGATAACACGTCGTTTGTAGCCAGCACCACAGCGAATGTCCTGAGCAAAAGTGGCGCCTTTGTCTACGCACTTGAGGCGCTCAACACGCTACTCGTGCACTGGAAACAAGTGCTGGGTGATCCCTATGCAGCAGGAGGTACTGGAGGTACACCACCTGCGAGTGGAAATGCTGCTGGAACATCAACGCAGTTGCTTAAACCCATTAAACATGGCCCTAAACCAGACATATCCATACTTATACCGCACAATTATTTGAAAAATTATCCGGATATATTTGAATCCTATGACGCTTTGCTCACGGAGATCATCGTTCGGCTGCCTTATCAGATTCTACGGCTGAGTAGCGCTCATCCGGATAACTATGACAGTGGCTTCTGTGAGGCAATGACTTTTACACTCTGCGAATACATGATGTTGAATTTAAATGCTTTGCTGCGTCGCCAAGTGCGCAAGCTCCTCATGTACATCTGTGGCAGCAAAGAGAAGTTCCGCATGTACCGTGATGGACATTCTTTGGATGCACACTTCCGTGTTGTGAAGCGTGTTTGCAGCATTGTCAGCAGCAAGGTAAGTTTACTATTACAGTCAAATTTATTATAATAACAAAGTTATGCCACTAATTAATACTCTGCTCTTGCTTTACAGAACGGTGCACCTTATAATGCTAATCCACCAATGCTGAGCTATGATGCATTGGTGGAGCTGACGGAACACTTGCGCACCTGCCAGGAGATTAGTCAAATGCGTACTGGAAATTGGCAAAAGTTTTGTGTGGTGCATGAGGATGCGTTGGCCATGTTAATGGAGATTGCCTGCTATCAGCTGGATGATGGCGTCTCTCCCATTATTATACAACTATTGCAGGCAGCTGTTTGCAACATGCCACTGCCATTAAGTGGCGTCAGCAGCAGCAGCAGCAGCAGCAGCAGCAGCAGCAGCAGCAGCAGCAGCAGCAGCAGCAGCAGCAGCAGCAGCAGCAGCAACAGCAACCACAACAGCAGCAGGTGGCACAACCTCAACCCTCAACTAGTAGCAAATTGCGTGGGGAACGTGAGAAGAGCGAGGATACGGATACTGCCTATTACTCTAAATTTGATCCAGCACAATGCAGCACATTTGTACATCAAATCTTTCGATATGCCAGCGATGCGCTCATCATACGCTTTGTGCGCATCTTCCTTCTGGAGAATAACGTGAGTCAACTTCGTTGGCAGGCGCACTCCTTCATGACTGGACTCTTTGAGCATGCCAATGAGCGACAACGTGAGAAGCTATTGAGCATCTTCTGGAATCTGTGGCCTTTGGTGCCCAGCTATGGACGACGTACTGCACAATTTGTTGATCTTCTTGGCTATTTGACCCTAAGCACACGCAGCATTACGGAACGCTTGCCGGAATTTGTAACCCGCGCCGTGGAAGTGTTGCGACAACAGAACGAACTGCTTTGCAAGCATCCAAATGCACCTATCTATACCACACTCGAGTCCATATTGCAGGTTAGTCTCTCGCTAATCATGTTATAATTAACATTGTCTCCGTAGAGACTTCAAAATACGTTTAATGGCAATTAATGCGTTAAACATTAACCCACATTTTCTTTAACAGGTAAATGGGTACTACCTTGAATCGGAGCCTTGTTTGGTCTGCAATAATCCGGAGGTGCCGATGGCCAACATAAAGCTTCCTTCGGTCAAGTCGGACTCCAAGTATACGACAACCACGATGATCTACAAGTTGGTGCAATGCCATACGATTTCCAAGTTAATTGTCCGAATTGCGGATCTCAAGCGCACTAAAATGGTGCGAACCATCAATGTTTATTACAATAATCGCAGCGTTCAGGCCGTTGTTGAGCTAAAGAATCGTCCGGCATTGTGGCATAAGGCTAGATCCGTCTCCCTGCAATCAGGACAGACGGAACTTAAGATTGATTTCCCGCTGCCAATTACAGCATGTAATTTGATGATTGAATTTGCTGATTTTTACGAGACAGTCAGCGGTTCCAGCGAGAATTTACAGTGTCCACGTTGCAGTGCAGCGGTGCCAGCATATCCGGGAGTTTGTGGCAATTGTGGCGAGAATGTTTTCCAATGCCACAAGTGTCGTGCCATCAACTATGATGAGAAGGATCCGTTTTTGTGTCACGCTTGCGGTTTCTGCAAGTATGCCAAATTTGATTTTAGCATGTATGCACGTGTTTGCTGTGCTGTCGATCCCATTGAATCAGCTGAGGATCGTGCCAAGACCGTACAATTGATTCACAGCTCATTGGAACGTGCAGATCGTATCTATCGTCAGTTGTTGACGAATAAACAAATGCTAGAGCTGCTTATCCAAAAGGTAGCTGAACATCGCAGCAGTGATCGTCTGGTGGAGGACAACATGGGCAGCGTGCACAGCACTTCGCAGGTCAACAAGATCATTCAGCTGCTTGCCCAGAAGTATTGCGTGGAATCACGCACAAGTTTCGAGGAGCTCAGCAAGATTGTACAGAAGGTCAAGGCATGTCGTAGGTGAGTAACGAGCAGTCGAGATTGATTGACTGATGAATGATTGAATTTATTCTAGTGAATTGGTTGCCTACGATCGTCAGCAACAGGATCAGCCTGCGGTTACGATGCCATCTGGTGCCGAGGCAAATCATACGACAAATCGCTGCTATGGCTGTGCCTTGGCTTCCACCGAGCAGTGTCTGACATTGCTGCGCGCCATGGCCTATAACTATGACTGTCGTGTGGGACTCTATAGTCAGGGATTGGTCAGTGAGCTGGCCGAGCATAATTTGCGACGCGGCACACCACAAATCCAGGAGGAGGTTCGCAATCTGCTGGTGGTTCTGACCAAGGACAATGCCGAGGCCTGCATGCATCTCCTACAGCTGGTGACGACACGTGTTAAGAACGCTCTCATGGGATCTATACCATTAATCAGTCTTGAGGCGGCTGTGCATCAGGAGATGACACTGTTGGAGGTGTTGCTCGGACAGGATGATGTGTGCTGGGAGTACAAGCTCAAGGTTATCTTTGAGCTGTTCATTAGCAATTGTCGGTGAGTACGATAATATGTAGATGAATAGATTTATGTGATGAAATGCGAAAAACTATAAATTAATTTTTGCTAATTTTAGCTTGCCACGTGGTCCAGTTACATCCGTTCTGCATCCTTGTCTGCGCATCATGCAGAATCTTATTTCTCCTGCACTGCCCAACAGCGGCAACAAGAACAATAACAACAACAATCAACAGCAACAACAGCAAGGACAACAACAGCCACAACAAGCGCAGGAAATGTGCAGCATTAAATTGCTGGAGGGGAATACCATAGACTATCGCGCCTGGTTAAGCTCTGATCGCAATCACGAATACAGCGCTTGGAGCAGTCGCATGCCCATCACCACCAGTAAATGTCAGCAGCGTCAAGAGGGAGGCATCAAACAACGTGGTGGCAAGCAACAATCGCAGACCGTTGATACACCTGCCAAGGGAGGACGACGTGTCGATGTACGTGCTGTTTATCTGTCTGAGAAGTATGGATTACGCTGGCGTCAGCTTGTGCTAGACAAGAACAAGGTCATCAAACCATTGGTGTTCAATGCCAAATGGATACAACCTCTGCTTTTCAATGCCAACTCGCGATTTGGCAGACAATTGGCTTGTTCACTGCTCAGTGGTTTGTGCCGCACCAGCGAAAGGAAGCAACAGGCATTAAATATGCTCACGGGATTCCTCAAGCATGTGGGCGAGGCAGGAGAGGCAAGTGCCGAGTATTTGACGCTCTATCGCACGGTGGCCACTGAAACCCCATGGTTACAGTATCTGGTGTTACGAGGCGTTCTCGGCGAGATCTCACAGTTGTTGGCAGTGGAAATAACTAAAATTCATCGCATGGAAGAGCATTCTCTGTCCTCAGATCTGTCACTGGGTTATGCGTTGCGTCAATACGTGGAATTGCTTTGGTTATTCCTTGAGTGTCCCAACATTCGACGCACCTACAAGACACGTCTGCTAGGACCTGTACTGGAAAGCTATCTGGCATTGCGTAGTTTGGTCGTGCAACGCACTCGACTCATTGATGATGCACAGGAGAAGCTGCTCGAGATGCTGGAAGAGATGACCAGCGGTACGGAGGAGGAAACACGTGCCTTTATGGAGATCCTTATCGATACGGTGGAAAAAACGCGAATGAATGACATAAAGACACCAGTGTTTATTTTTGAACGTCTCTATTCGATCATTCATCCCGAGGAACATGACGAGAGCGAGTTCTACATGACACTGGAGAAGGATCCGCAGCAGGAGGACTTTTTACAGGGTCGCATGCTTGGCAATCCCTATCCATCCAGCGAGGTGGGCCTTGGTCCCCTAATGCGCGATGTGAAGAACAAAATCTGCACAGACTGTGAACTAATTGCTTTGCTGGAGGATGACAATGGCATGGAGCTGTTAGTCAATAACAAAATAATTAGTCTGGATCTGCCCGTTAAGGATGTGTACAAAAAGGTGTGGCTTGCCGAGGGCGGAGATCGTGATGCCATGCGGATTGTCTATCGCATGCGTGGTTTATTAGGCGATGCCACTGAGGAGTTTGTGGAGACACTGAATAACAAGAGCCAGGAACAGGTGGACACCGAGCAGCTCTATCGCATGGCCAACGTTTTGGCCGATTGCAATGGATTGCGTGTCATGTTGGAACGCATTGGCAGCCTGCAGCGAATCTCTCGACAGCGTGAACTGATTCAAGTACTGCTCAAATTGTTCCTTATCTGTGTAAAAGTGCGTCGGTGCCAGGAGGTGCTCTGTCAGCCAGAAGTTGGTGCCATCAATACACTGCTGAAGGTGCTCCAGATGTGCTTACAATCGGAGAACGATTCCATTCAATCGGCAGTCACCGAACAATTGCTTGAGATTATGGAAACAATACTCTCAAAGGCTGCAAGCGATACGTTGGACTCATTCCTTCAATTCTCGCTTACTTTCGGTGGTCCTGAATACGTTAGCGCACTGATCTCCTGTACCGACTGCCCCAATGTGCGCAATAATCCATCCGTGTTGCGTCATCTCATCCGCGTCCTTGCTGCCCTCGTCTATGGCAACGAAGTTAAGATGGCTCTGCTCTGTGAACACTTTAAGGTAAGTCTTCCCTAAGGAATTCCTTTAAAAGTCTTCAATTAAAACAATTTCTATCACAGCACACACTGGACTTTAATCGCTTTGACAATGAGCGCACCACTGAAGAGGAATTCAAGCTGGAACTGTTTTGTGTGCTCACTAATCAGATTGAGCACAATTGCATTGGCGGCACACTAAAGGATTATATCGTTAGCCTGGGCATTGTGGAACAAGCTCTTGCCTACATCACAGAGCATGCTCCTTGTGTGAAGCCAACTCTGCTGCGCACCGATTCCGATGAGCTGAAGGAGTTTATATCGCGGCCAAGCTTAAAGTATATATTGCGGTTCCTCACGGGATTGGCCAATCATCATGAAGCCACTCAATTGGCTATAAGCAAAGACATTATACCCATTATACATCGACTGGAGCAGGTGTCCAGCGATGAACATGTTGGCAGTTTGGCTGAGAATCTGCTGGAGGCTTTAAGCACGGATGCAGCAACTGCATCAAGGGTTCAACAAGTGCGTGACTCTACACGTGCCGAGAAGAAACGACTGGCGATGGCAACGCGTGAGAAGCAACTGGATGCACTGGGCATGCGCACCAATGAAAAGGGACAGGTGACGGCAAAGGGTTCCATTCTGCAAAAGATTGAAAAACTGCGCGACGAGACGGGTTTGACTTGTTTCATTTGCCGTGAGGGCTACTCCTGTCAACCGGAGAAGGTGCTGGGCATCTACACGTTCACCAAGCGCTGTAATGTCGAGGAATTTGAACTGAAATCACGTAAAACCATTGGCTACACCACCGTCACCCACTTTAATGTGGTGCATGTGGATTGTCACACCTCCGCCATACGCTTGACTCGTGGTCGTGATGAATGGGAACGTGCCAGCCTTCAAAATGCCAACACACGTTGCAATGGATTGTTGCCGCTCTGGGGTCCAGCCGTGAGTGAGTCAGCCTTCTCTGGTTGCATGACCCGACACAGTAGCTACATGCAGGAGAGCACCCAACGCTGTGACATTTCCTACACAAGCAGCGTGCATGATCTGAAATTGTTGCTCGTGCGTTTCGCCTGGGAGCGTAGCTTCCATGACGATGCGGGCGGCGGTGGACCTCAATCTAATATGCACTTTGTACCCTACCTGCTTTTCTATGCAGTCTATTTACTGCTCTCCTCACGCTCCGCCGCCAGGGATAGCAAAACTCTGCTTAATTATCTGACTGCAGCGCCATCCGACAAATGGCTGGAATGTGGCTACGAGGTTGACGGACCACTCTATATGTTAACCATATCGCTATCCCTGCACAGTCGAGAGATGTGGAACAAGCATAAGCTGGCCCATCTCAAACGTCTGGTGACAGTGGCACAAGCACGTCATGTCTCCCCCTCCGTGCTGTGCAAGGCGTTGTTGTCTCCAGCCGATCGGCAGGCCAAGGAGTATAGCGTCTATAAGCCGTTCCTTATGATGTGGGCACTCATCGATTTGATTTACAATACGCTCTTCAAGACGGTCAACACGCCTAAGGAGGAGGATTGGCCCGCTTCACTATTTGAATACATACGCAAGAATGATGAGGCGATGCTCAAAACCACGGATAACATATTGCAAACATTAACGGATGAGTTTTTGCCCTGCACCTCCTTTGCCGAGTTCTGCGATGTTGCAGGTGGAAATCAATTAATGAATTAATCATTGAACGTTTAGATATTAATATGCATGTCTTTTTCATTTACAGGTTTACTAAATCTGATTGAACAGCCGGATAGCTTCATTGAGGAGGTTCTTGCCGCGCTGCCGACCACAACAACTAGTTAAAAACCAAGACGCAGATTTCAGCATATTTAACAATGGATTACAACTTAAACACTAATCACTTTTAAGCATAATATGCATATACATATACTTATATATTTATCACCTACAACTATTTAATCAATAAAATTATTCGTTTGCACAATGAAAAACAATCACGGCGATCATTCAATTTATTTTCCATTATCTTTAACTTTATTGAAACATGACAAAAAAATATAAAACAAAGCTTATATTCCTAAATACAAAATAATACATAATCATATTGCAAAAAGGGACTCAATCGAAAAATAAATTAAATTTGTAAATATCATCAATACCATTACAACCTCAGTTCTATAAATTTTGCTAATTTCTTCCCAAGAAACCAACTATACGTATGTATATGTATATTCTAATAACAAATCATAGAGAAGAAAGAATTTAAAGCCATAGTGAGAAATTTGTTACAACCATTTGGTTACTGAGATTAGTTAGTTAGTGTGAGTATGTGAGAGTTTGCTTACTAAAAGAATAAGGAAATTCTTGGAAAAATCACTGAGATTTCTTTTGTTCGATAGTTGTTGCTTATTATTGCTGCTGCAGCTTGTTAAGCCAAATTAAAATGTTGGGTGTGTGTGTTCTGTGAGTAAACATAACAAGTGTTGTTCAAGAAACATTGGAAAGTTTACAAAAGAATATAGTTAATTTCATATTTGTTTCTTTCTTTTTTTGTTTCTTTCTTTGTTTTGTTTGTTAGTAGGTACACAGGTGCAAAAAGTGCGTGAGAGCTGTCATAAGTAATTAATTAACTAAATTGAGCAATTGCTAACCATCAACCGAGAGAGGGGGATATATCATAATACTCTTTATACAATACATTACAATTACGAGTAAGACAGAATATAATAATAATAGTAATATATATAAAAATATAATACCTTAAACCAAAATGTATATAATATCAAAGAGATTCGGATTTCGTATTTTTGTTAGACCAACGCAACTTGGGCGGGGGCAATGACACATTTATGTAAGTAGTAATAAATACATGCACATACAATAATAACTATTGTTATTTATGTTATTTTAGTTGTTTGTTTACTATGGCTGCTAAAAGTTGTTGTGCATCCATTCCGGCTTTTGTTCGTTCGTTTTTCAAAGAAATGCACATCGGAAAAGTTTTTGTTTCTATAAAATTGACAATACACATTTATACTTATATCTTAAGCTTAATATTAATATGTCAAATTCCATTTGTTTGTTTGCTTTGTATAAATGTTTCTTTTGTTTTTTTTTGCATTTTCATATTTTCACTTGGTTTTCTGTTTTTGTTTGTTTTTATTAGCACTAGATATTTTTTATCGTATTTTGATGATCCGATCTTTCTACATAGTATTTTTATGTATGTATTACATATTTTCGTTAGCTAAACTTTCTTCTTTTATGTACAAATATTGCCTAAACTATGTATACAATCCACAGACACCCACATACGTATTTAATATATAATCTACAAAATTCACTAGTTTTTGCTGCATATCATTAATGATAAAAGAGAGCACGGATTAAGTGGATTGGGATTGGGGGACGGAAGAGGGAATCCTTTTAGGCCTGATGATGTCGCTGGGCTGCAGCACGCATAAAGTGTCTTGCATTGAGGGGATATTGACGGGGATACGAGATGAGCGTGGAACCAAGCGCAATGCTTAGCGGTGCCTTGGAGCGACCTGGTAAACTGACAAAAACGGTGCCCACCGCAGCCAAATTATCGCAGGTTGGCTCAATGGCCACCAGCATAATCTCAGTTGCCTGGACAGAACGACAGCTGCTACTACTGCTGCTACTGTGATGTGGCAAGTGTCCATGCGTCTGTGATTCTCCCAGACTGTGACTCTGATGCTGTTGCAGGAGCAGCGCCTGGCGAGCTCGCTGTCGCATGGCACGCGTCGTTGAGGATGAGGCCGCCTGTGGACTGTTATCCAAATCCAAACTAGCGGATGCTAAAAAGATTTGTGCAAATGGACGCTTGGCCAAGTGCAACATTTCCACAACATGTTGACGACGAGCGCGTCGCAAATCTGCAGCTTGTTTCACCTTCCATACAATCACACAGAGGGCAAGGAATAGAAAGAAGCAGGAGAAGAATACGGAAAAGAATACAAATAGATCAATATGCAGTTGATCCTGGCGAAATACCACCGATCCATAGCTTGGTTCCGGTCCAGAACTGGCGCGTAATGCAATAAAAAACCGTGTGGCACTCAAATTGTGCGCATGTTGTGGCAAGGTCAATACCAAACGATTCTTTAGTCCAAAAAGACGCAACAAAGTATTACATTGGTTGAGAGTAACATGCGTACTCAGATCCTTGGCATACTGATCCTGAACCACAAAACTGTGCACTCCATGACTTCGACAATCGTGCAACTGTGGCACATAGAAGGTGCCACCTCTATTGTTGTCTCTTCCGGTTCGACGCTCTGGCGTGAAAAGTTTTTGCAACGTGACATTATCATGCCGAGGCAGGGCAATATTCAGAGGATGCTCTCGTTTAGTTTTGGGTCCCCAGTTGTACCGATTGTCCAGGAATATCTCATGATAGCCCGTAGTTTGATTTGTATCCACAATAAATGAATCATCCTGGGGCGACATAAACACATCCAGTTCCCCCTGTGTCACATCGATAATGATGCGTATGTCCACATTCATAAAACGCGGCTGGATCACAAAGAACACCGTCTGGCCGGGCTTTAATGCCGCAGGCTTCGATTTGCATTCCTCTGTGGATAGAAAAGAGACCACGTGAGCAATCGATTTTATAATTTTCTTAAATCATTTAAGGAACTTCTATTTGGTTATTATTATGATAGTGACCCATTAAAGCATTTGTTTAAACTTTGAAGTATAATACACTCATATATTTTTGATCAGGACGACGAGATGAGTCGATAAAGCCATGTACGTCTGTCTATCTGTCTGCCTCTTTCTATGCAAACTATCTTGATGAAACTTGGTACAGGTGCGTCGTATGTCGGAACCGGCTGGATCAGATCACTATAATTATAGCTGCCATAGTATGAAAATCTTTTTTGTTTTTTAAGATATCTCAACCAAACTCACAGATTGTACAGTTAGTTTTATACAGCCTTTTAGTATGAGAAACTTTTTGGTTTCATTAGATATTACAACCACACTCACTCGTAGAGTGTAATTCCGGTATCATTTAATAATGCCTGAACAAATTTATATTAAATCGGACTATGTCGAAATTTGAATGCAGGTCTCTGCAACGGTATACAATCTTTGGCATGCCAAAGATAGCTTGCGTTATATTTTTGTAAATTAATTTTTTTATTTAAGTAGTTTAATTATATTGTCCTTTCTTTTATTAAGAAATGTTTAAAGGAATTCCCAGATCCTCATCATGAAAATGAAGTCCGAGTTGCAATTGTTGAAGTCTTTTTAAAACCCTTATTAAATGAATCCCCCAACTTAATAAAATAAGTTCTAATCAGTCAATGAATTAAATCAGGGAATGAAACCGAAACGAATTTCGGTTACGGTTCCGGTTCCGGTTTCATTCCCTGAATTAAATACATAAATAAATGATAATCAGTAAGGGGACTCACCTATAGGCTTGGCATCGAAGCACATTCGCGACTCGACGGTAATTTGCTTGTAGCATTGATGTCCATCGGTGGGATTCCCCGCATACGAGTCGCGACATTTGGAGCACTGAACACTCCAGCACAATTGAGCGGAGTTCTTGCCCCCGCCGGCTGTGCAGGTTGCATCACTTTCCGTATTATTAGCACAGTTGCATTTCTCACCAGTGACGGCATCACAGACATTGCCATGTCCATGACACTGACATGGTCGACACTGGCGATGGAGATCCTCACTGCCACGGAAATATCCCAACAAACAGCTGTCACAACGATCTCCGGCCGTGTGATTGCCACAACGCAGACAGGTGGCATTATGGGCAGGACCTTCAGGTAAAATGCGTTCCAATTCGGAGCGGGTCATGTTAAAAAAAGCGGGATCCGCATCGTAGGCAACACAAACATCCGAGTGACCATGGCAATACTCCAAGCAAGGCTGACAGGCATGACCCTCGCGAGGATTGCCCACAAAGAGAGGCTGGCACTTCTCACACTGCTCTCCCATGGTGTTGTTATGGCATTCAAGGCAAATGTCCAGACGACTGCTCGACTCACAATTGGAGTGTCCATTGCAAAGGCACTGAATACTACAGTTTTCTCCCACATAGCCAAAGTCACATTTGCATTCATTGGGACGCACACAGCTGCCCCGGACGCATCCTTGACTGCAGACAGGAAGACAAGTGTTTTGTTCGTCGCGATATCCTGCAGCACAGACGCACTTGTAACCGAGAGTTGGTGTATCCAGATCAATGCATTGCTCCGACACAGCATCACAATTGTGATGTCCATTCTCACATTCATTCTCTGCCGGACACTGTACATAATGCCAACTAACAACGTCAGCATGTGTGAGTTGTGAATCATTTCTCCAGCTGCTGTAGATCAAATCACAAGTTGATCCCGATGGATACTCCTGCCGATGCTCCAATGCACCCTCTGTACAAATGCCGTCGCCATTAAATCCCTCACGGGCACACCAACCACAGTGGGCATGCTCCAAGCAGCTGGAACACTGTGAATACACATGACATGGTTCTGGGCAACGTTCCAGCTCCGTGGATTCCAAGACCAAGCCACAAACGCCGCCAGCACAGAGCAAAGGTTGTGCACTGGGCGATAGACAAGCATTCAACATGGTCGACCATTTGCAATCCGAGGCAGTTGCATCCTGAGCCGACTGCAGACAACTGCTGCAGTTGGTGTGTGTGTGACAAGCAGGTGGACATTGTTCCACCAAACGATAGGCATTCTTTTCCACCAGCTCACGGGCAATGCACTCCACATGCCCAAGTTCATTGCGTGCCCAATGACATTGCTCCGAATGCAACATGCACGACTCACATCCAAGTTGATGACATTGCGGCAAGGGACACAGTCCAAGTACGCCAACACTTAACTCCTTGGGACACCAGGCGCTGCTCCTGGCACAATTCTCACCAGCAGGCACACAACGTCCACGTATGCCACATTCGTCGCACCACTGACAAACCGGCGTCATCTCCTGATGAATTGGCCAAGCGGCCAAGCAGGCACTGCAGCTGCCAAAGCTTGAGCAATTGCGACTCGCCAACCAGACATCATTGCAGGCAGGACCATTGTTAATCACCAGAGTGCCATTATGATTCGCACATGGAGCACGTCCCTGCGTAAAACAATGGGAGCTATTGCTGTACGTGCTCTGAATGGTACAATAACTGCAGCCCATGTAATGGCGACAAATGGATTTTCCGCCACTCCAAAGCTGACAGAGATCCTCTGGGATATTGATGCGTGTGACATGACTTTGGGTGGCACTGCCATCCCAACCGCCAATCACATAAATCGTTCCACTATCCGCGTCAATGGCCATGTCCTCGGCATAACTGGCAATTGGCAGACGTCCAATTAGCTGCACATCCTCCGTAAGACGCACCCATTGATTACAGGCATAAACATAGGCAATCAATACATCTGTGGAGTTGTAAGGTGTTGTTCTGCCGCCATAGACAACCATGTAGTGCTCCGTGCTTACCGCAGAGTGAAAGTAACGTCCACGTGGCAACAAGGATGCAGGTGAATTCAATTCCTTAAATGTCGGCAACTCTGTCCAAGTCAATTTGGTCAAATCCAAAGCATAAAGCTTGTTCTGTGATTCACCCGAATAACCGCCAAATACATAAACACTGTGCGTCTCTACATGGTAAACTGAACTATGGCCATAGAGCACGGGAAGACGAGCTCCCATTGCTGCCAATTGTTGCCAACGTCCAGAGTCCAGATTAAATTCCCACAGCTCCAAGGGACGCGACTTGTTCAAGCTTAATCCACCGATTAACAATAAGGATTCTCTATCCTGATAGCGCACTTGACTTAAAGTATGTCCAGCCAAAGCTGGCGGAGATTCCTGCTCTTTTAGCACTTCGATTTGACTCCAACGTTGATTCTGTATGGAAAATTGCCAGAAATCCGCAAGCAGACGTGAACTTACACCAACTCCACCATAAATATAGATGCTTTGTTTTTTCACATAAATTTCAGCAGCATGAAAATAACGTCCCAATGGCATGCGATCCTCCGGTGTGGATGATTCCACAGTGACCTGCAACCAGGTGCCATTCTTCGTATCAAATTGACGGAAGTCATTGAGGGGACCATGACTGGGCGAATAACCGCCAAACATCCACAAAGAACCACGTCGATCGGCATTAACCGAGTGACCAAAACGTGGTATAGTCTTCCGCAGATGCTCCAATGCCTCACTAAGAAGTTGGGTGTTGAAGAGCTCGGTCAGCACCAAATGATTGCGTTGCACCAGCGTGCCACAATCTGCTCCAGCATAGCTTCCATTGCTGCAGATGCACCGTCCATATTCCGTATCACAATAACCCTGCAATCTCTTGGCATGACAATTACTTGGACAGATCTCAATCTCACAGCGTGCTCCCACATATCCCGAGGGACAAACACATCGTTGCTGGGCATCACAGATGTGCGGATGCAGACAACTGCCGGCCACACAATTCTTAACGGAATACAGGGCATTAAAGCCAAAGTGTCGACGTTCGCTGCCTTGTTTATAGTAGACAGTCACATGGCTGGAACGTGCCTCAATGATCCTTGCCGCACTGTACGGTTCACAGACCACGGCCAAGAGTTGATTCTGTTGTGCAGCTCCAGTTAGATCCGGTAAACTATCGTAGATATACACGGCATTCTCATCACAATCCATGACCAGACTGTTCCATTGGAATTCCAATTGCAACAACGACTTATCTGCATGCAACGTCTTCGGTTGCAATATCCAGAGACATTCACGCACCTCCAAACTGGCGCCCCATGGTGAGCGATATGATTGATAGGAACCAATGGCACTGCGTCCAATGCTTGTGAGTATGCCACGGGATTCACACTGATAATAACACTGTCCACCATCACGAGGATCTCCATAGTATCCTGGTGCACAGACATCGCACTTCAATCCTTGAGTGTTGTCCTTACAGAAGCATTCGCCGTGGCTAACATTGCAGATACCCTGGAAAAAAGAACATATTAATAATGGTACACCAGATAGTTAAAAAAAATATAATAAAATATTAACACGATAAAAACCAATATTTGCAAACAAACCACAAGTATTAAACTTTAATATTGTTTTGTTTAATTTATAACAAAGAATCTAAATACGAACATTTTATTTGCATTTAATTTTTTGGTCTTTTTTCTTTTTTTTTATTAATCGTATTAAATATTTTAATATAATATTCAGTTACAAATAAAACAAAGTACTTTTAGTACCCAAAAAAGTTGGTACACTTTTATCGAAGACGATCCTTTTCTCTAAACTCGGGTACAAAATATTTTCAAAAAGAGCCAGCTACAAAAAAAACGAGCTGTCAAACATATCCCGACATAACATTTGTATGAGATCGCCAAGAAGAACAGATTCACACCTACGAGAAGTAACGGGACGACAAAGAAGAAGCATTGTCCAGAATCTGCATCGTTACTGTCTGACGATGACAGACACAAGGATCAACGTTAGCAGAGCTTGATGGAAATGTGGACAGTTGTGCCACTTTAGTAGCAAATGCAAGAATCCCCGTGTCATCTTCTGCTGGGTTTGTGGACGTCGTGGGATCTGCATGGATGAATGCTTTAGATCCGCGGCTAAAAAACGCCCCCACCACCACTATTAAAGTACGTCTGAGGTCGCCTCGTGGCTTGGGTTACAGTCGACACCGGAACGACCAAGAGCTGCATAGGTAAATAGGACAACGCACAACCAACGCTCGGTGTTAGCACGGTCAATTCTGTCAGACGGATCCCAGCTGGAAGTAAGGCAGGTACTCATGGTGTGCATTCGGCTAGGACAACGCTTCGTGTTGATCCCGGTTCAGTCCTGCCTATTGCGCTGTATGGTGTCATTCTAAGCATGGACTTTCTTTGTATGTTGGAGGTACGAATAGGAAGTGACCAGGCTCAAGTGCAGCTGAAGCGCCAGTTGAACCATTGCCACGACCTTAATCTCATCCTCAAAGGGACCTCGGATAATCAAGCTAACCACGGGCACAGGTTGGACACATAAGTTTTATGGACTCGTCAGCCAACGTGCACTTACTTCTGGCAAAATTGAGGTACACAATAATAGCCGGCAGCAACGATGAGGAAGGACGAACAACATCTCGCAGACCAAAAATGACATGAGAGGAACTACAGCCCAGCACTTCGGCCGAAGCAAGAGGCGATGTTGCTGGAAAGTATATCCCATGCCGTACACCTCAACAGGCAGTATCTGCTGTTCGCCGGTGATCATGTATACAAGGCACAGATCAACTCACGGGAACAGGTTACCATAAGGGGAAAAAAACAGAAACTTAGAGTCTCTGTGATCTACATACAAAGATGTTTATACGAATAATTAGCCTTTTACATAAATTGCCACTCTTCGACCTCTCTTCTCCTCTTCCAACTAATAGTCTACTTTGTTCACATATTCACAAATTGCCAAACAAAAATAGAAAAGATAATATATAGATTCTTTGCCTTACCAGATCCTGATTGCCATGACCATTGCACTCGCAGGGATGACAGCCAACAGCAGCGGTGGCATTGCCATAACTTCCTTGACGACATCGCTCACAACGTTCTCCCTCTGTCCAAGATTGGCATTGATCACACTTGCCCAGTCGCTCAGTGCACGTAGAATGGTTATTGCAACCACAACTAACACCACAATCACTGCCCGTCCAACCCAAGTCACATTTGCAGCTGTAATCCGGCGGACCAGAACAATAGCCATGCTGACAAAACTCATAACAAGTGCGGACACAACTGAATCTTCCATCGCCGACGTAACCACGACGACAATGGCAATTGTAACTGCCTTGGGTGTTGGTGCACTTGGCCTCCTTGTGACAATCATGCAATCCAAGACCACATTCATCCACATCCGGACACTGGGCGTATGCCCATTCTGCGTCATGTTGTGTGCTACTGTTAAGGGCCAAGGAACAATTTCCAGCGCTGTAACTGAAATCTCCCTGCATGCAGATGCCCTCAATGGGATTATCACGATCGAAACACCAGCCACAACTCAAGGTTCTCAGGCAGGAGGTGCAATTACGATGACGTTCACAGGATTTACACTGTTGCAATGCACGCGTTTGTTCATTTGTTTGCATTATCAATGTGGTTGTTTGGGATGACGAAGATGAAGTTCCTCCAGAAGCTGCTGCAACTGTTGGTGGTGTTCCCACCTTGTCAATCCATTCACGGCACATGCCAAATTGATATTCACTTGTGTAGACTGCAAAACTAAAGCATTGTGCACTTGCCTCGCACCAAACACAACGTCCTCGCTCTCCCAAACATTGATCACATCCCTGACGTTCTCGACATGGTCGTGGACATTGTTTAAGGGCTCGAACACTGCTATTGGATTT
The DNA here is from genome assembly GCA_035044365.1 of Drosophila neotestacea. Taxonomy (NCBI): domain Eukaryota; kingdom Metazoa; phylum Arthropoda; class Insecta; order Diptera; family Drosophilidae; genus Drosophila; species Drosophila neotestacea. Next base: position 230,221 of record JAWNMD010000327.1, read on the forward strand.
GCCAATGCGTCCGCAACGTGCATCATCCAGCCACCATTCGCATTCGCCATTCCCTGGAGTGGAAACACACGCCTCACAGCTCACATAGTTGGAACAGTTGGCACATTGACTTGGTTGACTGATCAAATAAGCCCAATGGGTGCCATGCTCCTCCTTCGAATCTTTGTTAGCCACACAAACAGCACTCTCGTTGACCGATTTTAAATGGCATTTGCTGGTTAACGGACACCAGGAACAGGAGGCATCTGTCAGACAGTGCAAACAGTTGACATATTGGCTACAGTCGCCGGAATAATACGGTTCTAGATATTCAAAAGTAAACGCATTCAGTTGTCCATTGTGCAGATGTTGCAACTCCATTTTCGTCTTCTGATACGTGTTGTAAATGTTATTCTGTCCAATGCGACGACGGGCCTGCAAAGAAACCAGAGTTGAGAGTTAAAGTTAAAGAATAAACTTTATATAAAGGAATAAAGCCGACACCTAACAATATATACACAGGATAATTCATAAAAGTTGGTCCAAAAGATCTATGTATAGTATTACATGGCATGAGTTACGTTGATGAATATCCACTTTTATTAACTCTGAATTTGAATTTTATTAACTCTCAATTTTGTTGTTTATTAGAATTATGATTTGAAATCTTAGAAACAATCATGTGTATTTTTATAATTAATGCTTTAAACTTAACAATTGACTTTAACTGGAAAAAACCACATTTTGTTCATTAATATTACTGAATAATAAAGAATTTTAATCATTAATGAATTTAATTAATCACAGAAATTTCCTTTCTTAAATAAACTTTAATTAATACCCTGTTTACGATTCTGATATCAAGTTGCACATTTAAAGCACATTTTTTGTTTAACAATTCTTGATATGCTTACTTTTAAAAACAATATTAGTATAGCATAACAACTGCAACTAATAATTATGATATCAATGGCAGAGATATTTGTTATATGTATCAGAAAGTTATAGATAACGAAATTCCCTAGCCAACTCACCTGGAAATCAATGAGAAAGGGTTGCTCGGTGCTCGGCAGTTGGACATTGCTGCAATACGATTGATTCGAGCTTTGACTGGTTACATTTTCTAGGGCATCAAGATTCATGCCAAGCCCAGCACGGAGCACAGCCGAGGAGTAGCTGCTGCACACCTGAATGGCCGAGTTATTGTTGTTGTTCCATTGTTGTTGAGGACGCACAAATCCCAAGAGACGGGCCAACATCTCACCCTCCTGGCGTTGCTCAAAGTATGCAGCTGGAGGAGGTGAAGAAAAGTCTACCATGGTGGCATTGACAATGCTTACATAATCAGGCATTGTGTAATTGACAGGATAATTGTATTTAATGTAGGTGAGTCCTGGTCGTCGATCATTCCGGGTGCACATATCAGGCTGACGAATCTCAGTGCCCTGATCTCCCCACCAACCGGCGCTGTCACCACAGATGCCATAATTATCATCCCGATGATGACAACGGGCATTTTGGACACACCACGTACACTCGTTTAGACCCAGCTTACTGGCCACAGAGAAGGCAGCAGCGGCACTGTTGCCACTTCCCCATGGTGTGCCATGTACCAAGCATGAATGACAATCCCCCAACGAGGGACAAATGCCAGGACAACGTGTGGTCTGTAAATTCGTAGTACAATTGGCGCCAATTGTGCGTCCATAGCAACTGCTATCAGCGGAGCACCAACCACACTCTGGATTCGAAAGGCAGGCTGTGTGGGATCCATGCAACCGACAGGACATTTCCGGATTATGATTATACAGTGTGTTCTCCACACGCAACACATGCGGCAATTCATAAGCAAAGAGATCTGCATTAACATTGCCATGATAGCCGCCCACAATGAGGAGTGTGTGATTCCGACGAAGTGCAGCCGCTTGAGCGAATACGCCCTGAGATTTCGGATAGAGACTGTCATCAGCAGAGACAACTTGATTGATCCAAATGTGACAGCTTAGATGATACCAATACATTTGATTATCATAGCAGATCTCATCCTTGTTATGACGATGTGTGTATCCGCCAAAGACAATCATATAATTTCCGGATATTGTGGCCGTATGAAAAGCGCGTTCACGTGGAATGTTTGTATCCCGCAGAGCGGTTCGTGGATACAGTATTTCAGTCCAGTGTAGTTGATCCAGTTGAAAGGCGAAAATGCGATCTGACAACTTGGAGAATCGTGCCAAACTGGTCATGATACCGCCAAAGATAATCAAGGAATTCGTTGCACTATAATAAACTGTTGAGTGTGCCGCAAGGCGTACGTCAAGAGTTTTTCCACCTCGCGGTTGCACCAGCTGCCACTGGGAATCCTCGCCGAGTGGCAGCCGGATGCGATAAATGCTTGAAGAGAATTCTCCCGTCTCCACGCTGCCGCCAAATAAATACAAATGCTCGGCAGCCGTTGTGAGAGTGTGACGAGCAAGAGCAGGTGGTTTTAACTTTGATCTAATAGCCATCTGCTTCCATTTGCCACCGTTTTCCGTATTATTGTATTGCCAGAGATCGTTGTAGAAGCTGCCATTAGCATGCTTGCCACCAAAGATAACAAACCCGCCAGGAACACGATCCGCAGCATGGCCATAACGTCCGTGAGGCTTGTGATCCGTCACCTCTTCGAGTATATCCTCCAGATATTCAGATAGCTCTTCATCCGTTGAATTCGCATTCACTGTGGTCAATGGCAGCGAAGATCGTGTACGTCGTTGATGCAAATTCGATTCAGCCAGCGTGTAGAGTATATTACGAAAGAAGCTCACATCACTTGTCAATCCCCAGAGCTTGGCCTCATCCTCATTCTTGTGCTGCAGCACTGCCTTAAGCAGTGTATGATCTATTTTATGCGGATGATAAAAGTGACGACGACTCTGCAGTGGTATGCCCCATTCATCCTCCCATTGACTCGTACTAAAGCGGTAGACTTGCAGTGTGCTAATGACATTGTTAAGATCATAACCACCGAATACAAAAAGCGAATCCTCATCCTCCATGTAAACGGCAGTGTGTGCAGCACGTGGTGTCATTCCCTCGGCATCGGTGGCAAGCCATCGCCAACTGCTGCCTGGTGGATTATCGCTGAGATCACACAGTCGACCACTGTAGCCATTTGAGCAATGACAAATGCTTTTCTGGCATTTGCCACGCCCTAGCTGCTCGCCACATTTCTGGGGACATGCCTCGTCTTCACAATCGGGCCCCACCCACTCGCCATGGCAAACACACTGATGGCCAACACACTTGCCATGATTATGACAATTGTTCAGGCAGTTTGATATGTAATAGGAAGCACGAAATCCATCCAACACATAGTTTGTATCGCTGTACATGAGTATAAGCATCTGCAAGACAAAAAGAGATTATTAGCTATTGTAAACAGTAAAAATAATCTATATTATTTATAAAAGCAATTCCCAATAACTTAAATTAAAAAATAAAATTTGGTTTCTTTAATTGAAGTATTAAAAATAAAATTCTGGGGAAGAAAATTACCAATTAGACCCAAAGTGAAATAAATATTAATAGGTTGAAGCTAGTAGTTGGTTCTTTGATTTATTGTCAAACGACGAACAGGTGACACAATTTAATTTAAAATCTAAACCTAGGGAAAACAAAAGAAAAAGTTACAAAAATTGATCCAACATTTGTTGCAAGAATTAGAAAAAAAGAAAATACGCAATCATACCAAGAATAAACTAAAATTAGTTGGTTAAAATTGTCAATAGAGAAGTAGTACTCAAGGACCAATCCGATGTATTATAATCGCTACACAGAATAGGAAAAGGTTCATGCAATTCCCATTACAGAGTTGAAGAGATAAAAGTTTAAAGTTAAGAGTTATTCTAGACGGTACGTTTACAGACATTTTATCCAATAAACTAGCAGTCATGATAATAGAGAAAACTGAGAAAGATTGCTCATTTAGTGTCACTTACACTTCCACTGCGTGCAACCAATCTCTGTGGTTGCGTGCGTCCACTGAAGCTGCCCAGTAGCGTTGAGTTAAAGGAGTCGCCATCGTATACATAAATATAGTCATAGGAGCACTCGGTGCCCATGCTATGGAATGTTAGTGTAATGAATTGACTGTCATTTTTCGCTTTTATCAACCATTCGCAGTGCGAATCCTGGGTGTAATTATAGCCGGATGGACCATCGCTAATCTCGCCGTAGGGTTCGGTGAAAACTTTGCGACTCCGATCGCATGGGGCTGTTATGTGCAACTGCTCAGATTGTATCGCCAATTGTAAAGTGATAATCCAAAATGTCAAGGTTGGCAGCAGTGCGTACATTCTTTGCATTTTAATTGTAGTCTCGCCTTCGTAGCCCAATCTCATTTTTATGCAAATTGCGATATCACTACGACGGTCGTCAGTTCCGTTAGTATTATTGTATTTATCCGGCTGCAATTCTGGCTCTACATGTTTTCCAGCCTTTTTTCATTGCACACAACTTGGGCACAAGGCCGTTGTCCACTAGGGAAGTCGAGTGGCGCTGAAAAGGTATTATTTTTCAGCGGAATATTTTTGTGCGGAATTTTATTGTTTAATTTTACTAACTAGTGATGGGTCACAACTATCGTTATCGAACGCCTAGTTAATGACAAATATCGATAAGAAAATATCTGTAGAGCATTTTCAAATTGCAGCCCTAAGCTTATCGACATTATCGTACATTTTGACCATCTCTAATTCCGTCTTTTTGGGTCTCTTTCCTATTCAAGATGGTAGGTGTTGCGATTGGCCTTTGCAAAAATCGTAAAACATCCGCGTTAATAATTATTGAAATGTAGTTAAAATATCAGAATTTTGCACCTTAAAGTGTTGGTTGTGTTTTGAAAACAATATTCCACGAATGTGCGTACTTTAAATGCATTCTATTTGCTTAGCAAAATTTCGTGTTTCTGTGTGGAGTCTGCAGACTACAATTGTTTATTGGAAATAAACAACTAATGGGTACTTTTTATGCTTCCAGGTGAATGTACCTAAACAACGTCGCACTCTGTGCAAAAAGTGCAAGTGCCACAAGCTGCACAAGGTAACGCAGTACAAGAAGTCCAAGGAGCGCAAGGGCGCTCAGGGCAGGAGACGTTACGACAGGAAACAGCAGGGTTTCGGTGGTCAAACCAAGCCCATCTTCAGGAAGAAGGTGAGCAACTGTTTATGACAAAAATGTAATTTGCGCACAAGTATGCCTAGATGCCAATGTTTATTCTGGCATTCTGGTGAGGATAATATGGCCATTAATCGAACTAAATTGCCTTGCTTATGCATTCGGCTTTTTTGTGGGATCATAATGTTGCCAAAGTAATAATGAACCTGTCTCGGTGCGGCCTTTAACGGCAGCGGTGCAGCCTTTTTAATGGTGTGCCTGAACCGGCCAGCTTCATACAAATCTACATATCTAAGAAACAATTTACCAATATGGCACTTAGTAGAACTAAATTGCCTTGCTTAAGCATTCGGCTTTTTGGTGGGATCATAATGTTGCCAAAGTAATAATGAACCTGTCTCGGTGCGGCCCATAACGGCAGCGGTACAGCCTTTCTAATGGTGTGCCTGAGCCGGCCAGCTTCGTACAAATTTACCAACATCTAAGAAACAATTTACCAATATGGCACTTAGTAGAACTAAATTGCCTTGCTTAAGCATTCGGCTTTTTGGTGGGATCATAATGTTGCCAAAGTAATAATGAACCTGTCTCGGTGCGGCCCATAACGGCAGCGGTACAGCCTTTCTAATGGTGTGCCTGAGCCGGCCAGCTTCGTACAAATTTACCAACATCTAAGAAACAATTTACCAATATGGCACTTAGTAGAACTAAATTGCCTTGCTTAAGCATTCGGCTTTTTGGTGGGAAAAAAATGTTGCCAAAGTAATAATGCAACTGTCTCGGTGCTGCCTGTTAAGGTAGCGGTTCGCCATAATCTTGGCGTTCCAGAGCCAGCAGTTCCAAACAAATTTATACACTCTTTTCACTACAAAGTTTATGTGAATTTTTTAACGTTTCTAACCCCATTTATTTTCTTGTTTCTGTAGGCTAAGACCACCAAGAAAATCGTACTGCGTATGGAATGTACCGAATGCAAGTACCGCAAGCAGACACCCCTGAAGCGTTGCAAGCACTTCGAGTTGGGAGGCGACAAGAAGCGCAAGGGACAGATGATTCAGTTCTAAGCTGCCGATCCCGGAACCATCCCGCTCTTTTCTATAATGAAGTGTTTTTAAGTTGTTTTCATCGACTGCTTTTCATGCCGATTAAAGGCTGTGCAACAAGTGGAAAATAAAACAAATTTGTAGACGTAAATTTAAGCAAATGTGTGTTTAATTTAAAATTGGTAGCATTCACACTGAAAGCTATATCACAAAAAGGGGGCTGCTGTCCACAGATCTTATTTACTCGATCACGCCGTCCTCTAGGATTGAATCTGGTTTGCTGAAATTGGAGTTATAATTAGCAGAGCGTTCATTTTAATGTTACTAGCAACTTACTCTAGTACTTGCGGCTCCAGACCCTCTGATAGCATTTTCTGTTTTACCGCGGGCGCTGGCACGCCCACATGAAGCATTTTAAAGAACTTTTTATATCGCACATCTTCAGAGGCACGCACCCCTTTTGGGAGCTCAACCTCAACTGGCGTAACTTCCTCTGAAGGAGAGTCGTTCTCCTCAAGAGCGTTTGTCGGCACAGATGAGCTTTTGGCAGTGTCCACTTCGTTGTCTATGGGAATTGAAGCAAGCTTTGCCTCAAGAATAATTAAGGCAGCTTCGGTTCTTTGCAGTTGACGTTCCAATTGGACGAATTTTGTTTCACAGTTCAATGCGAATTCATTAAGAAAAGTGCATGTGCTGATCAAAAAATGATTAACAAAAGCAAGTATTCGTTTTGGATTCAGCGGTGGTATCTGTGTTTTATCCACATCTCCTTTGAACGTTGAGCTTGCTTCCATTGTTGTTATTTTAAGATTTTAGTCGAATAAAAGTTTATAAAAGTCTCCCATTGGACTTCGATGACGATAAATCAACATATCGAAAACACACCGTGTCCAGTGTTGTAAATACACAAAAAGGAACTGAAACAGCATGAAAAGGGCAACGCGCGCTTATTTAAAAATAAAATAGAAAACTATTTTTTAAGTAAGAACCGATTTTTTTTGCAACAATATTGAAATTCGAAATTAGATAAATTCAAGAGGATTCTTTTGACATATCTTTCGTCTTTGTAGCCCTTCCGGAGAAAATTCTACGAAAAATCTATGCAAAATTTCAATGATTTTTATTTTCGAGTGAATTTCTCGAGTGTCCAAGCGAAAAAATTTCGGCGTTACTCGATTTCGGTGACCAGAGTTGTCAGGTGTGTACAATTTTGGCGCCACCTCTTGTTTGCTAGCGTCTCTTTTTTAGAACTACAATTTTGTCGTGGTATTGGCAACTCTGCTGTGTGGTGTCTGTCGTCTGCTGGGTCGGTCTTGTTGTCATCTGTCCTCAAGATCACTATAAGTTATAAGATTAAGTTATTATTTTGTGTGGAGTTCTTTACGTTATTTTGGTTGTTTATTGTTAAAGTATTATGTACGTTTTTTTGAATTTATTATAAAAGTATGTATATATATATTGTTTTCTTTGGTTTTTTTTTTTCATTTAATTTTATTTCAGTTAATATGCATGAATTTTGTTTTAAATTTCTATATGTATAAACTTATGTGCTGGGGACTGGGATCTTTCCTATATGCTCAAATCTACAATGAACGTTTTACGACTTAATGTTATTAATTTAATAATGCGCCGAACTCGTTTGTCGAATAAGATTTAAATCTTGTGCGCTTCTTTGTTTTGTTTTTATGCTGCATGTCAATTGCGTAAAAATAATAAAATATAGACACGTGTATACAAATTGTATTTCTTTTGTATGTTTTCCTTTTAGAACGAAACGCATTCTTGTTGTTGCTGCTTTTGTTGTGGCTTTTGTTGAAAAATATGGCAGTGGATTTTCGAACGGTACAAAAATAAAAATCATGCAGTGCGACTTTATTGATTGACCTTTTATCTTGTATCAAGTTAAATGAAAATGCTGCCAGCAGCGAAATCTTTTTAAATGAAATAGCAACAAAGGCTTGGTTTAACTGGCTTTTGATTCTGATTCAGATTCAATTCAGTAGAAATTGGATCGTTGCAAACGAGAACCCGCTTGTCTACAACGTTTCAAATATTTCATTTGTGTTCATATATACTTGTTCTCTTGTCTCAAGTGAATTGGAGTCTCTTGGTGTTAAAAATATGAAGGCCAAATGTGACGACACTGTTTCATTTTGTAAAACTTTATTTTAAATAAAAATACATGATAATAAAAAAATCAAAAATGTACAATTAAAATTAAAAATCAATAGATTTATGTTTTAATGTTTGTTTTTGTATGTATGTATATGCGCATCACTCTGCTATCTGTTTTGTGTATATAATTTACCATCATTAGTAGTATTTTTTTCTTTTTTTATCATAATCGAAATTGTCATATAGATCTACATGTTTGAGTGTGTGGGTGTATATTTATATATGATATCGCATGTTCATTTGTAACAACTAAAGTACAAATTAAAATACACATAATTAATGTATAGGTAGTAGAGGATTTTCTTCTTCTTTTATTTGAATCGCAATCTCTTTATTTTTTTGTAGTTTTTCATTTTAATTGTTTATCGAATATCAACTTGGATTTTGTGTTCCTTTTTTGCATCGCATTCCAGTTTTTATCTTATGAAACGCAACGCTTTTGTAATAATAATTTGTAATACTATAAACTAATATTGAGTTGCTCGGCATTCACTTCCACTTTTAACGTTTTATTTGATTACAATTTGTAAATCGTTAAGCGATTCTAGACATATTCATAAATATATATATACGAGTATATATATATTTGTAATTTTTTATTCAACTACAAGTGTACGAAATCCATTGGATCAGCGGTTGGCTCTTTTTTTTTACTTTCATTACGTTATGTTTATGTTTAATACTAGGCATAAATTAAATAAATAGCTTAGCATACAGTTATAGCTCAACGGCATCATTATTTATATCATCTGGATCTGTATATCTGGATCTCTGTCCCAAGCATTGCGTACTCTTTTGTATGAAAAATTATAGAAATAGAAGCATTTACTTTTCACTTAGTGTTTAATAAAGTTTTTCCATGCGTGTGTGTGTGAATTCTTGTTATCGTATTTTTTTTTAACTAATATAATTTTTGTTTCACACCTCGGATTCCTACTCTCGCTCTCTTTAAATAAATAAAACTCATTATCATCAGTATCAATTATCATTATCGTCGTCGTTTTCTAATGTTAATTTACAATTTACACGCTCTTTGCGTTATTATCTGTGGAGGGGGATGAGTTATGCACATATATATATATATATATATATATGTATATAGAAATATATATGTAAATATACGAAATATGCCACCTTAAGACTACAAAATTTGATCGTCTATTAATCATTACGTAAAACGTTTGTTAGATGAGTAATGTTCTTTCCATCACCAGAAATACAGCCTCAGCCTTTTTAGTTTCAGCCTCGTCTCTGGATGTAAAAGAAATGCAGAAAAAAACGTTTAAGCGAACCTGCACAGCGAGTGTTCAATTACAAAAAGGTACGTACATTAATCGTCATCATTAAAGTTAGCCATGGGCGTGAGGGGGGTAAATATGTATATATAAGCATATAAAATGTACAGGAAAGCATTGGAACAATCGCTCTGCAGGTTTGGTTTAAATTAAATCTAAATTGTTATTGATTGGCAATCATCATCAACATCATCTACTTGGATTAAAGTTGTTAAACTTGCAGCTGCAAAATCGCCACAGGATTAAGAACTTTTCTTGTTATTTGTTAACATATACGTGTATATATATGCGTGTGTGTATGTTGCACTTATATATATTTATATATTGATCTGGATTATATGGGCCATGCTTTGCAACTGTCTAATGTTGTCGATACAACGACTCGATTTGCGCTCAAAATGTCATAATTATGTGAATTTTATTTTTTGGGCGAATTTTCCCTTTAATATAGCAATGTGTTTTTTGCTTCCTGGTTGTCATAATTTTTTTTTTTTGTTCATCTCTTGTATAATGTATCATTAGATTTAAATGTATAATATATGTATATATATATAAGTGTATTTATATGTATGTATAATTATTTAACTCGAACTCGTAATCGCTTAGCTGGGAGCTGCTGCAGCAATGGCTGACTCTAGTTGTCTGCCTTTCTGTCTATCTGTATCTGTATCTGACTGTCTGTCTATCTGTTTGTTGATCTTCAACTTAAACAAAGACCTTGGCTAGACCATCGGCTCCGGCGCTGGCTATGTAGGGCTTGGTGGCATGGAATGCCACATCGAATATGCTTTCATCGAACTTTTTACGGTGTGCGGTAATCTCCTGCACACACGTCTTATTGTCCAGATTCCACAGGCGTATGGAGCAGTCATGTGAACCGGATAGCAAATACAGACCGTGTGCATCAACAGCCAGTGATGTGACTGGTTCCAAATGTGCAACCATCGAATGCACCAATGTACCAGATGTATTATCCCAGAAGCGAATGTGACGATCCTCGTGCGCCGTTATAGTTATGGGCAGTGTTGGATGCGAGACGACTTTATTGATAAACTTCCCCGTATTGCCAGACATCTCTTGTGCTGCCTCCAGTTTAATCACCTGCTTGCCCGTCTCCGTATCATAGATGATGCAATGTGCACTATTATAAGCAACCACAATGTGATCAACCTCGTTGCGCACAAAGTCCACGGATGAGGGCCCGCCCTCGGCCTCCGCGGCCGTATAGGTGCGCAGCAGGGGCTCCTTGGTATATGGTGACCATAGTTTAACAGTCCCGTCCGCCGAGCATGACACAATGTTATTCTGCATGGTGGTCAGACCCCACACGGCGTCCGTATGACCCTCCAGAGTGCCAGAGTGTACATTGGGATCGTAGCAGTCGTATGGATCAATATTGGGTGATGGTAATTGCCAGCACTCGATGTTACCATCCAGTCCTCCAGAGTAGCATGTCTCACCGCTGGAGGACATGCCCAGACAGAGCACTGGTCCAGTGTGCGCGCGGAACGTATATAGCGGCTCCACATCAAGACTAGCGGACTTTTTGGCTTGCACCGTCTTCTGTAGATTCCACAGCTTGAGCGTATTATCTTCGGAGGCGGTTATTAGCACGGGCTCCTCCGGATGAAAAATCAGCGAACGCACGCCATCAAAATGCGATCGAAGAGTGTACTTGGCATTCCAGGTCTTGCGATAACCAGCTCCTCCAGCACTGCCTCCAGTTCCATCCTTGGCATTCGCATCATATGCACCGTCCGATTCATTATTGACCGTCAGCTGCGCCAGCTCACCTAATCCCAGGGAGCCGTCCACTTCTGAGGAAGACGGAAAGTAAATCGTTAGTACACATCGTATTTCAAAATGAGAATAAAACACTTTTAAACCGGAAAGTCTTCTGTGAAACCATCGAGAGTATATAATATATTAATCAGGGGCTATGAAATGATTTTTTTTTTTTTTTGTAATTTTTATCAATGCATTTATTAATAAAACCTAATATAAAATTATTCAATGCATAGTCTTCTATTTTTTATTTATTAAATATATTTAGTTATATTCTAGCTCTAACTTTAAACTTTTATAATAAAGTTTTTTATTTTCAATCAGTCAATCAGCGAAATCTATTCAAAATGAAATTAAAACAGGTAAAAGCAGTGTCCCAGAAGTCAAGACTGAAACAGGTTTTAAACAATTTAATGAAAATATCTTTTAAAGCAAGGATACATAAGATTAGTTAATATAGTAAGGATTGATAACATATAAGTGTTAATAAAATTGTATCTAAAGAAATTGTAAATATAAATTTATTCCCATCCAAAAATAATATATTTGAAATACTCTCATTTATTTAGATAATTTTTGTGATCCTTGTATTTAATCACAAATAAATCGTTGTGTTTTAATCTTTTTGAATATACAAAATCCTCTCGATAGGTTTTCAGATTGACAATTTGTTTGAAATTGATTGTTAGCTGGTTAGTAAGGCACCTTCGGTCATAAGATTCATATCGTTCAAGAGATGCTCTCCCACCTCGGCCTCAAGATCTACGCAAAGATGATGATGATTGCATCACAGTAAGAAGAGAGAAGCGAAAGAAACATAAATCGAAAAGCATAAGACAAATGCAGCATTGTCGCGGTAATGATCGTTATTTTTGGGGATTGGGATGGATGGATAAGCTAAGGGCCTTTCAGGGCTGGGATTAGCAAATGAAAATATAAATGTTCACTACGTATATGATGGTGAGGCGGGCGGGAGGGCAATTAAAGGTGTTATGTGTTGTGGTGGATAGGGTAAATGCACCATGGATGTGTTACAAGTGATCCAACAAAGATTACACTAGATAGAACGCTTTGGCATTACCTTCGGTCAGCATATCCTTGCCAGATTTAGGCCGTTTGGCCATTTTAACGTCTGTATCTTCATTGTCGGTGGCAACCATTTCCAGGTCATCGGATATCTCATCATCGTCGGACATCTCCGTTGGCCCAAGGAACTCAAAATTGGCCATAACTGCCGCCTCCGTGTCCAATATAATGGCATCGTTTGATTGTTGCACTTTTTTAGCGGGAGTATGACGGCCTAATGTGAGCAAATTATTCAAATCTTCAACAGGGGGGAAGAGGGTGTACAATGACCTACCTTCAGATTCTGAGGCACGTTTATTGCTCTCATTGCCATTAATATTTGGACTGAGATTCTCACCGCCACCGCTGCCGATGCCGCCACCACCATCATGATCCGCGTTATTGTTGAGGCCAAGAATCGAGCGTACACGATTTGAGCGCACATCAATGATGTTGTCTGTGTATCCAATCTCGGCCAGATATTGGCGCAACATTTGCCTGCCCTGTCGCCACGTGGTGTTTGACACTGAGCTATAGGGCACTTCAGAATCGGTGGCCACATCGCCGCCCAGGCCACCATCGTCATTGGACGAGGGCTTAAACTCGTTCAGTTGCGGCGGATCGGTACCGTATTTTAATCGATAGAATTTCGCTCGCTCCTGACGCAACGCATATTCCAGCATCTTTATGCGCCGTGTCAGATCAGATTTGAGGCTCTCCAAACATTTTCGTTCGCCCAGCAGCATTGCAATACGTGCCTGAAAGCATAATAAGAAACAAAGGACGGTCAGATAAATGTTTACAATAAGATAAATGTAAACATTAAAATAGTATCGACAAATTTCGAAGATGGTCGTCATTTGTAACAAAAAATATAGCGCAAGCTAACTTTGGCGCGCCAAAGTTTGGATACCCTTGCAGTGCCCTGTGTAAGCCGTCAGATTTTTTACAAAATTTGTTAAATGTTGATTTTGAACCGATCGTTCCTATGGCAGCTATATGATATAGTTGTCCGATTTACACCAAATTTGGTCAGCCTGTTTAAAACTTAATCAAACACACAATGTGTATATTTGGTTGAGATATCCTTAGAAACAAAAAAGTTTTTCATACTAAATGTTGTTTTCGAACCGTTTGTTCCTATGGCAGCTATATGATATAGTAATCCGATTTACTCCAAATTTGGTCAGCCTGTTTAAAACTTAATTGAACACACAATGTGTATATTTGGTTGAGATATCTTGAGAAACAAAAAAGTTTTTCATACTAAATGTTTATTTCCAACCGATCGTTCCTATGGCAGCTATATGATATAGTAATCCGATTTACTCCAAATTTGGTCAGCCTGTTTAAAACTTAATTGAACACACAATGTGTATATTTGGTTGAGATATTTTGAGAAACAAAAAGTTTTTCATACTAAATGTTGTTTTCGAACCGATCGTTCCTATGGCAGCTATATGATATAGTAATCCGATTTACTCCAAATTTGGTCAGCCTGTTTAAAACTTAATTGAACACACAATGTGTATATTTGGTTGAGATATCTTGAGAAACAAAAAAGTTTTTCATACTAAATGTTTATTTCCAACCGATCGTTCCTATGGCAGCTATATGATATAGTAATCCGATTTACTCCAAATTTGGTCAGCCTGTTTAAAACTTAATCGAACACACAATGTGTATATTGGTTGAGATATCTTGAGAAACAAAAAGTTTTTCATACTAAATGTTTATTTCCAACCGATCGTTCCTATGGCAGCTATATGATATAGTTATCCGATCCGGCCGGTTTCGACATATGTACTGCGTGCAGTTAAAAGACGGACCTGTACCAAGTTTCATTAAGATAGCTTTAAAACTGAGAGACTAGTTTGCATAGAAACAGACGGACAGACGGACATGGCTATATCGACTCAGCTCGTCGCCCTGATCAAGAATATATATACTTTATGGGGTCTGTGAGGCTTCCTTCAATGGGTTACACATTTCGTGACAAAAATATAATACCCTCTGCAAGGGTATAAATATAGGAGTTTGATTTGAAATATTTTTTATACCCTTGCAGAGGGTATTATAATTTTGTCACGAAGTTTGTAACGCATTGAAGGAGGCGTGTCAGACCCCATAAAGTATATATATTCTTGATCAGGGCGACGAGCTGAGTCGATATAGCCATGTCCGTCTGTCCGTCTGTCTGTCTGTCCGTCTGTCCGTCTGTTTCTATGCAAACTAGTCTCTCAGTTTTGAAGCTATCTTGATGAAACTTGGTACAGGTCCGTCTTTTTGCTGCACGCAGTACATATGTCGGAACCGACCGGATCGGATAACTATATCATATAGCTGCCATAGGAACGATCGGTTGGAAATAAACATTTAGTATGAAAAACTTTTTGTTTCTCAAGATATCTCAACCAAATATACACATTATGTGTTTGATTAAGTTTTAAACAGGCTGACCAAATTTGTGTAAATCGGGCTACTATATCAAATAGCTGCCATAGGAACGATCGGTTCGAAAACAACATTTAGTATGAAAAACTTTTTTGTTTCTCAAGATATCTCAACCAAATAAACACATTGTGTGTTTGATTTGGTTTTAAACAGGCTGACCAAATTTGATGTAAATCGGACTACTATATCTTATAGCTGCCATAGGAACGATCGGTTCGAAAACAACATTTAGTATGAAAAACTTTTTTTTTCTCAACATATCTCAACCAAATATACACATTGTGTGTTTGATTTAGTTTTGAAACAGGTGCAAATTGTGACCAACTATATCATATAGCTGCCATAGGAACGATCGGTTCAAAATCAACCTTTAACAAATTTTGTAAAAAATCTGACGGCTTACGCAGGCACTGCAAGGGTATCCAAACTTTGGCGCGCCAAAGTTAGCTTGCGCTATATTTTTTCTTATTTTGAAATTAACAAACAGATTCATTAAAATTGTCATTTTAATTCGATTATTAATGCTGCTAGAGAATATTTGTGAAATATTCTTTATGTTATTAAAATGTTATTGAAACCGCAAGAATATACAATTTGGTACACTTAAAGTTAAGTCTCAAATTCATCTATAGTATATCTTAAATATTTGAAACATTGCATACTATTTAAAAGATAAATAATAATGGCTGCTCCTCAAGTCTCTCAGAAATTTCCGCTAAAAAATATTTTAATGGAAAACAGGAAATTTCAAAATTCTGTATTTCGGTTAGCGGTATTTTTACAGTTAGGGCTCTATTTAATCGAAAACTTTGAAATCAAATATTTATCCGATATACTCCTTGCGCCAAGCTACAGGGTATAATCAATTTTCATTAATGCAGCACTTGAAAAGCTTTCATATGCTCGCCATTAAAAGCGTGTACGTTTGTGTGTGCATATACATATACGGGTATATATGTGAGTGTGTTCGTCTGTTTCGTTGCAATCCAATTGCTGCGTTTGGCGCGACGCTTTGTCGGACTCATAATTGACGCTCTGCTGCGCCGGCAAACGAAAAACAATTAAATTCAATTAATTGTAATACATAATTACAGACTTTCTCAACTAATTGTACGAGTAGCAAAGGGAGAAAGATAAAAGGAGTCAGAGCAAAATCAATAACATATACCGCTATATCTGCGTAACAAGATGCAACACTCCTCACTTTCTAAATACACATTCATAACTCAGCGCCTTACCTTCCCTCAATTCCTATAAACAAAACCCTGAAAATTCATCAGCTGAAACAACAATGTGCAGATTATGTACCACAATTCTACGCAAAATGCTGTTGAAATGAAGAGGAACAAATAGACACAGAGACAGACAGGACAGGTGCGTAACGATGCCACACAAAACTTCCTATATTCCGCAAACTCACTCAATGGTCGGGGGAGGGGGAGCAGTCAACCCACACCCAACGGCCCTGCTCTCAAAGAGCGAGCGCCCCCAACAAATAACAATAACAATTTAACAGGCAAAGCGCACAAACCAGAGGGAGCAGAAATCAGAGTGAGAGAGTGGAAAAGAGAGTGCACACAATGAGTAAACTATGCCGCTATTTGATTTTGTTCTCATTTTGTTTCTATTCTTTGTCCGGTGCTGGTGCTGCTGTTTTCTGTTGTTCTTTTTGTTTCTGTTATTCTATTGGTGCTGTTAATGGAAACATGTTCTGCATTTGAATTAACGTTCAATGGCATTTCATTTGGCGTTAGTCGCTAATTAAAGCACGCATTACCAGAAAAATGTTAGAACTCTGTTCTAACACTCCACTCCACTCACTACTTCTTGTTGAAGAGCTGCTGAAAAAAGCGACAAAAGGGCACACTTTCCACATTATGGCCACGGAAGCCACGACATCTAGAGAGAATCGCAATGAGTTTGCTTTATTTTTATGCCAGGCTAAATTTCAAATTACTCAACAACATGCAATGATGATGATAATGATGACGCTGACTGAGTTCAGGATGATGGAATGTGTGGGGGTAGGTGGCAGGTGGCGCATAATATTTATTTATATGTATGCATTTTTTCTTTCTGTGGGTTTTAGAAAAGTATACAAATAGCTGAGCAACAGTCATTTGTTGGTACAAAATATTTTGCTAATTAAATTGAAACATTCCCGGAAGAGTGAGAGAGGTAGAACAGAATGGTGCGAATTAAAAGGCCAGAGAATTTATACCCTTGCAGAGAGTATAATAATTTTATCACGAAGTTTGTGTCGCATTGAAGGAGGCGTGTCAGACCCCATAAAGTATATACATATATTCTTGATCAGGGCGATGAGCTGAGTCGATATAGCCATGTCCGTCTGTCCGTCTGTTTCTATGCAAACTAGTCTCTCAGTTTTGAAGCTATCTTGATGAAACTTGGTACAGGTCCGTCTTTTAACTGCACGCAGTACATATGTCGGAACCGGCCGGATCGGATCACTACATCATATAGCTGCCATAGGAACGATCGATTCGGAATCAACATTTAGTATGAAAATCTTTTTTGTTTCTCAATATATCTCAACCAAACTCACAGATTGTGTGTTTGGTATAGCTTTATACATCCCCACCAAATTTGGTTTAAATCGGACAACTATACCATATAGATGTTATATGAACGATCGGTTCGAAATCAACATATATGTAGTATGAAAAACTTGATTGTTTCTCAAGATATCTCAACCAAACTCACAGATTGTGTGTTTGGTATAGTTTTATACATCGCTACCAAATTTGATGTAAATCGGACTACTATATCATATAGCTGTCAAAGGAGCGATCGGTTCGAAACCAACATTTAGTATGTATAACAAATTTTGTAAAAAATCTGACGGCTTACACGGGGCACTGCAAGGGTATCCAAACTTTGGCGCGCCAAAGTTAGTTTGCGCTATATTTTTTTTCTAATCTCTCCCATCTTTGAATCAACCAATCGTCAAACGTTAAATGCAAAACAAATTGACTAATTAACAGCTGGCCCGACAACATTTGCCATCGATTTCAATAGCAATAACATTCGCAGCAGCAGAAGAAGAAGAAGCACAAACAGAGAGTAGGAAGATTGTACAATGAACCAGCCCCGGCACAAAAACAAGGACGTTGCACATGCAGCACTGACACTGACACACAAACAGAGCCACAAGGCAGAAATAGACACACGCAGAGTGTGTGGTGAAGCTAGCGCCTGGCACACGACACACAATACACATGCATGTAAATTAGATATATCCACAAGTACATACAAATGTATACACAAACAAACATTCGCGAAAGCGGTAAAATGGCGTCCAGTGCAGACATTGATGGCTAAGAGGGGAGTTCGTAGTCTAGTCACTCACTACCCACTCACTACTTCTCTTTTTTATTCTTTTACTTTTTGTTTTTGGTAAAAATAACACAAACAAAGCGAACAGGTTCATATAAATATATATATTTTGCGACAAAAATGTGCGGCACAGGTAAAAACGCAGCGTCAGCGTCGCCAACTTGTTTCCATTGTAGTGACGTTTTGAATGTCACTTGTTTTTCAGAGCGTAACGGGACAAAGAGTTAGTGCATCAATAATGGCAGTGTATTATCGATAACGATAACAAATTAACATGTGTATATTTTGGTGAAAGCGAAGGAAGATTGCGAGGGCGGCATCAAGAATCAGTTGGAGAACTTCCAAGTCTGACTCTAAAATAATGTTTTCTTAGCACGTTTTTGTCAGGTATGCGTTTTATGAAAGTTTAATCATTTCTGATTATGTAGATTAATGTGGCTCAAATCTACTCAGCGATTACATTTTAAATACTGCTGCAAGCTAAGCCAAACAGAGCATGAAGCTGATTACAAAACAAATTATATGCTCTCGCTTCGCTAAACTTATTTCCTGAGTATGAAAAAACCCATTGAAATGGAAAGTGAGCTTTGAGGACCCACTTACAAAAGTATTATTAAACTCACCTGCAATTCGGCCCTGTCGACATCCCATTGTGAGCGCTCCAATTCGAAGCGGGACCATTCGTGTTGTATAAAATGCAATATTCCCGGAATTGTGTACTGGGGCGTGGTTGCCTGTTGGTTATTGGGTCCACCGCCAGGTCCACCGCCCATGCCATTGTTGCCACCATCGTCACTGCCATTGTTGCCACCGCCACCCATGCCGGAGACAATGCCGCCAACAACATTGGCGTTCTGACCGCCAGCGCCTAAACCGCTGATGCTGAGACCGACGCCGCCACCCAAACTGTTGGATAACACGTTGCCGACAGCTGAATTGGTAACACCAACGCCAAGAACAGCTGCACCGCCTACAGGCTTATTATTAATGCCAGCGGTGGCTCCCGAATTGGTTCCCATTTGTTGTTGTTGTGGCCCGTTGTTGGCTTTTCTGCTTCTTCCTGTTTATTGGTTAGCTTTCCTTCTATATCTTTGCCAGATGCTACTGTCGTCGCCGTTGTTGTTATTGTTGTTATTAGCCCTGACTGCGCTTCAACTTTTTCCTATTTTTTGTATTTGTAGTTGTTATTGCTTTTGGTTTTGATACTTGTGATCAATAGATTTCACTCGATGGCGTTAGACACGATAATTGGTCTTGTTCTTATAACTTGCCGTCGAGTGCTGTTTTTTTTCTTACTGTTGTTTTTGTTGGTCCTGTTGAGTTGGAAAAAAGGGAGACGTGAGACAAATGAGGTCATTGAATTTTCCGAGCAGCAAACAAGGAAAAGGATACGGTTTTAAGTGACTGCCTGCCTAAGTCTCCCGACTCGCTCTCTCTCTCTCTTGCTATGCTCGCACTCGCACTTCACCGGAACCGTATACACGCCCCCGCTCCGCCCGCCTTCTCTTTCTTTTTACGATACAACAACGTCACACACTGCATACACATACACATACACGCACGCACTCACCCAATCGCACTGATTTGAATGACAACGACAACGACGATTACTACTATTTAGGCAGACTGCTATTTAAACACTTACAACTTAAAAATACCTTATTTACTCACATTTACTTGAAAATTTTGTTTACTATTTACAAATTTTTCCAAGGAAACGTTGTTGCTACCGTTTTTTTTCCCGACTACGATTTTGGTTAGAGACGTTTACGCAAAAAAAAACACACGCACACAGAATTTTTCTGCGAAACAAAAAGGCAATAATTGTAAATGCAGACGAGTGACGAGTTTTCGTTTTTCACAGCAACCCAATTAATACGACTGTTATTTATTATTGCGCTATTTACTATTTGTTACTAATATAATTAATGCAAACGTCGTGCATTGCACACAAAAAGTCGATTCAGCCGTTCGTCGCACAGAATGTTTGGCCTGGAACTCTAAAACAGCAGAGTTGCTACACCATATGCTTAGCTCGCTCGCACACGTTAAAGCGAGCGTTCCGCTTATATATCTGTTTCGTTCTACGAATCTATATACAAGGAAAAACACACAAACACAAATGCAGTCTAAAGCCGTACTATTTTCACTTTGTTTAATTCCACATAACTTATGCTCTTTGCATTTCAACAATTTGCAGGCGCCAACACAGCCTCGCTTACTTTGCACTTTATCAAACCCCTTGCTTGTTTAATAAATGTTTTTAAGATTTTCACGCAGCTGCTTTCATTCTATTCACCTTTATTATTTTTAAAGTCCGGCAACCATCATTTTGTATCGCTCTACCACGATACGTGAGTATTCGATTTATGAACTTCAAGGAAAAAAGATGCCATAATTTATCGAGCTATCGTGCGCTTATTTAAAAATAAAATAGAAAACTATTTTTTAAGTAAGAACCGATTTTTTTTGCACAATATTGAAATTTGAAATTATATAAATTCAAGAGGATTCTTTTGACATATCTTTCGTCTTTGTAGCCCTTCCGGGGGGCCTAGTTCCTTCAAATGAGTCCCAAAACATCTGGAAATTTCAGGAAAGGTAGAAAAAATTCTACAAAAAACCTATGCAAAATTTCAATGATTTTTATTTTCGAGTGAATTTCTCGAGTGTCCAAGCGAAAAAATTTCGGCGGTCACTCGATTTCGGTGACCAAAATTGTCAGGTGTCTCCAATTTTGGCGCCACCTCTTGTTTGCTAGCGCCTCTTTTTTAGAACTACAATTTTGTCGTGGTATTGGCAACTCTGCTGTGTGTCCTGGTGGTGTCTGTCGTCGTCTGCTGGGTCCTTGTTGTCATCTGTCCGCTGCCGTCGTCGTAACCGGTCGCTTTACCTTATTTACTAAGTTCGACAAAACCAAAAACTAAGCACCCGAAAGGGGGAAATTATTTATTAATTATTTTAATAATTAATTAATACAAAGTGTACTAATTTTTATATATATTCAAATTCAATTAACACTTGATTTACATTTTAATGATACCCTAATATTATTGTGACAGAACATTATTATATTATGGAGAAGGTCAATATCTATGTAAACTCCCAGATGCGTCCGAGCATATTGCTTGTCCATAGATTTTCCACATTAAGCTGTGAGATTCGTCTACAAGAATTCCTCGCACCAATCGTTGAGACAATTATAGCAATCCGATGCTTGCTTCGAGCTTGCATGGCAAACATCCTTCATCCATTCCTTAAACAGCTCCTCATCTTTTTCAGCACCAAGTACTGGCCAAGTACTGTGTAGGCCTGCAAAAAAAAAAACAAAAACACGCGTTGAATTTTTGCATAGCACAGGGCGTCATCATATTTACCTTATCGAAACCTGCCTCGGTCAAGCGTCCGCCAAGCGTCTCCCCAATGCCAGCTAATTCTGTTACCGACTTCTCTCCCATGGGTTCCGCCACGAAGTTTCTGTACTTTTGCGTTGTGCCCGCCATTTCGAGTTATTGTTTAATAGCTTCTTGAAATATTTTGTTGTTGAAAGCGGTAAATATTGCGTTAAAAATGGAAATAGCAGAATCAGCTTTTCGCGGCGTTTCTAAAATATGACGCACAAAAAGAATGCGATAGTAGTGTTGGGTAGCACTGACAAAAGTATCGAGCATCATCGAAACTATGAAATATTTGTGTTTACTGTATCGATACTTTCGACCTGCTCCTCGATACTTACCCGCAATTTTTCTCATTTCCCCAAACTTTGCTTAGAGAATTGCAATCAAAAATATTAACTTGGCTTAGTTAAGGTTTAATAAATATTTGGGGTTGGCGGCATTTTTATTTATTTTCAATTTTTAATGTCGATACTTTCGGACTTCATCGATTGTATCGAATACCGTTAAAAAAATGCCGTTACACAAAACTGAGCCACAAGCACCACCACAACATATTTGAAAGGTGTGGCAGCCCTGGCTAACATGGTAACATGAGAACCAGCATGAAAGCATGAACGGGCAACGCTGGCTTATTTAAAAATAAAATAGAAAACTATTTTTTAAGAACCGATTTTTTTGCAACAATATTGAAATTCGAAATTAGATAAATTCAAGAGGATTCTTTTGACATATCTTTCGTCTTTGTAGCCCTTCCGGGGGCCTAGTTCCTTCAAATGAGTCCCAAAACATCTGGAAATTTCAGGAAAGGTAGAGAAAATTCTACGAAAAATCTATGCAAAATTTCAATGATTTTTATATTTGAGTGAATTTTCTCCAGTGTCCAAGCGAAAAAATTTCGGCGTCACTCGATTTCGATGACCAGAGCTGTCAGGTGTGTCCAATTTTGGCGCCACCTCTTGTTTGCTAGCGCCTCTTTTTTAGAACTACAATTTTGTCGTGGATATTGGCAATTCTGCTGTCCGCTGTCGTCGTAACGGTCGCTTTGCCTTATTTTTTGCGTCTTTGTAATTGATTTTTATAATTTGTATTATTCGGATAAAAGATATATGTATATTCCAGAGGGTTGATAATAAAGACCAGGATTAACCCAAGATAACGTTTGACTAGCTTGTTATTTGGGTCGTCTCCCTTATTAAAAGGATAATTTCGAATTTCTGTCGTTTTCGCTTGCCACTTTCCATAGGCATTCGACTTCTTAACGCCTTCAATAAGATTGTGGAGGATAGCACGGCCATCAAAAAATCAGTGTTAAGTGCTTCCATATTATTTTTTTAAATGTAAGTGCACTTCAAATGAACGCGCCAAATGTTTTTTAATCTTCCTTTTGTGGAACTTGCTCATTTGAAAAAGTTGTGCCGCCTTGTGTAGTGTCCACGTTGAGCGCTGGCACAGCTCTGTGGAGCACAATTTATGTGTGTTTATGTTATGTACACTCTGGCTAGCTCAGCTATTGGCTACAGTGATCCGATCCGGCTGTTTCCGACAAAATGTACTGTGTGCAGCAAAAAGACGGACCTATACCAAGTTTCTTAAAGATACCTTCAAAACTGTCGGACTTGGTTGCATAGAAACAGACAGACAGACGAACATGGCTATATCGACTCAGCTCGTCGACCTGATCAAGAATATATGTACTTTATGAACTCTGTGCGGCCTCCTTCAATGCGTTACACATTTCTAACAAAATCATAATACCCTCTGCAAGGGTATATTAAATCAACTACAAACACACTGCTTATTATAAAATGAATGCCAAGCAAAATGGAAAAACAGCAGCGGCCAGCAGCATCGGGAGTTAAGACAACCTCGTGGTCCTTGCGAGCTAATAAAAAACACTGCTATGGCATCTTGGATCTACTTCCATGTCCAAGTGTTCCGCTGAAAATTTCATACCAATTTTAAAATGCTACGAAAATAAACATATGTATTTATTAATGTACTATGTATGTCTGTCGAAGCGACTGCACTTTAATTATTAACTTGTACTAAAAGGCACATCAATATTCCATTACATTATTGGACCTTATGTGGAGTTTTGCAAAATTATTTTGGATCCTCATATTCTTTGCCTACTGCAAGTACAGTTTCATCTCCTGTTAGAGCTTGGCGACCGAGATCTTCTGCGCAGTTTTCGATATTGTCTAGCCTGCGATTTCGGACGCAGTTGAGTATTGCAAAATATTGTGAAATTACTGACTGATATATGCAATAAACGGAAATATTGGGATAGCGATTTCGTTTCTAATTTCAAGCTTCATAATAATCATGTTTGTTTAAAAATACCGATATCAGCACTTCACGCAAACGCTTTGTAGCAAAAGAGCAGGAAATATATATAGGAATAACAAACATCCCAAAAGCAATAGAGAAAATGAGCTTACTAAGCACAACTGCAATCTCAATTTCTTCGATAAGCGAAATCTGTGGAAAATATTTGTAAATAAAACTGAATAGCTTTTAAGTTTCTTCACTGAATGAGTGAATGTTTATTTATTCAACTTGATAGTTGACCATTGTTGGAAAGTTACAGGAATAAGCTAGCAACGTTGTTTACAAGAACTCCTTGCTCCAGTCGTTGAGGCATTTGTAACAATCGGATGATTGCTTTGAATTAGCATTGCTAACATCACCCATCCACTCTTGGAATTGGCCCTGGTTCTGATCAAGCTTCAAGTACTGCCCGAGCACATTGGAGGCCTGTAGAAAAATGAAAATCAAATAGTTTTTTTTTTTTATTTTATGAAAATCCATAAGCCGTTAAAAGAATTCTATGAACGAAAGTAATTACCTTACTGTAACCGGCGTCGTTTAGACGACCACCAATGGTTTCGCCAACGCCTGCCAGCTTCGTAACTGGCTTATTTCCCATAGGTTCCATGAAATCTCTATGTTTTTGGGAAGTGCTTGAAGATTTGTAGTTCTTCGACATTTTTACGACGTTTTTAGTTATTCCGGGAGGAAAGCGCTTTGCGTATGCACAACTAAGATCTTTAAGCTTCGCGGCAAGACTATTGTAAAAAGCGCGAACTGCGCATTAGGATAAAAATCCAGTAGAGAAAATATCGATATGTCAACAATTTCCCACTGAATATTTATTTATCGATATTGCACTTCGGTAAATTTGCTGCATTGATCCAAAATTGGTCTTGCAAAAACTTTTTCATGACTTTAAAGATACCAAAGTAAGTTTAAATATTTTCAAATAGACGAGATTTTAGTAAATATTGTAGCATACTTTTTTTTTATTGGAAAAGAATTGCATAAACAAATGTTCGTGCTTTCGTACCGCCGCTAACGGTCATCCCCAACGGTGATAAGATTTCCCGAATTTATTTCACTCTAGGGTTTAACAAAACTAAATACTGAATAAAGGGAAAATTCAACATTTTAAAAAGGGGCAACCTTATATATATATATATATATACAAGGGTAGTCAAAAGTATTTACACAAAACTAAAGTTGAATCTATCAGTCATTTAAAGTTACTTCATGTACATTTTGGTATCAATGGAAAGGTCTTTTGAATCCCGTTTGAATGATACAAAAATGTTCTTAACCCATTAGGTACCCCTTGAGTTTTTCGACTGTTTGTAAAATATTGGTTTTTTGACTTTTTTCCTCGATTTTTCTAAAAGAATGTTTTGATGCAAAAAGTTTCTTTAAACAATTTAAATAGTGTCTGCAAAAAAATTTTTTCAAAAATATTTTTTCTTATATTTTTTATGATTTTTTAAAAATTGCTGAAAATGACTAATTTTGCCACTTTTTTCGCTTTTTCATACAAAAATTTTCTGAGATCATCCCATTCAAAAAATCATAAAAAATATAAGAAAAAATATTTTTGAAAAAATTTTTTTGCAGACACTATTTAAATTGTTTAAAGAAACTTTTTGCATCAAAACATTCTTTTAGAAAAATCGAGGAAAAAAGTCAAAAAACCAGTATTTTACAAACAGTCGAAAAACTCAAGGGGTACCTAATGGGTTAAGAACATTTTTGTATCATTCAAACGGGATTCAAAAGACATTTCCATTGATACCAAAATGTACATGAAGTAACTTCAAATGACAAGAAGATTCAACTTTAGTTTTGTGTAAATACTTTTGACTACCTCTGTATATATATATATATATTTTTTTTTTTAAATTTGTTTAATAAAATTTTGAAAATGAATTGCTTTTAAATGTGTAATCAATTTATAGATTAAATCATAATTTAAATGACATTCCGCATTAAAATCCGTGTGGCTTTGACAAAAAAAATTATGTATGTTAGAAGTCTGGTAAAAAATTTGTTTTAAAAAGTTTTAAGTTTTGTCACATTGTTTAGAAACCTGTACTGAAAACCTATTCACGTCTTGAATTCACAACTGAACTTAATTTAGTCTACAATTTAGACCCAATTAACTCCCGCTGTGGACTGATAAGGTGTAAAGTGTCAAATGAGCGACAAGCTTTCAAGCCAAGTCGACTTTCTGATGGATCCAACAGTCTTGATTGACACCTGGCCCAGTCACAGGTTAACTATATAAATCTTGTGTCGTGTCTTTTGGGTCTTAGTGGAGCTTTTGCAGAAAAGTGACAAAAAAAATCCAAAATCAAAGTGGAGAGAATGGTTGAGTTTGCGATTCGTTGGCTCTGCGTGGCAGTTGTTTGGCAAGGTGAGAGTGCCTGACCGACTTTTCAGATATTTGAGCGATTACGATCATATATTGTTCTTGGTCTGATCAATTTACGCGCTCCCAGCCCAGCGGCACAGGCAGATGCACCGCGTTAATTACTCATCTTGAACTGCAACCTAAACCGGTTTCAGAGGGCACAAAAGGATTACAAATAAGTGACACAAGAATTGACTTGCATTGGCAACAAAGAGCTAAGAATCTTGGACCTGATCTGATCAGTCGCAACGCAGCAAGCAACCGTTCAAGATGCCACTGAATGCTCTGGCCTGCATTTGCAATGTCATAAATCCTTGTCGCAATGAAGTGTCCAACACCTTTGTGGTCGTACAATGGCTAATTACAGGATTCGCTGCACTTGCTCAAGTTGTCCGTCCCGTTCTATTGCTCTGTAAAGTCTTCCCGGTTCTAGGAAAAATTTTAAATTTAAAAATGTCAGTTTCTTTATTGTTTTTTGTATCCGCTTGCAGTTGGCATACGTGGTGAGGTGGCGCTTAATCAGGAGGACTACAACAAGACCTGGATCTACATGCCCAACGGTGATGGCAAGCCTGAGGTGGCCTATCTTGTGGAACCGCCGGCAGAGAATAGAATAAGCCTTCCGCAACTTATAAAATTTGAATATTATGGCAGGTAGGTTCTCATTCCTTCCGGTTTCGACCTTAAACTCACGATTCTTTTCTGAAATATTGTAAAATTCAAATTCTTGCCAATTGACAAATACTGTAGTCTCTTTGACATCCATATGGGAACATAATCAACGCTATTATTATTTTAAAATTTATGTTTTTTATTTTCCTCTGTTAGTGATGCTCCCGACGATATGCGCAGTTTCGGTTTCTGGATCGATGAGAACGATTTTGAGCGTGGACGTTATAAGCGTGATACTTGGCAGGAAATGGCCGAGAAATTTGATCCCAATCTGGACACCAAGATCCTTGTGCACGGCTGGAAATCGAGCACCATGAGCAACTCTATTCAATCAATACGGGGAGCCTATTTGCAGCGAGGTCAAGTGAATGTATTTGCGATTAATTGGAGGGATCAGGCTGATAATATATATTATCTAACACCGGCAAGATATACCGTTCAAGTGGGTCGAGCTGTGGCTAAGCTTATTGATTTATTGGTGGAGGAAAAAGATGCGGATCCGCAGCGAATACATTTAATTGGTCACAGTTTGGGTGCGCATATAATGGGCTATGCCGGATCCTATACGAAGTATAGAGTTAGTCGAGTTACGGGCCTTGATCCGGCCCGACCTGCTTTTGAGGATTGCATTGGGCCAGAGAATCATTTGGATGTTACGGATGCCAACTTTGTAGATGTCATCCACAGCTGTGCTGGTTATCTCGGCTTTCGTAAACCAATTGGCATGGTGGACTTTTATCCCAATGGCGGTGGACCACCTCAGCCGGGATGCAATGAACTCTCCCAGATTTTCAGTGAGTCTGCTTGGATTTAACATTTTTGGCATGCCAAAGATAACTTTTACTTTTTGTTTAATTATTAAAACGAAACCTTTCCTTCATTGCAGCCGGTTGCAGTCATGGTCGCTCCTATGAGTACTATGCTGAGTCAATAAACAGTGAGAAGGGATTCTATGGAGTACCCTGTACCACATTGGATCAAATGAAAGGCAAAAACTGCACCGGTGGAAAGATTCTAATGGGTGATCAAGTACCAAGGGACGCTCGAGGCATCTACCTGGTCAAGACGGCCAATAAGCCGAGTTACGCACTCGGCGAAGATGACATACTTTCCAAGGACAACAACAATTGAATATACTTTTTAGAATGATTATTTAAATGATTTACTTAATCTCAAGCTTAAACTAAATATACAAAACATAGATTTGCAACTGTTTGCGATTTTAATTAGTTTAGGGTATAACATCCGTGCGTCTTCGAATGATATTGCTGCTCCTGTGATTGCCATTGGGCTGTAATAGATCTTCAGGTCTAGACTCGATCTCGTAGTGCTTGTAGCCATCCACATCGTCCAGCTCTTTGGAAACAAACTTGCCCAACAACGTGCCACGCCCTGCATAGGGTGGCACATACTTGAAGGTTGCGGCAGCCGTTCCTCCGACAGGTATTTCAGCGATCTATAATATAAAGATGGGGAAATGTTAAACGAATTTACATCAAAGCTTAAAGCTCAAAGCAGTCATAACAACAATTTTATTTATGTTAGTTTCTGATTAAAATATGTGGGACGATTTAAATATTATAATTGAAAGGAGATGGCCACTTTCAGAAAGAGTGTTTTAGTACCTGGTACCTGATACGATTTTAGAGTCTGTAACTCTTTGAGTGTTTGTGCTTTTGTGGTTTATTTTGTAAATAACAGCCTACTTTTAAACAATTTAAATTTGTATGCTCATAAGGGAGGTTGAAGCGAAAGACATACGGACATCTTTATATTTTAGCGTATGTTATTGCTGCTCAAGAATTAGTATTTCTTACAGATGACTATTTCTGCCTGTTACATATAAACATATCCAGCGAGTTAAAATACTCATTTACTCCTCGCCTATCGGGTATAATGAAAATCTGTAAGTAAACACACCTTGAACTTTAGGGGCTGTGCAATGCCAGGTCCCTCGATGGTGAACAATCCCTTGTGTAGTGGCATGGGCAGTGGATTCACCAGACGGACAATCACATCGATTTCCTGCTGTGCCACAACATCAACATCGGATCCACTATCACCAAACTGGAACTTGATGTCGGGCTTACGCACTCGGAAATCATCCTGGGCATAGTAATCGAAGTCCGTGTCCTTGACACGACAGGCGGCGGATATCTGAAAAGCGGCTTGCGACGATAGTTTATCGAAGTACTCAAAGAACGTAACCTCCATGCGGACATATTCTGTTGTCTTGGGCTTCAGATCGAGTTCAAAGCCCATGATCTTAACCTCCTCGCCGTTGATGCCTGTGTAGAGCACGGCATCACAATTAAGCTGACCAGTTGCCTGATGAATGCGCTCCTCACTCTTGTTGGTCATTTTGAGTACAACCGTAAAGTTCTCACCGATCTTAATGTCATCCTTGAGCTCCATACTGAACTCCACCTCGTTAAAATTATCATTGAGATAGTATCGACTGAAGGCGTGACGAGATTGCTTCAATGCCTTCAACATGGTGCTGCGCTCCTCCTCGCTCCGTTCCGCATATTTGTAGGTGTCGGTGATGTCTTCACGTTCCCACTTCAGCACTGCTTTGGTGCTGATCAGATGACCAATGGCCAGAGTATCCTTGCGGAGCAGTTTCAATGGTTGGCTGGGTCCATTATACCGCCAATACAGTTTGTCGGCATTCACCTCGGAGTAAACAAATCCACAGTCAAACGGTCGCAAAATCTCTCCATGCTTCACGGCTAAAACTGAAGCTGGACCCACACGGTACATGTTATCGGAGGCTTCCTGTGGCGTGGCATCCACCGCCTGCCACCCATCGTAAGGTCCATACTGGCCAACTCCCAAATCCGGTCGCTGCATCCACAATTCGTTCCATACGTGATAGTTCCAAATGGAATCCGTTGTCTCCGCATCCAGCTTCTTATTGTTGGCGTCAATGAACACATCTACGGTGAGGGAGGCCTGTGTATCGTGGGCTGAGGAGTAGCAAGTAATGACTCTAGCTGGGATGCCCAGAGCACGTGAAATTGTGGCCAGAACACCGCTAAAATTCCAGCACTGGGCAAACTTAACTGATTTATGAGTCTTGTGGAATTCCTGCAGAATCTCTGCAGAGCCTGTCCACTTAGTGGGCGCCGTGCCGCCCGAGAAATCTTCAGTCCAATTACCCAGCAAGACGCCATCATCGTCCACGGAGTTGACTAGGGCGGAGAGAGCACGAGCTACACGCACAGGATCACCACGATAAGCTGGAGGAATGCGTCCCACGGTGCCAAGGAGATGGAGACTGCACTCAAGTACATGACGCTCGAATTGTCCAATCTTCCAGACGGACGGACGCAGACGGTTATAGGAACCACGCCAAATGAGGGTTGTGTCATGCATGACATACTCCTTGCGCTGCTCCCGGTTCTCCATGTAAACCTGATCATCCGGACACCAGGGATTAAAGAGCACATATATGGGTAGAGGCAAGGGATAGCTCCGGGCTCCATCGCCCAACAGCTTGGTATCAATATCCAAGCGCCATTCGGTAACGGGACAGGTGGCTGGCGGTTTGACGAGCACCGTCAACGCTTGACCCTCGTGGGATTCAATGCCAGCACCCCATTCCAAAGCATCTCCTAGGTAATCAATGCCATCATGCGGCACGAGAGCCATGAGTGTGCCATGACCAGGACTAGGCTTGCTATCATCGGCCACGCTAAAAATAAAGCTGATGGCATCCTTGCTGGGACTATAATCCCGACTAAAGTGAATCCGGAGACGGAATGGTTCACCACGACGTACAATTAATGCCTGCTTGGCAGATGCGGCATAGAAATGACTTGTGTGGTGCTCGTCGTGATTATCCTCAAGGCATAGATCCACACGTTGAACACCTAACACCGCCGAGCTGCCGGCATCTGAAATAAAAAACATGTTACGACATTAGTCATAGTTCTTTTCGCCGATCAACGCTCTACGGTTTATTTGGATGATCTCATAAAAATAAAGCTGGGCATAAAGATTGCTTGGTATGATTAAATGATGCAGCCAAAACGAACATGTTGAATGAACAAACAAAAATTGTGGCATACTGGCCAAAAAGTTCAATGCCAACACAATTAATTTTCATAGTGGACAATCGGGCGTATGCGTAATTTGTTGCTGCTAATGCGGCTGCTGTTGCCACTATAACGCCCACAAATAACAAAAAATCTAGTCAAGTGGTACACAAATTGACGGAAAGCATCATCAGCATTATAATGATCATCAAAAGTCGAATACTGGGAAGCAGCTACAACAAAATCAACACTTGTTGATGGACAGATTTTCAATCCTTTGGCAAATATAATTTGCTTTTTTAAATGCCCAGATCAACTTTTGATCATATTCTATAAAAAACAGACGGATGCTTTGAAAGTATTTTTAAAGATAAATATAAAATTGCTCTAATAACTGCATATATATTTTGTATTTGCTTAAGATCTATTGGCATGAGCACAGCTGTCTGACAATGTCCCATATATTTAATATTTTCTCGTTTTTAAAAACTTTATTGAAAAACTGCCCAAGTAATTCGCTCTCACCATCTGGTAAATGCTTTCCAATCTTTCTGGCCTTGTGCTGACTTTTACATTTGCCTTTTGCTGTGTACAATTTTTGTATTTGAGGCACCTTTATTGTTTTAAGTACCCACTTAAAAATCTCTTCTTCCTTAAGCTTTCTGTGTTGTTATTTACGATTGTAATATGAAAACTATTATTTTCTAGAAACATATGCACTATAAAATGAAATCCTGACTGATTTATGGAATGAAGTGAGATATCCAAAATTAACTAGTACAGGTAACATTTCTTTTAAACATTTTGCATTAAATATTTATAATTTTTTGTGAAAACTTATGACAAAAAAATACAGTAAGCTACAGTGGAGCAAGCTCGACAGTAGGAGACCCAGTACTTTTTGAGTGCAAACCGTTCACTATTGATTGTTCTTCAATAATGCGTACCAAACAATAGATGGCACCACTTCATAAACATAGAGGTCGCTGGCGTCTCTTCTTCTTCCTTTTGCCTTTAACATTGTTAGTTGAATAACTTCCGTGTTTATCATCCGATTGGAATGAAATTTTCTGGACAGGTTTGGACCATAGTGTATATTATATATACCAATAATGAAGTCGCTAACATTAAAGGGGCTCCTTCAGTTCGACTTCGAAATTTTGTATTTCAATTTCCGTGCGGAGGGGGCGTGGCAAAAATCTAAAACAAACTTGATCAATGGGAGATATAGATGAACCTACATACCAAATTTGATGTCTCTAGCTGTTATAGTCTCTGAGATCTAGGTGTTCATATTTTCAAAATTTCGATCAGCCGTATACTATCCGTTTATTATCCGATCCATAAAACTTTCAGGACAGGATTGGACTATAAAGTTTATCATGTGTGAAAAAATCATATCGCTAGCATTAAAGGTGCTTTCGTTATTCGACTTTGAAATTTTGTTTCAAATTTACGGGGGCGGAGGGGGCGTGGCAAAATTCTATAACAAACTTCATCAATGCGATATACAGATGAACCTTCATGCCAAATTTGGTGGCTCTAGCTCTTATAGTCTCTGAGATATAGGTGTTCAAAAAAGGGACAGACAGACGGACAGACGGACAGACGGACAGACGGACATGGCTATATCGACTCGGCTGTTGATGCTGATCAAGAATATATATACTTTATGGGGTCTGCCACGCCTCCTTCTACCTGTTACGCACATTTGCACAAACTTAATAGACCCATTTGTACTTTTTAAAGTACTGGGTCTAAATAAAACATGCAACGACTTAATAAATATTTTGCTTAGTTTTCAAAACTAAATGCAAATTTTTTTGATTAAGGCCAAAGATATTGAACAAATAAAAATAATTTATTTGTTGAAATTTGTGTTTTTCTATCTAAAATACTTTGATCTATTGAAATCATTTAATTTTGTAAGGGCGGCGTTCTTTTTTCAATGGAATTAAGGGTCGCCTTTGATATAAGGCCAGCTAATGGAATTATAATATTGTATAATTTCCACATGGCTGCACCTTTGGACCTCAGAGTTCCATCAAAAATGCTCAATATCAATTAATGTTTGATCTTTAAAGTGATTGCGTCTCTAGGTGGGATGCTGAAATTTACGATTGGCACTTAGACGGCGATAAGGAAGTTTAGGAAGTCAAAGTAGACAAATATAGATTTATTAATCATGTTTGCAAACAACAATAAACATTAAAGAAATCAAAAGTGTGTAAATATGTATACAAATAAATAAATTTGCGTAAAATTCCGAAAATCACAAAACGTGTCAAACAACTAACAAAAAAAAAATATATATTCAAACAAAGCGAGTGAAGTCATAGACGAAAAAATAAATATACTAAACAGACATACATAAGAGGAATGCTTTGGGACCAGCAAAATAATTAATTGTGTTGTGAAGCGTATGTCGTATAGGGTCATATAGTATGTATGTGTGTAAATATTGTAAATGTATGTTAATTACTCTCTACATCGGGACCGGGACGTGTACTGCGAAAGGGATTGAATGGGCGGGCTGGAGGCTGTGGTGGCAACCAGCGTTGTAACCAGCTGGGCGCATAACTGCGATACCAATTGGTCATCTTAACGTATTTAACACAGGCACACACGCACAAAACTTAACGGAAACTGCGCTTTAGCTTTTCTTGTATTGTTATTCTTTGAAACTAGCGCTACTTTTAATGCCAATGGCGAAGTCGAAACTGAAACCGAGACCGAAGTCGAAATCGAAACCGTTCGCTGCGACGTTTTAAACCGTACTGATCAGTATCTCGTTGAGATAGTTTCGCTTGTCTGTCAGTCAGAGCATTCGCTCACTAATTCTCTAGCTGTTAAGTTCCCTCTCTTATAGTCTCTTCCTCTCTCTATATCTGGTTCTTCGTTGGCTCTCTGTTATTAATAATTATGTACGGGAAGCAAGCGACCGTTGGCGTTGCTTTGGTAATAGAAGCTACCACCATCTGTTGGTGTTACTTTTGATGCTGGGAGCACTACGTCATCGACATTGTATTCAAAGTCGAATCTCGATTCAGAACCGTAACGAATGAGGCCAATTTAATTGATTTATCTGTGAGCAATAAGACCTGGAGGAAGTTCAATATCATCATCATCACCATTAGCGCCATCTGTATCATGAACATTGATTTGCATCTACTGGAAATTGTATTAATTCAACTGTGCAAAATATATATACTGCATCTATTATTTCTAGGAATTCCAACCAAAACCACATGAAATTCATGAATCAACTTAAAAGTACCCAATTTAACGAAGTAAAAATAACATTTTCAAAATTTAGACTTGAGAGCACAGTAGTATAGTCACCGAGAATAAGTTATCCTATATTAATACAACAGTTGATATTGATCAAGTTAATATATAGGATGAGAGATACTCCCCTCTCATTCTAACTTCAGTTTTCTACCAAAAATGTTTGCTACCCTTTGCATATTTTTACAAGGTATAAAAGAGCCTCTTGATTTTTACAGGAGGCAAACCATATTTCAATGTTGTTTATGTACCTGAAAAGAGATTAATATCGTACGCATTGTTTCTAAAAGGGATTGGCTGATCATCTAATTTGCTGGAATTCATGATATTTTAACAAATATTCACACATACATACGTATATAGAAATTCATGTTGTTTTTGGGACCTGCTGTTTAATGTTTTTGACACTTTAAGATGTTTATTATTTTATAAAATTTCAGTTTCAAGCTATTTTAATATTACTGCATGATTAAATGCCTTTAGAAAAAGCTATATATCGCAAATACATCGCATATAATTAAGGTTGTGGGCAGTTAGATTTGAATTTTACGCATACGCCTACAATAAAAAATATTTGTATGTATTTGCATACCAAATTGGCAATATCAATAGTAGGTAATAATAATTGCGCACAATTGTGTGCATAGTCATTGTCAGAGGTTAAAATTAAACAGAGAATTCCAAATAACTTTTAAATATTCACCTGGAGCTGCCAAAAGATTTGCATTGACATTGCGTATACGCAATTTGCTGTCAATTTCCGTCTCCGAACGTTTGTCACTTTTTTCAAAACATTGTAGAAAAGACAATTTCTGACCCATTCTGCGGATTTTTTAATTCTATAATTACTATTAGGCGAAGGCGTTGTGTTGTTGTCGTCAGTTAAACCGGTTTTGACACAATGATAAGGCTGTCGCTAAATAGGTGCAGTATTGAAATAATATTTTACTTAAACTTGACACGCGCTCTGCTAACAATTAACTGACGATATATTTACGTATGATTTCGGTTAATATGTCAATTATAGCATTCAAAAGTGTAACAGAATTTCTTTCACATTACATCATCGACACGGCACGTTCGTCGACCGATCGAGCGACTATCTCAGAGCATAAGCATTTCTCGACTACAAGCCTGAGCATCTAATAAGTGTTTTATTTTACATATGTATCTGACCCCAGCCAGTTAGTGGCTGGCCTCGTCTGTCCAAAAAATAAACCAGACATGCGTGTATAAATTGATCGGCTTTAATGGAATACATGAGAACAGATCAGATATTTGACTTTTGATTGAATTCATAAGATTGTTGCTGTTGTTGATAGTATTAACATAATTAAAATAACTACTGAGTTGATGTGGCAGGTGTCATTTTAAGTATTCAAGGGGTGCAACATGGGTGTAGTGGCTGCACTTTCCATAAATGATGCAGAATCCTCTTTGCTGCCCGTTTGAGACAAATGCTTCACAATATCAACCCAATCCCAGCCACGTGCTCGCTCGCCCTTGTGATCAGTTCGTTCCCATTGGCGGCGCTTTTGCGACTTTGTCAGTTGTTCCTTCTTCGGTTCCTTTTGCTTAGCGTCAGCGTTGACTTCAGAGATTTTAAGTGCACCAACACCTTCATCAACTACAGCCATAACGGGTGCACTCTCTGGCTGTGCCGCAGTCAATTGCTCAATGTTGTCTTTTAGCCATTCGAATAGAGTGTAGGTCATGCCACAGCCTAGCCACTGTACAGCTTCATTAGCTAGGGCTGTTAGAATTTCCTCCTTCACGGCTGGTAGCCTTCAAAGCAAGATTTATCTTAAATACATTCTTGGCAATTATTTATATACTAACAGATTACGATTATAGAAGGTGTTCATGTTAATCGTAGGCGCCTCGTCGGGATAGTTTTCGCCCCATTTCAGCTCAACCAGAAACGACTTGTAGTTGTCCTCTTCGCCATACTAAAAGCAGATTTTTAACTTTGGACAAGATGTGTGCGCATGTGACTCTTACTTTATATTGATATGTTGTCAAGTCGATTTCCTTGAAATTTTCATCGCCCTCGTAAATTGACTGCAAGACTTCGCGCTCATCTGTCTGCTGTTCCAGCGGGGTCGACATTTTCTTTCAGTGACAATGAATTTGTTTAATCAGCACACATATCGTGAAAACCAATACGAAAATTAAAATTAAAAGATTTTTGTGTCACAACAAAACAAAGCAACAGCTGAGTGCCGCCGGCAGTGCGATATAGCGATATATCG
This sequence comes from Drosophila neotestacea, assembly GCA_035044365.1. NCBI lineage: Eukaryota > Metazoa > Arthropoda > Insecta > Diptera > Drosophilidae > Drosophila > Drosophila neotestacea. The sequence goes on from JAWNMD010000327.1 coordinate 266,901, forward strand.
ATAGATATCTTTCGGCAATGATATATTAAGTGATGCCAATTTGAACATTTTCAGGATAGACTTGTCCTGCTTTTAACTGCTTTAGCCCTTTCTTAGCCAAGTAAGTGTGGTAAAAAACTATTAATAAAAAAAAATGTATGTATTTTTTTTTAATTCTTTAGCTCTTTTTCTTATTTTCTTTGGTCGTTTTGTCTATTTTCCCGGATAATAATTGGCATCACTGTATATATTTATGCACGATATTTTTGTCGGACGATAGTATCGCTATCGAGCAGCACCAGGTAAAACATCGATATATCGATATTGCTTCTAGTTCTATCTTCAGTTGTGTGAGAAAAATATAAACAAATAGTACCATTGCGTAAAACAATGCGAGTGCGGGTGAATCATCGTTACAATTACTAATTATCACATGTGTAAGCCTCAAATTCAATAACAAACAGCGAAGAGCTGAGAGTCTCGAAAATGTCGACGGACACAAATCCGTCAATACCTGCATCGGAATGCGGACAACTGCTGAAATTCAAGGACTTTCTAGGGTCGTTAGCTGCCGCCAGCGAACTGACCTCTGGCAATGAATTAAGTAATTGTGTAACGCGCAGCAGCAACGACACCTACAAAGTCACGGCCGACGAACAACGCGCCGAAATCGTGTCAGCGATATGGAAACAACTTTGTGCCAAAGGCTGTCCAAATGCATTTCAATTAAAATTGTTGCACATGGCCACAGATCAAGTGGAACAGGATTTACGTCATGCAAAGGAATGTGAGGTGAATGTGGACATTGGCGAGACACAGTATGATCTATTGAAATTACAAAAATTTGTTAACAATCAATTGGACAAGTTGCTTCTTAAATTGACGGACAATGCGGCCATGGAGAAGCTACAGCTTTATGCTGATCCCGAGGTGCTTTGTAAGGATCCCGCCAAATGTCAATGTACATTAAAGACTCATCCATCTCCTGGTTATAGTGCTGCGGCCATTAAGAATAAACCCCGTAAAATGGAAGATCGTCATGTGTGTCTGGAGCATTATGGTAAAATGTATCAGTTGACTAATCACAGTGAGTGTCGGTTCTTTGGCGTTTTCGATGGACATTCTGGTGCTCTATCCGCTAGCTATGTAACCAGTCAAATACCCCAATTGCTTGCACATCAGCTCCAACGTGTCCCTGTCCCTGTGTCAGGTGAACATAATGTTGACTTTTATCGCAATGCCTTCGAGACGGCGTTTTTGCAGGCCGACGAACGTTTTGCCCAGAAACGCATCACGAGCGGCACAACTGCTGTTTGTGCTTTGATCACTGGTCACCAGCAGCTCTATATTGCCTGGGTGGGTGACTCCAAGGCATTGCTTGTGGGCAAACGAACTCAGCTGCAGCTGGTGAAGCCGCACAAACCTGAATCCCCAGATGAGCGTCATCGTATTGAATTGAGCGGTGGCACAGTTATCCACGCCCAGGGTCAGTGGCGGGTCAATGGCATCCTAAATGTGGGTCGTTCGATTGGAGATTACAGTCTCGAAGCAGTCATTGCAGAACCAGACTTTGTTGATGTCCAGCTAAATGAAGCTCATGATTTCTTAGTGCTCGGCACCGATGGCCTTTGGGATCATGTGCCTGAAGCCTTCATTGTGGACACCGTTTATGAATGCCTCGCTGAGGCAACAACCAAACTCGATGACATTCCCAAACTGCTTGTGGAGGCTGCCAAAGATCATGACTCACAGGATAACATAACCGTTGTTCTGGTGCTGCTCAAGCCACGCGATCAAATTGGTCTTGGCTAGAGTGTAATGACAATATCTATACAGCAAATGAATCATTAATTGTTATATGCATACTGTTGTTTGTTTATTTGTTCATGTAAATAGCTTTAAGATCGCATTTTCGGATGACGTACATTCTCACGTGCCTGTAGCGTCTGGCTGCCTGAAAGAAAACGCTCCCTTGGTTGCCTCCTCGAATAAGCTCAAATCACAAATATTTTGCAATTTTATGCAAAACTCCAATTAAATACAGACAAACATATACACATATGTATAAATTTATTAACAAATAAGCATTCTATATTTACACACGAAGAAACACAAATAGTTAACATTGTTTTTGGCCGCTTTATAATAGCTCACAATGCTTCCGCCAAATTTGCATGCATGTAAATAAAGCACACATGTGTTTATAGATTATATATACAAATATATAGTGTACACAAATATTTATCTTGCCCAGTTGATAAACCAAACGAAAGTCCAACGAATGCTCGATTTTACGAGCGCTACTTGCAGAAAGGAAACCCCGAATGTTTTAATATGTAATTCCTCTTTGACAATTAAAAAACCATAACTTTAACATCAGACAAATATTGCTTACAATCATTTAAAAAATAGTGATATTTGTAAAAAGCATATAAATATTCCCAGAGGAATATCTTTTTCTACTTAAAAAAATTAAATCTTTAACGCTTAAAATGCATATATTAGAAAAAAATCGTTTAGCTTTTGGAAACAAAATAAACCGCAACGTTTTTAATGCCAGAATTAGCTAATAATAATAATTGATTAACAATTTGTAATATTATAATATAGAAAAGGTTTGTCAATTGGGTAACCATAGATTTACCAATAAATAAAAATATTTACAAGGCGCACACACAGATTCAAATACACACACACACCTGTAATCAGCGTTATTGTTGAAATCCCAGATTAAGTACCTTTTTATACAAGAACTTCATGCATTTTAACAAAAAAGAAAACAAAAGAACATTTTCAAATACAAATACAAATTGTTTAAGAATTTTTTTATTGGAATAAAGTCAAAATTGCATTGAGAAAAGCATTTAAAGCATTGAATTAACTGCCAGTATTTGGCGGATGTTGGGATTGTGATGGAGGTGGTCCATATGGTGGATGTTGAGGCGGGTACATGTGCGGTAGTGGTTGTGGCATTCCCATATGTGGCATGGGTGGTTGCATGGCATATGGATGCGGTGGTGGCATGCCATAACCATAGCCATGTGTGGGCATGGGAAACGGCATGCCAGGCATCATATTAAAGTTGGCCGCCGGCGGATGAAAATTGTGATAATAATTCGAATGCCAGCTGCCAGGATTGTAGCTAGGATGATAGTTGTATTCCGAATCCCGTGATTGCGAACGGGATTGCGACTGATTATGTTGTTGAGTTCCATTTTGGTAATTGTTTGACTGTCTATTATCCCGTTGAGCTCGACGTCCACGCTGTCGCGATGGCGTTGCTTCAGTAGCAACTGTGGAAACTGTTTCCACCGAATCCGTGGAGTTGGTGCGCTCACGTTGACGTTTCTTGCGCTGCTCAAAGCGTGCTTCACGCTCAGCCTCATCATCGGAGTAATCAATGAATTTGGCTGGCGGCTCAACATCATTCTCCCATGATGCATCTGAACCACGTACTTGCATCAATTTGGAAAGTATAACAAACTGTGTGTGCTCCGTTTGAGGTGCACAGTAGACAATATCTCCTATGTTGATGCCACGATCCTTGATCTGTTGATTGCTATTGAAACGCACACAATAGAGTGGATCAGCTACCTGGCCAAGCACATCGAAAACCTGCCCCAGCACTTTACGTCCCTTTTCGAGAAATAGCACTGTGTCCAGATCAAAAAGCATGGAATTGGGCAGCACACTAACTAGCACCAATTGATCCACAATCGATTGCACTTTGCCCAGCTCAATGCACTCATCCTCTGGCACTGTAATCTCCAATTGATCTATGGGAGGTAATTCATCCAGCAGCATCTCGCCACGTACTTTAGGCGGCTGACGACGACGCGGTTTTGCTTCATCATCCAAATCATCATCATCTTCATCGCATTCCTCTGTATTAATTCTCTTGTCGATTTTCTGCCGCAACACTGTGAGATATTCACCCTCAGAGTCTGAATCCGAATCACTGCTGCTATCGCTCCCAGAACTTACAGCAACAACTTGTCGTGGCTGTCGGTCAGAGTTTCTGTTGGTTGTTGCATTTGTGACGGGAACTTCAACAACATCATCGTTGTCGCTGTCTTCCGCATCAGCTGCGCCTTCCTTGTCTGAATCAACGTCAGAGCTGTAAGCAGCAAGTAAACTTAGACCATTTAAAGGGTTTGTTGCTGTTGCAGGTGCTTCCATGATTGACGGTGCAGCTCCTACAATGATTGATGTAGCAGCTGGTACAGCTTCTTGAGCTGTCGAGGATGTAGAAGGATGTGTTTCGACGCTTGTCTCGCATTCCATTTCAATGGCTGGTTGAGTTGTGGGCTGTGATTCTAATTGAGTGTTATTGCCGACTTGTGGATCTGTGCACATTGCTTCAACTGCCGATGTAACTTTAGTTGTTGATTGAGGTCCACCTAACTTCAAAGTCATCTCTGACTCAACAGTCTTTTCTGACTCAGCTGGCGCAACACTATTAGTTTCTACCGTCGAAAATATATACATTACGCATAAGCATTTTATACGGCCACTATATGCACATCTACTTTACCTGCTTGTATTACTGAATTTGTTGCTGTTGCCTCCTTGGCAGATACCTCAATCTCTGAACTAGCTGGCGATTGCATATTTTCAGATACTCCGACTCCTTGTGTTTGAGGCGTGGTCTTTGTCTGCCCAGCTATCATCGCAGCAATTTCTGTTTCAGCCTTCGTGTCAGTTGCTGAGTTGATCTCTCTCTCGGCCGGCACAGCCTCAGGCTGCACAGCTTCCATTTTTTAATAGTAAACTACTTAAATTGTTTCCCAACTAACAACACGTTTGTTCGTTGGTCGCACGTGTTTTGATTTGAAGCCAGATAGTCGATTGTATGCTATCGATAGACAGTATCGATACTTATTAGTTTGTGCTGCGTGCACACCACGCACCAGATAATAAGCTGTTAACTTTTAAACTATTTAAATTTTGAAAGCTTAAAACATTATTTTATTGCGTAAAATGTTAGAGAACCTTGATTTATCTCTATTTAAAATTAATTGCGTTTATGCGTCTTTTCTATAAAAGCATATTCAAGCTAAATTTTAAGTGCTAAGCTGATGGACTTTCGACAAATAAATTTTAAATTATTACATTAGAAGCTTATAAATAATATTTCACATTAAATTCAATTAAGCTTAAAACATTTGTACAATTTCTTGAAATGCAATTGAAGCGTCCCGTTCGTTGCGCAGATTTGGTTTGTTTTTTGACTTTGGTAAAAAGTACCATTTCGAAATATACATGTGGTAAGTTGTTACAAAATAGATTTTGTGTGTTGTTAAAACGGCTAATCGACACTGTATAGTCCAATTGGACTTATGGAATATCATATGAGAATATATCGATTATAAACGTTACTTTGTGCTAAGGCAGAGTTTACATAGTTGGAAGATATTCACGTTTAATATATTCGAATTTTAAAAAATTATTTAGGTCATGTGCGAACGAGTATCATGAGATTATATCTATATGTGTTTTCGTGTAAATATCGCAACAATTTGCTAATATCAATGTTTGCCTTATGGTTTATGGTGTTACCATGTGAGATATGTGAGAATGTGTATGTTGTATAATCGTTCTAAGCTAAATTAAACCCAAAAAAACACTTTCATAGCAAGCCTGTCAGCGCTGTATCAACTTTGGTCCAATTGTAGACAGGATAACCTATCTAAACTTTCCAATCCAAACGATACTCATCCACCAGCAGTAAATGTTGATTAACAAACCAACCTGAAAAAGAGAATCATAATAAGTATCATCGTAAATTGATTATTTATTTTGCGAACTTGCCCTCCTTTTGTGCCAGGTTCAAAAACTCCTGCCATTTGCCTTGGATGTCCCAATACTGTTCCTTTATCTGGTTTCTGTCCTGCAGATACGAGACTGCAAAAAAGTATGCCTTCAACACATCCTGGGAACGTGTATCAAAGTGTAGATAGACTCCCAAATGTTTTTTACTTTCCGCAATAATGAAACGTTCATGGGGATCGAAAGAGGAAACAATGTTCTCGATGACGCTGCTGCTTTTATATTCATCTATAAGATGCTTTACACTCAGTCCAAGACGTATATTGAGGGACACTGATACCGTCTGTCCAACGGTAACGCGTTCCATTTTATTGACCTAAAATTAAATAATTAGAGCTTGAATGTTTATATGTTTTATAATGTCTCACCTGCTGCGGCGTCAGCATGCGGGATGAACGAAAGAATTCCTCTAGAGCTATCAAATAACGAGATTCGTTAAAAGTGCGCAGACAAACGGCACGCACAGCCCTAAGATTAAAGTATAGATGCAGCGTGACCACAATATAGAAAACGGTATAGAGCATAGCCTGACTTTTTATCAGGGTTAGCATATATAGTCCCACAAAGGAGGCCACCAAATTGACGCATGTCTCCTGTGAACTGTCCTTGGAAGAAACATCCGCTAAGTTACCGCGTACCGCATGATGTTGGGTTAATGCGGCACGTGTGGCACCTCCAGCCACGCCCACAATGGCCTTTAACAAGGTGGAACCGCAGAGGATTTGCGTACTGAAATGTGGATATTTGGGAAGCACATAGATTTCAATGCCCATGGCCAAATCGTTCAGGAAATCGGCTCGTAATCGCCATTTCTTTGAGTCAACATCCAATTGACAGCCCTTCCACCAGGCAAATATAATGCGACCCACATGCCCACTGCCCTCTTTTAGTATCCAGGTAACTGTGGCCGAATATGCGTTAATATTCTCGTTGCCAATTCCGAGTCCCTTGAGAATTGCATGTGTGCAGAGTGTTCCGCAAATTGTGCTGCAAAATGCCTGTAATGTGTCCCATATTTGATAGGCAGCATAGTCTTCAGATACGGAGTCGGGATAGCCCTTCGGCAGAAATATATTCTGCAGCACTCGGAAGAGCAGAAACTTCTCCTGTATCACTAGCTTATCGCCACGTAGGGGAACGCGCACAATATTGCTTTGATCTAAGATTTAAAGCTAGTATAATTGCAAATATTTAGAATGTGTTTAATGTGCACTCACCTGCCGGCGTCACATAGAGTATTTCCTCGCCCTTGGTGCCATACTGCTCGCGAAAATGTATTTTCATTATTGAACATAAATTCAATCTTTGCTTGTTTACGCAAATCAAGGACCCCGTGTGAGCGTGTGCTTACTTCCTTGTTTGCGCACAGCCATCTACTAACTTTAGTATCTGATAATGATGGTATTTTGTTACTTATTCGCTGTCGCCGTTTGTTGTGAATGTCATAAATAGTTTGGGATATTTTGGAGATAAAAATGTTTGTTAGCACCGCCGCACACTGGCTCATTCACGAGACTCACGTGGCAAAAATTAAAACTCACGGAATCTGGCAAAACGTGAAATGCAGTTAGGTAGAGAATTGTTTGAAGTTTACTGACCTAACTTTCCTTTTTCGATTAGGTAATTTGCTTCGGTGGTAGAGCTCTTCAAACATGAACAATATTTTCATGTTGGCATTTTTGAATATTTTTTGCAAAAATTGTTCATCTTTGGGATAGAATTATATCGAAATGGTTCATTTGAGTTAAAGTTTCTTAATTTTAACTTAAAGTTGTGACAATTCCATGGCGTACATTTTGAGTATGGAAGTATTTTAAATAAATTATTTACTAAACCTCTATTTTTGAAGCAATTTTTCGACTTCACATAGACTTTTAACACCGAGTCCAGGCTAGTCCAGGCAAGCGACTTATACCACGTGATAATTCCAGAGTGCGACATTTTGCGTTTTCGGCGCAGTTTAACATACGATTAATGCACCTAGCCTAAAATTTTGCTTGGGCAAAATTGCGTCGCGGCGAGCGCATTTGTGCGCTACCTGCATGCAGCTGCATTTTCGTAGTCGAAAGAACCTTTTTGTCAGGTAAAAGTTTGCTTCTTTGTGAATATTGTCCTTATTGGCATATCCTATTATACCTACTCATAATATTGACATATCCCATTTTACCTAAATAATATTTAGTTAATATTAACATATGAAAACACACGCCTTGCACGTAGTTGTTGTTATGTATTGCGCAAAATTGGCTAATGCTCTCTATCCGCAGAAAGTCCAACTACCTAATCGTATTGGTTTTTTAGGGATTGCACTTGTTAGCCTATTTTGTTGTTGCAAATATAGGTAAGTATTAATTGGATTCTAGGTTATATATTCAACTTTTTGAGTACACTGCCTAACAGTCAAATTCTGTGAATAGTATTTTTCAATATAATTCATACACAAAAGCTGTAAGATGTCTGATACAATTCGCGATCTCTTTGGAATTTTAATAATTTCATCAGACAAAAATGAGTTCATGTCAATTGCGATGAGTAGACTTGATATGCCAAAGGAAAATATCCGTGAAGCAGCCTCGATTGAAATGAAACTTAGTAAAGTTTACTACAAGCTAAAGATGAAATGGACTGAAATGCGTCGCCAAAGTGAAGCCTTCAACATAAAATATGGGGAATGGCTGGAAGAGGACTTTGATGCTACTCAAGATTCTCCTGGGAAATCCGACAAGGTACGAGGAAGACCAGCCAAGTCAATAGGAGAATGTTCGGAATACACAAGGAAAAGGAAACTCCAGGAAGCAACGGGAACAATTCCTACTGGCCACCTCTCGGAAGCATTGACCATGCAGTATAGAAGGGAACAGGAAAGAGACAAATCGGATATTACAAAAGCAGTGACAGTGGCAAGTCCACCCCGACTTAAAAGGATGAAAGCCAGTATTCCCACTCCACCAAACACGGATATCAGCCGCTTCACACCTGATGAGGGTTTGGCTCTACTGAAAGTATGCCTGAGGATACAGTAAAGCGACTGTCAGATAATCTTACACTTCTGAGCAAGTGGGGATGCGATGGATCATCCGGCCAAAGCATCTACAAACAGAAAATCGTTACAACAGATGGAGACACGATTTCTGATGCAAATATGTTTATGGCATCCGTTGTACCTTTGAGGCTTCGGGACGGGGACACAGACCACTGGAGAAATTTTCGGTCATCATCTGTTCAACTTTGTCGTCCCATTTTGTTTAAATATGGAAAAGAGACTCTGGACCTAATTAAAACTACTGTTAGTGAGATGAATGAGGAAATTACAAACATTCAGGAGCTCCACATAAAAACAGAAGATGGAAGGACAATTGAAATCCGCTACGAGTTCTTCCTCACCATGATTGATGGCAAAGTGTTGAATGCAATTACAAATACAGCTTCAACAAGCTCATGTGCAGTTTGCAGCAAGAGTCAAAAGGCCTTTCAGAATATGAATGATTCTATACAAGAGGATAACAATTTGGAGTATGGAATATCACCACTACATGCGAGAATAAAATGTTTGGAGTTTATTCTCAAATTGTCTACACACTTCCGCGTGAAGGTGAAGTATTTAAGGAACACACGGATGACAAGGAAAAGATGAACCATCGAAAAAAAATAATACAAGACCTATTTTATGCTGAGACTGGACTGAAAGTTGACACTCCAAAGTGTGGATATGGAAATAGCAATGATGGAAATACATCCCGGGCATTTTTTAGGAACTTTGAAGATTCTGCGCGGATTACTGGTGTTGATGTGGAGATCATCAAAAGACTTCAAGTGATTTTAAATATCCTTAACTGCAAGGAAAGGGTGAATGGAACGAAATTTAGAAAATATGCAATGGAAACTGCCCCAATGTTAAAGGAGAAATATATATAATATAATATATATAAGCTATTGGCTCCTACACTTCATAAAATTTTGGACCACGGAGGAGACCTTATCGAGTACCAAAGTCTTCCAATTGGAGAATTGTCAGAAGAGGCACAGGAATCAAAAAACAAAGAATTCAAGATATATAGGTACTCGAATACTTGCAAGGTGTCATGGATGAGACAAAATGAAGATCTTTTTAACATGTTATCGGCTTCTTCAGATCCACTTCATCAACGAAAAGATTTGTAAGAAGTTACAAAGAACTGGAGGAGCTTTATACAAAAGATATGGTAGATTTAATGTATTTAGGCTATGAACTTGAAGATATTGTTACAGAAAGTTAAAGTAAACAGGAACATTTACTGCGATTAAATGTAGCTATTAATCTAAATAACAATAAAATTAATTTTAAACAATTATAAAAGACTTATTTTATTTACATTTTGTTTTTATAAGAATTGACACGATAAAAATGTACTGGAAACTTGAATTAAATTAAATATGCTCGCTACAGTAAATGGAACTAAAATATTGATTTAAATTCATTTATAAGTATTAAAATGCTTAAGGATATATTGCTATATATATATATATTGCTATATATAATATATAAATATATATGTAAATTCGAACATTTATAGTGAAATTGTTTGATGTTTGCATGCTTCTAAGGCAAAACTATCGTATAAAATCATGTGAAAACAAAATCCAACTTTGACTACCTGTGGAAAACAGGTTTACTGCTTGATTTTTAAGATTTTACATTCAATTTAAAGCTGAAGAAGTTTTCTAACAAACGCTTTTCGATATCTTTTTTGGATCAAAAGATATGATTTTCGCAAAGTAAAAACTCAAACCAACCCACTGTGCGCCGCCATGTCAGATTGTTGTTTATTTTTAAAACTTGATTCTTATTGAAATAAAATTAAAAAACGAAGAAAATTAAAACGATTATATACTAAATTAAATTTAAATAAAACAAATTTGATTCAATATGGGTAATCAATATATATACATTAATATAAGAATTGTTTTTCAATTGGCAAACTCAATTCTAAACAAAATTAGGGCATTCAATATTCTGATTATTTTAACAAATTTTATACAAAATTTCAATCGAAATTTGAAGACAAAAACGCGAATAATCTTTTTTATAAAGATCAATTTTTTGGTGAATCTAATTTGGAAGTCCATCTATTGGCAGAATTGCGAAGCACGTTTTTAAATGTGCCGCTATCTTTTGTTAGCCCCGCCACGTATCCTTTATGCCCTATTCCCACTGAGTACATTTTCGGGGAACGAATGGGAATGATGTTAGATGTGAAACACTGATTCACATTGCCAACATCTTACATCTCAACCCCCTGAATTCAAGTGCATTGACGTGTGAAATTTAGAGACAAATTTAAGATTAAAATTAATTTCAATGAAAAAGTTTCTATTGTTCTTGCTACTGTGCAGCGTAGTAATGAATTAATTCGCAAGTTAACAATGGAGCTCGACAAATCAGCTCAGTAGATGGATCACATCGCAAATGGCGACCATGAAGACGACGACGCCAATGACGACGACAATGACTTGTTGTTGTTGGCTACTAATTTATATATACCACGGACAGTTTGGCGCTCCTCTTAAATCCGCAATGCACTCCCCCCACAAGACTATTAATGAGTTCTCCAGCTGTGGTGACCATGTCACTCTCTTGGAAGTATTATTCTTCAGTGCTGTCCATTGAAAAACAATAAATATTACTCAAAACTATTTTATAAATATTTGACTTACTTGATTTGGCCATTTTTCTGATTGCTTATTATAATTCTTCTTCTCGATTTGCCATTCATTTTAGTTGACATTGTTTATATTTTCGCAGTGCTGTTTAGTTTCTTTTGTTCCATTTGAGAACTATCGTCTAAATATCGCATGGAAACGTGTGGGATAGTTACATCAAAAAAATATGTTGGAACGATGTTGAAAATTTCGGCACGGGTAAAAGTATAGGCACATCATGCCAAAATATGTTAGATGATAGATGTTGCTGAGTGGGAATAGGCCATTACTTTTTGTTATTGTTTACTTTTTTATTCATTCATTCTTGTATAGTGTGGCAACTCTACTACCCACGAAAAAGAGATAAAAGAGACGAAACAAAACAAATCTCTCATTCAACAACTTGAATCACAACACAAAAGTTCGACAAAACCAAAAACTAAGCACCCGAAAGGGGGAATAATTTATTAATTATTTTAATAATTAATGAATACAAAGTGTACAACCAACTAACTATTTGAGTAATTCACAAAAGTGAATAAGTGTTTAATTTTTGCTCTGAGACAATTATTAAATTGAAGCGGTGATTGTGAAAAAAAAACAAAGTAAACTTTTGGCAACAAACTGACAAATTTTTCTAGCGAGCTCTACAACAAACACACAGCAGAACTACAGCAGGCAATGTCATTGGAGGAATTAAAATCAAAGTTACGCCGTTTTCCAAAGCTTCTGGGTGGTATTGGCATTTTGACCACGTAAGTGAAAGCAATTAATAAGTCTATTTGAAGCAACAGCTGTAAGCCATTTTTAATTACAACACACCATTTAAGGGGGCTCGTCATAAAATATTCAAGCAGATTTTAGCCTTGGCGTGCAAAAGCCAATTTAACCCTAAACTGTTGTCTGACACTATAATTAAAAATATATCTCTGTTTCAATATATACGAGTTCTATATATCGGGTGCAGTTGCACTAACAATTGTTTTTCCGCATTCCTTATTAAACAGTCGATATCAACAGTGACGTCACTTGTTTACAGCACTATTCATAAGAAAAAAATACACAATACACTCAATTGGTAAACTCTGCCAACTGTTGTTGTTGTTATTGTTGTTGATTTTAACACAGCAAGATCAAAACAAACGTACGATTTTGCCAAAATGAGATAGCATTACTGAAATAGTTGTTGTTGTTGTTAACATCATGTTTGCCTTTCCCTCTCCTTTGCTGCTTCTTGTGCGTAACAGCTGTTCAAGGCCCCCCCACGAACTCACGCATACACAACATATTCACACAAAATACACACACACATACGCAAAATAGCGCCATGAAATTCTGCGCATTTAGTTTTGCCAAAAGAAACTCGCAAATAGTTTTTTTTTAGCTCTTATCGTTGTTATTGTTAACGATGTTGTTGTTGTTTATAGTTTCTTATTCATTGGCGCGTGTGGCGCTTCTTCTCTTGGTATGAGGTGACGTGCCCACTTTTATAAACATAACAACAATAAGAATTTGTTGTTGTTTATCTCACGTTTATGGCAACAACAACAAAACTGTTGGCAGCATTTCTATTTGTCCCAGTTAAACACCCATATCAAAAACAACAACAATACGAATTTAGAATAAATTAACACGTGTATAAATTTGGAATACCTATACATATCTAATTTCAGCGCCGGTATTATTCTCTACGAGACACCGCAACTCCGAAAATTCTTTGCTCAATATGTGGATAAGAAGCAACAGGAACCGGACAAACGACGCACCGAATACATTTACATTAAATATCACATTTATCGGGAATCCATGCGCAAGTTGCAACAGAAGCAGGAGGATGAAAAGAAATGGATCAGTGTCATCATAAATCCTATTGGCAAATGGTGGAAGGCTGCCAAGCACTCGGTCGCCTGGCGACTATTGAATATTGCCCAAACCGGTAGCCAGGCGGAACGTCTTAAGGCAGTCCAGCAGCTTGTTTGTATGGATCATTTAAAGGATTGGGACTTTCGTCATCTGGCTCAGATTTGTGATGCCAGGACTTCCGTCTCTTTGGCCCGTAGTGGTGCCGATGTTCGTTGGTTTATGCCTGTTCCGAGACGTCGCTGCATCAAAAATCCCAAAATGCTTCTTTCCGAACTGCACGTGATGCTCGCCCGTCTCCGTCCCTCGTCCTGCGTGGATCATTTCTTTAGCAAATACTTTCCAGAGCAACACAATACTGTAAGTAGAGGGAAAATCCTATAAACTTTTTTGTCTTTTATGTTAATAAATTCTTTGATAAACTAATAAATAATAAATCAATTTGTATTTTCTTTTACAGGAGGGCATTCACGAATTTCTCACACCGGAACAGTCGATTACACTGTCCACTCAGGACACAGATTTACTTAAGGAAATCATATCATTTCTGCATCATATTACAAAGGATCCAAAGGTGGCTGGCAAAATCATACATGATGGCGGGTTGATGCATTTAATGGAACTGCGCAAGATTTTCAATGATGACAATGAGACATTATCAACATTATGCAAAGTGCTGGCCAACATGTCCATGGTACCGGATGCAGTGGAACATTTCTTTGTCTCTGGCTGGGTGGGAACTTTGGCTGAGTGGCAACAATGCCCCGATCTACGCCTTCAAGTAATCTCTGCCAAGACAATGGCCAATCTGGATCATGATGATCCAAATCAAAGCACATATCCACCAAATGTATATCCCCTGCATCCACGTATACGAACACGTCGCAAGCCCACGACGGACATTGTCTTTGTCCATGGACTCTTGGGTGGCGTGTTTATCACTTGGAGACAACGGGACCGCAAACCCACCGAGTTGGGACTCTATGGCAAGAATGCGTTCTACACAAGCGAATCAGATGATGTGTTTCTCGTTGGCGAACAGAAGCGTCTCAATGGTCTCAAACAAAAAAAGGAACAGTCAACAAAGCAACAATTGGTGCCAGCACAGATGCAGTCCAATGGAGAGGCAGCAAAGGGAACAAAGACAACTGAAAAGGCAACTGTTGTTAAACCACTTAAGGATGAGTTACTAAAGACAAGCAAAAAAGTGGAGCAGAAACACCTCAACATAAGCGATACAGCCACAAAAGAATTTGTAGAAACGCTGCGAAATGAAGCAGAATTAGATTCAGACTGGGAGGTTGTGCATCCTGATATTCCGGTGTATGCCAGTGAGAATTGTCGCGGCATGTTTAGTGTGTCGGGTAATGAGTGGAATAACCAAGACGCATCCGAAGAGTACACAAACTGTTGGCCCATGGAATGGCTGCCAGATGATTATCCAGACGCAAGGTAAACACATTAAGAAATAATATAAAAAAAGTGATCTAATTGTGGTTTATTTTTTTGCAGAATCATCGGCATTGATTACACATCCGCTGTGACCGAGTGGTCGGCCAACTTTACGAAATACTGTCCATGTGAGAAAGGTCAGGGACACATCGATGTGCGGGCCGGTTCGCTATTGGAGCGTATTGCCACATCCGATGTGGGCAATGGGCGTCCAGTGGTATGGATCGGTCATTCAATGGGCGGTCTGCTCACAAAAATCATGCTCCTGAAATCATTGGACTCCACTGAACCAAATGTTCAACAGATTGCCAAAAATACCAGGGGCATTGTGTTTCTGGGTACACCACATCGAGGATCATCTATTGCCAAATGGAAGCAGCACATGCAAATGATACTCTCGCCATCGATTGAGGTCAAGGAAATGGAAGAAAATTCACCGAAATTGCTGGAGATGCATCGCCGTTTCATGGGCACCCTGCACACACGCTTGCGCCATGTGAATGTCCTCAGTGTGGCTGAAGGTTCTCCTACCATGCTGACATCATTTAAGTTCCCACTGCGCATTGTCACCGAGGAATCGTCGCGCATTGATTTCGGTGATTTTTATTTGCTCAAAGACGATCACCTCAGTTTGTCCAAGCCAATCTATCGCCAGTCGTTCCTTTACCAGCGCCTTTTGCATGTCATAAAGGATGCCATCAAGCAGAGCAATGAGCCCAAGGACGCAGATGAACAAGCTACGCCCCAGACTGATTTATCGACTTTGAATATTGTGGGTTCCATTTTAAAGGGCACCAAAGGATTATTTGAAATGCTCCCGCGTGTTGCCCTTCGCTTTACAACATAGACAAAAAAAAGCACAAACAATCACGCTTGTACCTTGGTGGATTTGCACTCAGCACTCACCGTATAGTTTGTATTAGTTTATAAAAAATATCAAGTATTCCTTTTTTGAAATCGACTCACACAGCCCGTGTTCATTTATATATGTATGAGTACAATACCGAGTGTAACTCTCTATGCGAACCTAAATTTATTTCATAATTTATGCTTAAGAATGAGAAACAATAAATACAATGTTTGTAACTATGACTATACAAATATTAAATGAGTTCTTGCTGTGAATTTGTTTCCATCTGCTTGGCCCGAAGTCGCTTCTGAGCCAACCTCCGATTCTCAGCAATCCTTGCCATTTGCTCCGTCGACAACTTATTTGCCGAAGGAGTCGGTGGCTGGGAAGGTGGCAAAGGCTGGAGATAATCACTTGTGTCAGCATCACGCACAGAATTCGGTGTGGATACAATGGCATTGCGTGAAAATGAAGGCGTCACCAATGTGCTACTGGATGTAGACAAGTTACGACGATTTACAGCCGGTGTGCGTGGTGCCAGCTTGGACATAGCAATCTGTTCGCCCAGTAGGGCATCAAATTCATCAAAAGGCTCGGCGGCATTATTTTCATCTTCATCGTTGGCATTGTCAATTATTTCGTTGTCCTGCAGATTTAGCTCTTCGAGTTGGCCTAGGCGATAGCGTGTCATATGCACCTGCAGTGGTTTTTTCTTTCCCAATCTTTCAATATTGTTAAGAACATCATCAAAGGTGTAGCTCGGATACATGCGATGTCCCCAATGCTGCAAGCGTCGCAATATCTCATCCAAATCGGCCTTTTCATATCCCCTTCCCTTGTATTTCATATCCTTGAAGTAGTTCTCGATTGTGTGCAAGCCACGTGGACCACGCAGTGTGTCCACAGTAAGACGAATGCGAGGATTTCGTACTGCACGTTTCTTAGGTTCTACCTTGATACCTTCCTGTTCACCAGTAACAGCTTCATCGGCATCAGCGTCATCACCGAACAGCTTCTCACCTGTGTCGACCTCGCCATCACTGGGAAGCTGATCATTGTCGATGCCAATATTGTCATTGAATAGGTCGTCAACCCCATCCTCACCAAATATGGATGCCATCGAGGAGTTTACAAATCAACAAAGAAAACCACCACTCGACACTAAAAAATAACAAGCTGGTTTGCCGCCATTTTTCTGCTTCTTACCGGTGCCAATCACACAAAACAGTTTCACAGCACCTAGGACTGCCAACTTGCCGCGCGAAATTAGCTTCTTTGTTATATAATTTTTGTGCTTGTTCTTGGACAAATTGGAGTTAAAAGACATTTTACACTGTAGTTTATAATATGTTATTAATATTTTAGTGTTAGAGAAAATTTGAACCGAAAATTAAGTGGTGAAAGCCAGCAGTTGGCAGCGTGGCATTATTTAGCAACCCTGCCTTTGTGTGGCCTGGCAACACCAGTAACGCCATACTTCTAAATGCTTTTTTCGGGCGAGATTATAATATCCGCATAATTCATAAAAACAGCGAAACCAAGTTATAGAGGAATTTCAAAATATATATCTATGCAACGCGAACAGGAGAAGGAGAAGGAAACGGAGAAACAACAGCACCAAGAGCCAGAGCCGAATATTGAAGAGGAAGCGATGCGAAAGTTAAGGGAGCACTTGCAAAAGCAACAGCAACGATTGCAGAACCAACAGAATCAGAATCCACTAGTGCGGATCAAGAAATCACCAATGCAGAGTACTAGCCTCATATATCCACCAATAGCGTCAGCATCCACAACAATAACACCAGCTCCATCTCCCACAAATGTATCATCTCCAAAGCTTAAACTATCTAATAACAATAACAACAATAATAATAGTACAACAATACAGACACCATTAACACCGCAATCCATAAGCAGCGTTGGAAGCGGGAGCAATAGCAACAGTAACAGCAACAATAGCACTAACAGGCGCACAGTGCTTAACAATTGTACACCGCACACATACAGCAAATCGAGCAGCAAGTCAAGCAGCAGCGGGAGAAGTACTTCGAGATTTGTAACATCATTGCAGCCATATACGACACGTTCATGGGAGGATCAGGAGTTTCACTGTGACAACGAATTCTTTCTGGAGGAAGCCGATGAACTGCTGGCGGATAATCCCAGTTTAGAGATACCCAAATGGAAGGTGGTCAATGTGCGTCGCAGTGCCGATAATAAAAACATTGAGTCACAAAGAAAACCACCACTCGACACTAAAAAATAACAAGCTGGTTTGCCGCCATTTTTCTGCTTCTTACCGGTGCCAATCACACAAAACAGTTTCACAGCACCTAGGACTGCCAACTTGCCGCGCGAAATTAGCTTCTTTGTTATATAATTTTTGTGCTTGTTCTTGGACAAATTGGAGTTAAAAGACATTTTACACTGTAGTTTATAATATGTTATTAATATTTTAGTGTTAGAGAAAATTTGAACCGAAAATTAAGTGGTGAAAGCCAGCAGTTGGCAGCGTGGCATTATTTAGCAACCCTGCCTTTGTGTGGCCTGGCAACACCAGTAACGCCATACTTCTAAATGCTTTTTTCGGGCGAGATTATAATATCCGCATAATTCATAAAAACAGCGAAACCAAGTTATAGAGGAATTTCAAAATATATATCTATGCAATTTGGCTAAATGCTGTTGCCAAGTGTCATAACGTCAAAGTGTTAATCGCGCCGAAACATTGCAAAAAGGCAATTTTCTGGGAAAAAGCGATAGCAGGAAAAAATTCGAGTGTGGTGAAAAAAGCGTTTTACGCATTTTACTGTGTTTTAGCCCATCAGCTGCGGCTGTCAAAAGTTTGGCGTGCGTGGTGGGTTAGCCAAGTAGCCGAAAACAAAACAGACACAACAAATAAAATTATGAACAACATTTTGTGAACAAAGAGAGAGAGTGTGTAACGTGTGTGTGAGAAATGGATAAGCGTTACAAATGGAATGCCAGCCAGCAGAGAGGCGGCTACATGGAACCGCCTCCCTACGGTCCTCAGCATATGCCAAGATCCGCCTATCAACTGCCGTTCAAGAATTATTCGCGCCTGAACCACAACTACAACTATGGCAAGCATAATAACGCCTCTGCTCCTGGGAATAACAACTACTACAAGCCACCGCAGTCACATGTTAGAGAAAGTGGTGGTGGCGGTGGTGGTGGAGGGGGGTGGATGGCACAGGCAGTAGCAGAGACGGAGTACGCGAATCAGAAAAGCACAGAGATGGTCACACTGATTGTGGAGAACAACAATTTAAAGCGTATGATATTACTGCATATGAATCTAATGCAGGAGCAGACGGATCAACTCAAAAGCAAAGACAAAGAAATGGATGATCAAAATTTACGAATGCAAGTGCTGGTGTCCAAGGAGCAAGAACTGTTGGAGCAGACGGTAAAGCTTAAGGAAATTATTGAGGATTTACGAAATCAACTGCGACGCGCTGTGAAGCGCTCTGCAAACATTGATGAGGAACTAGAGCAGCAGATGTCACTGCCCAAGACAAAAGTCCAGCAATGTTATGCGGAGAAACAAACACAGACCACAGACTTACCGCAAGAGAAGCCACTTATCCATTGTTATAGCCATGAGACGCAGCGGGAACAGTCACAGAAAGTACTTGTCACATCTGTGACGAATTTGCCGCCCACGACGCCTGTTGTGTCTATATTGGATAACGCCAGAGGTCGTGGAGAATTCAATGGTGGCAAAAAGGTTAGCACTATATTTTTGCATCGTGTACATCAGGAGAAGTCTAGCTTCCAGCTGCGAGAAGAAGAGGAACAACAGGAAGAAGAGGAGCAGGATGATGAGGATGAGGGTGATGATGATGATGATGAAGAAGTTGATGATTTGCAGATACACATAGATGGGGAGGTGGCGGACGATCATATCTATCACGATGCGCTTGAAATGGAAGTTGTAACTGAACCCACAATTGGCGCCGAGGATGAACTGGGTGCTGAGGAGACGGCAGAAGATATGGATATAGTTAACAATGGTCACGTCTATGAAGAAGAAGTGATTGAGGAGCAAGAAATTGTCAATAATTGCGATACAAATAGTCCTTGGACACAGGACCCAACACATGAAGAGGAAGATGAGGAGAAGGAGGAAGAGGAAGTGTTAGAAGAAGAAGAACGCCAGCATAATCAGGTAAGCATTTGTAATAGAAGTAAAAGTTCATTAATCAAAGCTATTATTCCATTTTAAGGTATATGTCACGGAGGAGGATGGCGGAATTTCCCAGGTCATGCCTTTCGCCCACTCAACGCCCCACCACAAGCAAACGGAAAAGCAGCAGTTGGAGTCAGAGATTTCCCAAGAAGAGCAGAAGCAGTCAAGTCAACTATTAAAGGATAAACTGGAGTTGGAGGAACAACAGCAGAAACTCATTGGGCAGCAGTGTGAGCAATTAATCATGGAAGACGAAGTGAAATCCAATCAAGTGGTAGTGCAATCTGTTGAAGTGTTGCATGTACTCCATGCAGAAGATGAGCAAATGAAGATGCCCCAAACAAAGTTGCATAAAGACACAACAACCTCAAAGGCAGTGACTCTCAAATCAAATTCAGCTACAAAATCAAATGTTGTAGCAGAAATTGAAAAAGCGCCACAAAAGTTAAAGCTGCCCAAAATTGTAGGTAATCATCAGCAGGCAACAAAGCAGAAGTTGGAGGGTACTGTAGTTAAATCCAAGCCACAATCAACGGAGACAAAGATAACAATTGAGAGTGGAGCAAAGGCGACAACAAGTTTGGCAAAGCCAGCAAAGGAGCAACTGGAAAGGGATCTGCAAGAGGAGAGGGAGCTAAAAAAGAAGGAGCGCGAGTTAATTAAGAAACAACTTGAACGAGAACTGCAAGAGGAACGAGAGTTAATGAAGGAGCGTGAGCTGAAGAAGGAGAGAGAGTTAAAGGAGCGAGAGTTAAAGAGGGAACGAGAGTTGCAGAAAAAGCTTGAAAAGGAGCTGAGACTGCAGAAGGCGCAAGAGCTACAGCGAGAGCAGGAGTTGCAGCGGGAACAAGACTTGCAGAGGGAGCTTGAGCTGCAACGAGAGCAAGAACAGGAGAGGAAACTGAAGTTACAGCGGGAGAAAGAGCTGCAGCGAGAACAAGAGCTACAGCGGGAAGAAGAGCTAAAGCAGGAGCAGGAACGTGAGAAGCAACGTGAACGTGAACGTGAACAGCAAAAACAGCGGGAACGAGAGCGTAAACAACGCGAGCAAAGAAAACGCGAACAGGAGAAGGAGAAGGAAACGGAGAAACAACAGCACCAAGAGCCAGAGCCGAATATTGAAGAGGAAGCGATGCGAAAGTTAAGGGAGCACTTGCAAAAGCAACAGCAACGATTGCAGAACCAACAGAATCAGAATCCACTAGTGCGGATCAAGAAATCACCAATGCAGAGTACTAGCCTCATATATCCACCAATAGCGTCAGCATCCACAACAATAACACCAGCTCCATCTCCCACAAATGTATCATCTCCAAAGCTTAAACTATCTAATAACAATAACAACAATAATAATAGTACAACAATACAGACACCATTAACACCGCAATCCATAAGCAGCGTTGGAAGCGGGAGCAATAGCAACAGTAACAGCAACAATAGCACTAACAGGCGCACAGTGCTTAACAATTGTACACCGCACACATACAGCAAATCGAGCAGCAAGTCAAGCAGCAGCGGGAGAAGTACTTCGAGATTTGTAACATCATTGCAGCCATATACGACACGTTCATGGGAGGATCAGGAGTTTCACTGTGACAACGAATTCTTTCTGGAGGAAGCCGATGAACTGCTGGCGGATAATCCCAGTTTAGAGATACCCAAATGGAAGGTGGTCAATGTGCGTCGCAGTGCCGATAATAAAAACATTGAGTCGCTAACCGATACGGCCTTTGAGGATCGCCATGATAAATATGTGCGGGATGAGAAGGAACGCAAGAGACGAGATGAACGTGTTATACGCGAACAGATTCGTATTAATGATTTACGTTCCCGTCACAATCAGGATGAGGTATTGGTTGCCTTGGATCCATTGCCAACGTCTACATTTTATCCATTGCCCGAGGATATCGAGGGCATACAGTTTGTGAGCGAGGTGCCTGTTCAGGCATTTGGCGAGAATATGGTTAATCTGCAGGCCCAAGACGATCATTTTACGCTTCCTTGGCTGGATGCGGCGACGGCAACGACAGCGATTGCCAAGGCCAAAGCGGATGCCCACCCAGTTGTCACATTGGATAGCAAAAAGCTACCCATCACGGATGCCGAGGCGAAGGCTCTGCAGAACAATTCCTCGTATGTGTTCCTCAAGCACCGCAAGAGACAGCGGCGACGTTAAAATACAAGCAAGCTGCTCCTCCAATTTCAAGTCGCATGCCAATTGCCTGCAAAGCCTTCAAATTGACGTTGCATATTGCTGATACTATTACTATAAATATATTTTTTTTTCTTTGAAAACCACTTTTTTTTTTTCTTAAATATAATTTTTAATATGTAGTCAACAGTCGTTAGTTTCTAGAGACTTCTTAAATTACGTAAATAACTATGTTACATATTTATATTCAGTCGAAAACATCTCAGCTTTATCACAATTCAAACAAAAAAATTATTGCTAAAACAAATGCAAATATTTTGGCACATTAGACTTCTTTTTATTTTTTGTAATTTTAAGCGCAAAGATAAGAAGCAAATTATTGTTTAAAATTTTTTTTTATATTACACTATTATTATACAATTTGTGCATCTCTTCGTGTATTTATAATTTGTTATATAGATCCAACTGATGCTTCTTCTGGTTGACACCTGTTTCTTTTAGATTGTGTATGCGAGTGTGTGTAAATTTGTGTGTGTGGGTGTGTGGCATGTTGCAAAGAATTAGTTACTCAGGTATTTAATTGTATGTGTGCAAGGAAATTTGTTGTTGAGTACTGATAAATGTCATATTTCATATTGTGTGTAGATTTTATTACGTATGTATGTATGTATGCGTGAGGCAACAAGTTTTACCTAGTTTTTATGGAACAAAACAAAAAAAAGTATAAGAAGAATGTTGATAAAACAATTGTGTGCATCGTTGAAGCATCGGGAGGGTCCTTAAAAGATCTGATTATTGTCAACAATTATATTTACATATTATAAATTTCCATTCAAAGTGTTTTTATTTATAACGAAACAAATTTAACAATCAAATAGAACCCCAAAAATAAATTTACTTGATTTTCAAGCTGTGTAAAACAACTGAAGTGTTTATTCAACTTTCAACAGATAAAATGTCACTCTATATTTAAATTATCTTTGGCCATGATAAGAGCAGATATATATTATATCTATGCTTATATGTATATTTATCTATCTAAATATGCAACGTCTCTGAGAATTTGCATTGCGAAATTTTGGTAGTGCAGACTCTATCTGTACATTTTTTTTTCGCATTACAAACATTAAAAATAAGTAGACTAAGTAGACGTGACTATATAGAATATGTATATGTATTTAACAATCCCTTTATATAGAGCGATAGTTAAGTTTATTTTGTAAGTTGAGAAAAGCAAATCGCTGGATTCACATGTAAATTGCAAATTACAATTACTTAGCATTTTTTATATAAATATTGTACATCATTGCAATTGATTGTATATTACGTAGCTGTTAATTAGTTAAATTTGCCGCAGCTCCGTATAATTAATTGCCACTTGCAAACGACGCGATAATTAGATCAATCGTAACCGACAATTTTTTTCAAGACACCCACAAAAAAAACGATTAAAACTGCATCCAATGTATTTGTACATTTAACTGTTTAACAAGTTTTATTGTAAAAATATATATTTAATAATAATAATAATAATTATACATTAAACAATAAAGTAAAATGCAAATTTTCAATACTTAATCTTGGACTCATTTGGGTATACATATTATTAATTGAAATACTAATTGACAAAAGTTTGCTGATAGCTGCTGAATGGATGGCTTACTTATTGCTTTGGGTGAGATACTGATGGGCCGTAGTCTCCCACAGTTCATCAATTAACTCAAGACTGTCGCGCCAGAGCTGCTCCAGTAGTACCCAGCCTTGAGCTTGAGTAACCAGTACATAATCGTTGCTAGGATGCAGAGTATGCGTATAGGCACCCATGACCAAGCTTTGAGCTAGACGAGCTGCCACACAATACTTGAGATGAGCACGCTCTGTGGAATTGATTGGTTGGACGCTAGTGTAGCCGGCTAGGAAAATGCCACCGCTAGCCAAATCCTTGGCCTGCATCATCATGTAGCACATGGCAATACCCAGCTCAAAGATCCGAGGAGAACGATTGGTGTCGCCAAAGTCAATAACTCCCGTAACCCGATACGAATCAGTCGTACCTTGTTTTTGGACCACTATATTTTGTTCATTATAATCGCCGTGTATGACCTGGTGTTCTAGCGTGGGCAGCACACTCAACACTTTGGACTCGAATGCCTCAATGATCTCCTCGCACAACGCCTTTCGCTGATGATCCTCCAAAGCGTAAAGAAAATCTCGCAGTTGTGGTACCGATTGCAGCATCCATAGCGTCTTATGCGTGTCGTAGGCCTTGTGAGTAAAACTTTTAAGCGCACGATCCAATTTAGCCAAGTACTCGCCGCATTGGTAAAGCAGATTCTTGGTCACTTCCACCTCGTGGAAAATTTTTCCAGGTATATACTCCAAAAGACGGACCACATGTGCATTGCCATTGAGTTGCTCCACCGAGAAATAGTTTCCCCGAGCATTTGCTATGGGTTGTGGACATTGCGCATGTTGTTTGGCTGTAAATTATTAATAATAATTGTTAATAATAAAAGTATGCGAATGGTTGTTTCTTTAATACTTACACAAGTAGAGTAGCAATTGATTCTGTGCATCCACAAAGTCCTCCTTTTTCGAGTCCAAGGCATTGAGAATTTTTAGCACATAGCCATGCGGACAATGGGATACAATTAGTGGATTTTTAACATTGCTAATAATAAAGAAAATAATATTTATTTTAGATTTTCAAAAAAAGGAAAAAAAACACATTTAAAATGGTATATTTTATAATTAATATTTATAATAATCAAAACAATTCAAATGTATTGGTGATTATCAGTGTTGGAAATTCTTGTTATAGTTCGTCGTGAATGGCAATTGCAATCGAGAACACCTGCAATTTGGCGGGAACTCATGTTATCGCTATGCTAGCTTAGTTTATCGATTTGATAGTCCGCGCCTATTGTGTTTGGTAATTATAGTTCGCAATATTGATAAGATTTTGTCATGGGTATCACTGGCCTGATACCGTTTCTGGAGAAGGCATCAGCCAAAGTGCACTTGAAGGATTTGCGCGGCAGCACTGTTGCCGTTGACACCTACGGCTGGCTGCACAAAGGTGTCTTTGGTTGCGCCGAGAAACTCGCGCGCGGCGAGGAGACGGATGTATATGTGCAATATTGCCTAAAGTATGTGCATATGCTGGTCTCCTATGATATCAAGCCCATTCTTGTTTTTGATGGTCAACATCTGCCGGCCAAAGCGCTAACCGAACAACGTCGGCGTGAATCACGACAGCAGAGCAAGAAGCGAGCAGCGGAATTATTGCGTCTAGGTCGTGTCGAGGAGGCGCGTTCTCAAATGCGACGCTGTGTGGACGTCACCCACGAAATGGCGTTGCGGCTTATTAAGGAGTGTCGAACGCGACACGTTGATTGCATTGTCGCGCCCTACGAGGCAGACGCCCAGATGGCTTGGCTCAACAAGGAAGGTATAGCACAATATATTGTTACAGAGGACTCGGATCTGACGCTATTCGGTGCCCAAAAGATAATCTTTAAGCTAGACCTGACTGGCGCTGGACTTTTGGTTGACTCGCAGAAGTTACACCTCGCCATGGGTTGCCGTGAGGAGCGTTATAATTTTGATAAGTTTCGACGCATGTGTATAATGTCTGGATGTGATTATCTGGACTCGCTGCCGGGGATTGGTCTGGCAAAGGCATGCAAATTTATGCTAAAAACGGAGCAGGACGATATGCAAATAGCATTGAAAAAAATACCGCAATATCTCAACATGCGCAACCTGGAGGTAAATTCGAATAATCAATCAAAGCCAATTATTTTGATTCAATTGATATGTTTTAGGTGGACGATGAATATATTCAGAATTTTATGAAGGCAGAGGCCACTTTTAAGCACATGTATATCTACAATCCATTGGAGCGACGCATGGAGCGACTCTGTGCACTTCAGGATTACAAGACTGACGAAAGCTATTGCAGCAATGCTGGCACATTGCTGGACGATAACGATAAAGCATTTCACTTAGCTTTGGGCAATTTAAATCCCTTCACACTCAAGCGTCTAGATAACTGGCATCCAGAGCAAATCTCTGCTCCGCCTGGAAAGCATGTGAAGCGCACCAATCATAAAAGTATTTGGCAATCAAATTTCAATTCAAAAGAGTTGCCGGAGGTCAAAGGAAAGAAAACTCAGTCAAATTGTGCACTGTTTTTCAAGAAGGTTGACTTTGTGGGACAAACAATAGATGCGGAAATCGAAGCCAATTACCGCCAAGAACAGGCCAAGCATACGGAAGCTGAGCTAAATAGCATGTACAGTTTCGGCGTGAAACGTAAACGCAGTCCAAGTCAAAGCAGCTGCAATTCTACGTCACCTTCATCTCCAGCTCAATGCAAAAGTCGAAATAACCCTTTTGCCAAGGATCTGCAACGTTCTCCAGTTGTTTGTCAAAATGGATCTTTGTTGCGTCTACTGAGTCCCAATAAAAGCAGCCCCAACAAGTCGATGGAGGAGCGATCAATGCCAGAAACTACTCGTGTGAATGCAATAAAGCGTAGTATTTTTGCCAAGGAACAGGTGGAGGTACGAAGTCGTTTCTTCAGCACCCAAACGAAATCAGAAATAGAACCAAGATCAAGTAAGATCAAAGAGCCAGAGATTACACTGGTCCAACAAGTAGAGTCTATAGAGAGTCCTACGGCGAGTAAAACAATTGCAGAAACCAATAACAATGAAGAAATTGTCTTACTTTCATCCTGCGATTCGGATGATTCCTGTTCTCGGACTGCAACATTGCCTAGCAGCCAGGAAGCTGCGTTACCTGTAAGGACTGTACAAAAACTTCCGCCAAGTGCACGACGTGTTGGCTTGTCCAAGCCCAAGACAAGCAAGAGATCCATTCCCAATACAAAGACTGCCAAATCGGACGAGAATCAAACGAAGCTAAGCATGTTTGACTTTCAAAAGCGTCCCGTTCTTAAGTGACTCATATGTGTTTAATTTTTTGTTTGTTTGTTAAATGTCAACTCAAGGGTAGTAATTAATTTATTAAATTTATTTATTGACTTAGGCCGTGACCACAATGCCACTGCCCCATTTTTAATGTCAAGCAGCTTCAAAAAATAATACTTTCCGAAATGCAACTACTACTGTAATATATTATTACCTGAAGTAATTTGAACTACAATGTTGAAGAGGTTATTATAATTCTGCAATTAAGGGAGTAAGGAAATCTGTTTGATTCCACAAAGTATATATTTATAAGGCTGAGTCAATGCAAAATTAAAGTTTTTGCTAACTTCCATATCTGACAATTTGTATTGTAGGCTAAATTAAATAGATTCTTCTTGTTTATACTCTCGGCAAATGAAAACTATTACTTAGGCCCGTTGAAATAACACACAAAATTGTTTATCCGCTACCTTTTTTTAAACAAAAAAAATTTTGTTGACTTTTTTCCAATAATGTTAGCAGTAGTTAAAAAAAAGAGCTTCTACTAAATTGATTGCAACATAAACAGATAAGATTTTTATCGCTATAAAAAGTTAATGATAAAGTTTCTAGATATTGCAATTACAATTATTCCTTCAGTTTTCTTTCTAATTGACTTTCCAACATAAAGTTGACCTAACATTAATATGTACATGGAATCAAATTATGCTATTAATTTGAGGCGTAGTTGGAAGACGCTATCGGAAGTCGTATCAGATAAACCTTGCCGAAATGAGGCCAAGCCCAATAGTTTTCATCCCGTGATCGTCAAGCTCAACTGCTTCCCCCCCAACACAGAAACTTTAATTAATATCGCTATAAATAGTAATTGCTTATGTGTGTGTACAATGCACATGTGAAGTCGTGTGTAAAATTGCTCCCCTTCTGAGCACACAATGTAAACATTAAATATCTTTTGTTTTGTTTCAATGCTCACCAATCTTCCTGTATTAAATAGTTGCGATCATCGTAGGAGATCAGTTCCTTTAGTTCGCTAACTGTAATCCCGTAAAGACGACGCACAAGCGGTTCCACATCTTCTGGCTTAATTTTGGGCTTGATATCCGAACCAGGCTGGAGAACCTTATCGCCATCATTGACTGGAACCTGGTCATTGACGTTCCCATTGCCATTGGAATTGGAATTTTTTGGAGTCGACACGGTGTCGTTAGCCTTGTTTGATTTTTCGGCATTGTCGTAGTCGTGATTCAGGGTGTATGACTTTTTGGTAATGCTCGTCAGCTCCACATTATTCCACTGCTCCATTTTATTGTTGTTGTTGCTGCTCTTGCTTGTTGTTGTCTTTATCGGAATGCAACAAAATAAAACAAAAATACTACAGATCAGAATACACACAACGATGATGATGATGACTGAAATGTGCTCGGTTTTGCGCTCAAAAGCGAAATGAATTGAATTTCAGTTGTAGACGGGAACGACGTAGAGCTTCAATTGAAACGAGTTCGTCGTCGAAGTCGACGTCGACGTCAACGTCGACATCTTCTTCATATCTTTAAGCAGTAGGTGTGTATCTCTTTGTGTGTGTGTGTGTGTGTGTGTGTGTGTGTGTGTGTGTGTGTGTGTGTGTCTCGTTTGTTTCATTTACCCAGCTAATTTTGTTATTTATTTAATTTTTATAACCTTTCTGTTTACATTTTGATTGGCGTCGCTGCTGCGACTTTGCTTTAACTTCCCGCACTGCACTCTCATTTTTTTTTATACATATACATATATAATATATATTTTTTTATTATCAGTATTGCCCAACAAACCAAGCAGCCCCAAAACAAACAGACTTTAAGTCGTGATCACACTTCATTAAATAAACTTATTGCCAAGTGGACTCAAATCAATGCAGAGCACAATAAAAATGATAAACAAGTTTATAAAAAAAGATACATTCATCGAGCAAATTATATTATTTGTTGTCCTAGTTAATCAAGCTAATCTGATAGTGCAAATCGGCTACTGTCAAGTGCTTAAAGAGGCCTTAACAGTTGATACTATCAACTTGATAGGCTAAACAAACTCAATTGAGCAATCTTATTACTGTCTAGAATCGAACAAACAATTGTGCAACACATTCATTATATATTTTAGTCAGCTAAAGATAAAAAATAAGCCGTCACTTGACTTGTACATATTCATACAGTTGACTTGCCTTAATTATATTCAATATGAAAAAATATTTACATAATTTTATTTTATTTTTTAAAATAGTAAATTATTGCATATTTTGTGGACTTAAAACTTTATTCGACTTTTTAGCATTAAAAATTTTTTTTTTTTGTCAAAACAATTACTTGACTAACTGTACATACATATATGCCTATAACTTCTTATATAATTGTTGCTGAAGTAATTCGTTGCTCGTTTTAAAAAAAATATTAATGAATGAGCGAGAACTAGCGGATGACCTTGACTCTATTGCAGTTTTATTACTCATACGCCGCTTTGAACGCTGTACAGCTGCATTGTCCACTGGGCAGGCGTACACTCAAATGAATCAACAACAAGGCACACACACTCACAAACAGACATGTAGAAGTAAATCAATGTAAATATGCACAGCTGATTATGAACTAAGCAAATTAGTTAGCAATGAAAACGAAGTTTTAAATAAACGCTCGTAATACACGTGTGGTTAAGCAAAACACGCACCTTGCTCGTACAACAGGTCAATTAAAACTAACGTTTGCTACTGGATTTTTGGCTCAATTCAACGCTAATCTGTTCAAGGGCTGGCTTGAGTTGAGTGGGAAACGCAAAATTTTATTGCTTTCTTTTTTTGCGCAGTTAGCAGAGCAATGAAACCATTAAATGAAATTGTTTCTGCAGAGCGTAATCAAAAACATGAAAATTAACAAAGCAATAGCAAAATCAAATCAGACGCAAAACAATTCAAAATATTTCACTTAACGTTTACAAGTGAATGCCTAGTAAGCGCTTCTTCTTGGCTAACAGCTGTTTCTATTTATTTGCACATAACCTCCAAAGCACTTTCATTTCGATTTCTTTTGAGTTTTAATTGATTTTGTGATTATTTTGATTTTCATTAGTTAAATGATTAGTTAATTAATTAATTTAAGCTATGGATCAACTGTATGTCGAGATCGAGATCAGCACTGAAAATGCTAAAAGCGAAACCACCATATATACCAGCGTGCCTTCGTTTCTAGCGCTATATACATATCGCTATCTAAAGGAGCCTTCAAACATTAAAGTGAACTTTGTGGCCAGCAAAATAACCACTGGAAAGATAGCCTTACGCAGCTCTCAATTGCGACGTGAACTGACCGATCAACATATCACATGTCGAGATGCCGCAACCCTTCCGGCCCTAAGGGATCTACGGTTGCCCATCTATGAACGTGATGGAAACATCTTCATTGCGGGAACTTGTGCTGTATGTAGGGAACTCATTGCCCGACAGCCTAGCGCCCAGCTTCGACAACTGCTAGGCTTTAAGGGCAGCTGCCTCTTGGCACCAGCAGAGTCGTCAATCTGGACACGATTCTGTGAGGTGGATGTTGTCAATTTGGTCAGCCAGCTGCAGAAAGGAGAGCTGCCCTTGCGGGAGGTACCCGTTGAAGTGGTACGCTTTGAACAGCATATGAATCAACCTGTCCGCATGCACAACATATATAAACTTGCCAGGGAGCAAGCCAATCAAACCTCGAATGGTGTGCCTGTGAAGCGTAAGGAACGTGTCCTGATCGAATGCAGCATACCCAAGGAGCAGCTGCTTATCGAGCATCGTTTTGCTGAGGGAATCAGCTTTACAATTGCCGATCTCATTCTTTATCCCTTGCTCCGCCTAGTCTTCCAGCACTGCGCACAAATGCTGCCACATTTTCCTCTTGCGAGCACTTGGTTTAGTGAGGTGAGTCCTCTTTTTAAGAACATTATTTTACCTACGGATAAACTATATATTTAATCAGAAACTAATGTTATTTATCTGGAAAAGTCGAACTTTTTATTATAAAAATAAATAATTTCCCTCTTTTCTAGACCCTGTAATTTAAAAAAGTACAAAAGGGTCTCTTAAGTTTGTATGAAAAAAATGTGCTTAACAGGCAGAAGGAGGCGTGGCAGACCACATTAAGTATATATATTCTTGATCAGCATCAACAATTAAACTATAGTCCGAATCACCACTTCACCGCTTTTTGCCCCCCATAAGTACAGGGTCTCCTACTGTGGCTTAATGTATTTTTTTTATATAAATAATTAAAAACAATAACTTCATTTAAACTTTTATTTTTAACATAAAAAAATCTTATTTTTTTTAATTTTTATCTACATATATCAAAAGTGGAAACAATTAAATTTAAACTTTTATTTTGAACATTAAGAAAAACTTTTTAATTTTTGTATAAATATCAGAAAATCACTTAATTTATTCTTGTTATATTTATTATTTTTATTAATTAAATTTGTGTTTTAAACTTTTTAATCATATTGATTCCTGATTTCCATTGCAGATTGATGCCTTTGACGCAAACTGTGCACGAATTCTGCATGAGTTGTATGAGCCAATCTTGGTAGCTCCAGCTGAGAACACTCAATTGCTCAGCATACCCGACTGTGAGGAGGCCAGCCTGTATAAGGCCGATCCCAAGCGTTATCGTCCTCGAAATCGCATATATACTAGTCAGACGGAAGTCGACCTAGCTTTGGCAAAGCTAACCCAACTGGATCTGCAATTCAGCGCAGACTCCGAGCATACTTATGGTGAGCAGTTGATCGACTGGCAGGGAATTGAGCCGACGCATGCCAAAAGCTCGGCTCTGCCGGAGGAGCGGTTGGAACGCAAGCGTCAGCAACTGGAGAATATGGCCAACGCGGTCGTTTCCTTGGCACAGCCAGGTGATCGCATTGTAGACTTTTGCAGCGGTACAGGACATTTGGCCATATTGCTGGCACTGAAACTACCCCAGTGTGTTGTGATTGTGTTGGAAAACAAGGCATTTTCATTGATGCAGGCTCGAAAGCGCGCGGCCGAGTTGAAGTTAAGCAACTGCGTCTTTTATCAAAGCAACATTGATTACTTTATGGGTCGTTTTGATATTGGCGCTTCGCTACACGCTTGTGGCACCGCTACGGACATAGTTCTACAGCAGTGCCAGCGTGTAAATGCCCGATTTGTGTGCTGCCCATGCTGTTATGGATCTCTTCAGCCAATGCCGCACATTTCCTATCCATTGAGTGAACGTTTTCGCAAGGTGCTTGATACCAAGGACTATTTGTATATTGCACACACGGCGGATCAAGCACATGAGCTGGGCACAACCAATTGCAAGCCGGAGACAACACTGCAGGGACTTTATTGCATGTGCGTTGTGGACACAGATCGAAAGCTGCAGGCAGAGGAGGCTGGCTATAAGGTAATATTGACGCGCCTAAAGCCAGAGCAGTGCACGCCAAAGAATCATTTGCTAGTTGGACGTTATATACGTAGCTGAGATTGCATTTAAATAATTTTATATGTACATGAACTGCCTAACCAAAACATAAAAATGTCACAAAAAAAAATATATATATATATATGTATTTTCGTATATATGTAATTTACCGTTGACGGTGTTTTATTTGAGTAACATGAAGTGCTTGTGAAAAATGACTTAATGAATTACCAATTTACTAACACGCCAGCCGCCAGTCTAGTTAATAAGTTCATGACCGCCTCGCAAAGCCAAGACTAAATGTAAAACTGAACCACCTTGCACTTTATAATCTGCCGCCGTTTTGTCATCGTTCCTATAAAATAGAAAATCCAATTAAAATTAAAAATGAAATATTTCCTTGTGGTGACGCACATTTGTTTGCCGGAGAATATGAGACGTTGTTGTTGCGGTGGTATGCCTTCTTTTTCCTCAACACGCTCCTTTATGCGGTCAACCTTATCTGTGGGTTCAATATCAATTTCTATTTCCTTGCCGGTCAATGTCTGCAACAGAAATTATAATTAATGAACAAAATTATTTCGCTAAATTATTGTCGTTGTCCACTGAAGCTGATGCATTGCTTGACGCGAAGTCATTTCGACAGTATGACCATGCTTCCTCTTCTTCTTAATATGACCTTACCTTTACTTTGATCAACATTGTGCTAGAATTAAATTTGCCAATTGAAAAACAATTCTTATATTAACCAATAACGCAAGCTATCTTTGAAATTTCGACAGCTTGTACTAAATACAGTAGTGAACGATGTAAGAAAATATATATATATATAAATACAACAAGACCCAGCAGACGACAGACACCACACAGCAGAGTTGCCAGTACCACGACAAAATTGTAGTTCTAAAAAATAGGCGCTAGCAAACAAGAGGTGGCGCCAAAATTGGACACACCTGAC
The DNA here is from genome assembly GCA_035044365.1 of Drosophila neotestacea. NCBI lineage: Eukaryota > Metazoa > Arthropoda > Insecta > Diptera > Drosophilidae > Drosophila > Drosophila neotestacea. The sequence goes on from JAWNMD010000327.1 coordinate 300,254, forward strand.
AATTTTGGTCACCGAAATCGAGTGACGCCGAAATTTTTTCGCTTGGACACTCGAGAAATTCACTCGAAAATAAAAATCATTGAAATTTTGCATAGATTTTTCGTAGAATTTTCTCTACCTTTCCTGAAATTTCCAGATGTTTTGGGACTCATTTGAAGGAACTCGGCCCCCGGAAGGGCTACAAAGACGAAAGATATGTCAAAAGAATTCTCTTGAATTTATCTAATTTCGAATTTCAATATTGCTGCAAAAAACAATCGGTTCTTACTTAAAAAATAGTTTTCAATTTTATTTTTAAATAAGCGCGCGTTGCCCTCATGCTTTCATGCTGTTTCAGTCCACTGATATCGTTTGCGGCGTTTATGCGAATGTCACTCAGCGCGCTGCCAACTGTACAATAATTTTCTTTTGAGTGTCAATAGCACGCCAATGTAAATCGATTTTCGATAACTACAAATGTTGTTTGTTTATTAAAACATGACTTTTGAATTAGGAAAGGTAACAAAATATTTTATTAATAATACATTTTAGATTAAATTTAGATATAACAAAAATATTTGGTGCATGTAACTTAACAATCAAGAAAATTATAAATTTTAATAATCGCTCAAGAACTCGAAAGAAAGATCAAGCAAAAAATATTGTTTTCATTGGATCGATTTTTTTTTAAATCCATCATTTAGAATCTAAATTTTTCCTGTTTTTCGAAGCAGCTACGCAACCCCCCAAATCTTGTCTCGCCGCAAAGTCTTCTTAGGGCTTAAACAAACCCTGAAAAATATTTCTTTTTTTAATTTTAAAAACATTGTAGAAAATTTAAAAAATGTTGGGTTTAAACACACATAATATATACTTTTATTTACAATCTAAATTTCTAATTAACACATACATACACATCTAATAAAATGCATTTTGTTCATTACTGAAGATTCTCATGACGTCTTAAGCGACTTTGTTTTTCTTGTTTAGGGCATGTACCGCTTCGCTGATGTGTCGAATATCACGGGCATAAGTTCTGCAACATCCGCCAATGATCTTTGCTCCCAGCTGTGCCCACTCTGGCACATATTTCGCGAGCGGCACACAATGCTCCCTACCCTGCCAACCGGTCGCTACGTCATAAACCTCACCGCTGTTCGGGTAGACCACCAAAGGGAGTTGATCCTTTACACAGCGATCTCCATTTAAGCTTTCAAACAGAGGAGTCACAAACTTGGGATTCACGCAGTTGACGCCCACCGCCAGGCACTTATCTTGGGCTTTACGCTCACGCAGGATATCCCAAATCGCACTGGCTGCTTCGGCAAATTCTTCCCCATGTGCCAGAGTGCTCTCGTCCTTGCATTGAAAAGCAATCCAGAATTTCACTTCCGGATAATCATCACAGAGCATTTCCACCAAGGCCTCAGCTTCCATTTGGCAGGGTATCGTCTCAATTGCGAGGGCATCCACACCTGCCGCTAGGCACGCCTCAATGCGAACCCGATGCCAATCCGTTATTGTCTTTGCCGGAACATAATCCGCATAGCTCCCCGTGTACTCAGAACCATCGTGCAAATGAGCACCAAAGGGTCCAATCGAGGCAATAATCAAAGGATAACCTAAAAAAGAGTTGAAAAATGAACATAAGATAAGAAATTGATTTACTCCTGTAAACTTAATACCATTATTAGCACATTAGATTAGTTATTGAGGGATTATTATTATTAAATTTGTGCAGTATACACTACCTTCATTAACCGCCAGCTGTGATTCCAAACATTCCGTCAGATATTTCTCCTTGGCAACATGCGCCATGCGAACCGTTTTCTTTATCAGATCAATGCTCTGTTGCTCATCCAGCTCCAGATACTCCATGTAACCCTCGACACTCGTCTGATAGGTGTTTGTCAGTATCATATCAGCGCCATCTATTTAATTTGTTACTGATAAGTTAGATTGTTGCTAATTGATAATAAACATTTATTTACTTTGGAGAAAGTCCAGATGTGTATTTATAACAGCTGTTGGATTTGTGGCATTGAAACGTGCACTCCACAACGGATCACCATCGACGGAGTTTCCCACATGTACCGTCATTTGGGTGCCAAAGCCACCATCCTTAACGAGCAAACGTGTGAGACCCATGTTTTAATCTCTAAAAGTACAGATCTGTATTAATTAAATCCCTTTTACGAGACGATTCATTTTACATTAACGGAATTGGTCTTATTAACGGAACACTAGAGCAGCTGAGTCAAATTCTTTCTTCCAAGTACACCTCTCTAGCAACCGATGAGATCAACAAAAAGATATTTATTAAACTATAACCCTGTAACCTTGGCATATTAAAAGCTTAAACTGCACTGCGGTAGGTCGTTGAACTTACAGTAGGAAACTAACACTACGATAAGAAATACTGATAGACAGATCATGGAATATTTTAGTAGCTCTCCGACTTTGTCCACACTCACCTTGACAGCTTATAAATAGATCTTGTAATTGATTAATTAATTTATTTATTTAACAAGGCGCGAGACGACTATAATCAAGAGAAGTGTTTCCAAAGTGAATTCAACAGATTCCGTTTTGTCTAGAAGTCGAAACTATTAAGATAATATGATGTACATGGCTTGCCGTTCTACAATCGTTTAAGTGGTTTACAATGCCGTCTGGAAGCTTTTATAGGTTGCCTGCCAATGTTCTTATCACAGCACAATAACAAAAAGTAAAAATACAAACGCAAACAAAACAGACTGAGTTCCAACATTAACACCCGGCTCTCGGTGCTTGAGTCCGGGAATGGATTTTTGATAAGCGAGCATACAGCTGCCAGACAGCAGTCTGGGGAACAAGAAAAGAGCTGATGAAATCCCATCATATTGCGTGGATCTATTGATAGGACAAAGACCATCTCGCCTGGTGTACGGCAATGTTTGATTTGATAACCTTTGAAAACCTTAAAGCGTCGGCCTGGCGAGTGTCTTTTTTTAGGCTCGGCTTTCGCTTTATGTTGCCAAAATCTTGACGCAAATCAGGCAAAAAGACCTCGAAATATTGTGTATATGCTTTGCGAATTAATCAAGGCAATTCGCCTGTGAAAAAGCTTAAAATTCCAGCCTGCTATATATAATTCTGTTTGCAGGTTAATTCGTTTTTTATTTATATTAATTTATTTATGATTTCCTTTTGATATATCTTTATTTATAATATCGTAATAATAAAATTGGAAGGTCACGTCCTATGTATGTGCGAGTGAGCGAGAGAATCATACTTTAATTTCATGGTTAATTAATTAATTAACAAACATTAATTGATTTAATGACCCACTTTTGATTGTATTTTCCCTGTCACTTTAGCGCCATTCATTGCTTTTTAGAGGAACTAAGTAAAACAGCGCCATAGCGTCTGTTAACGGAACTAAATATGATCCTGTTTTGCTGTTTCTCCGCCAGGTGGCGTCACTTTCGAGTGGATTTCAAAAACGAATGGACGAAAAATTTTTCCACTTTCGAGTGGTGGTGCGACGGATCGGATTGAAAATTTACATGAATTTTCTGTGTATTTTTCTAAGTTTTTCAGGAAAAGCGCACACTTAGCAAAAGCCTACGAAGGAAACTTGGCCCCCAGTGGATCTAGAAAATCGAGACAAATTTTAAGAAAAGCGGCTTAATTTTGTCGAGTTTCAGATTTACTTGTTTTGTTGATTAAAAATCGTTTTCCCAGTTAAAATAATTAATTTTACTTTTAGGAATTTTCTTTCGTTTTATTAGCGCCGACGGCAGTGTTAAGAACTACAAAACGCCGCTCTTGCATGGTTGTTTACTTTTAGAACTAGATTCTTATTGTAGTCTGGCAACCTTCTCAACACTAATATTAAAATCCTCATTGCGCAAAAAAAAAGTACAAATCGATTGGGATGCGTCGTCGGGATTTATTGATGGACTGAAACTTGTTAAAATAAACATGTTATAAACAACGGTGAGTGACTTGATCATATTACTTTTTGCAATTGAGAAGGTCACGGTTGATGTGGCAAATAAGCATCTTATGCGTGGACATACATAAGCATATGTATTTGTGTTTGTGTTTCGGTTGTGTGCGTCGTTGAGTTAATGCAAAAAAAAACGGTTAATATTGGCACAAAGGGTGAAAATCAAGTCGTAGTACATTATTATGCTATAAGAAGCACTTTTCAGGTGTATTAATTTTATGGTGTTATGCAGGTGCTGCTCGGTCCACATAAAGCATCTGAACAAATGTAGAAAACACCAAGAAAAAACTCTCGAGATCAAGGTAATGACGCACTCAGATATTTAGTAATTTCTATTACCCTAGGAAACATTATCATTTCAATTTTCACCTGAGTGTGTGTGTTGTGTGTATCTTCGTGTCTCTGCAAACATATGTACATTTTCTTGTTTGTGCGTCTTGCTCATTAGCGGCATTTTGGACGTCATTCAGGCAGAAACAAATAAGTCACACATACACACACTCACATGCATGCACTCTTATATGTTTGAGTACATGCGATTTTATAAATATATATGTATGTATGTAAATATGTTGAAAATAAGCATATGTATAGTCTGCTAAACTGTTTATGACATTCTATGAGCTTAAACTAGGCTTACACAAAGCTTCAGTATACATACATATATATCAAACATACATATTAAAGAGTGTTATTATGATGATTATGTAACTTGTTTTTCTAGATAATTCAAATTGAAGTACGTACGTAGTCTAAAAAGAAGCGCCACCCCAACTTTTGCTTTAAAGTACTAGATAAGCCGCTCACTCTCACTCATTTAATATCTCTCTCTCCGTTCTCTCCCTCTCTCTCTATTGCTTTTATATCTCTATTGAAAAGCTGCTTTCATCTAGAATTTAAACCTTATATGTTTATGTTTTTTGCGTCTCTTAATTTAATTATTGTTCTTTTTGCGTTTGTGACTTTCTTATCTGTTTAACCCATTTGTTTATTTTTTCTGCAGTTTCATCTTATTTCATTTATTATGTACAAAATTAATGTAGAATATATAATTGATAGATCGCCTTTTAGATACTTTTTATTGTCATTGAAAGCCACAATATACATACAAATGCGATATCACTGTTGATACGAAAGTGATTTATAGATATTAATTATTAATTACAAACAATTCCAGCTTGATCGTCACAGTGTTGTCATAGACTTATCGTATTATGTTCCTATTGATATTTATAGATACGTTTGATATAAAGATACACATATGTATCTTCACATCCATATATTTCAAAAAGCCTGTTAATTCTAGCTTAAGAATTTCCTGAACTGTAAAATTAAAGTTAAATTAAGTCTTCTAAAAAAAAAATTGGAACACAAAATTATATACATCATCACAAAGTTTCGCAATGCCCTTAATTATAGATTTATTTTGCTTATTTTGTTGGTAAGCAATTTGCTACTTTATTTAGTTTATTTGACGTGGACAAATATTATTGATTTCTATAACAAAGGTGGGATGGCAATATGATGGGCGAGGTATTTCTAAAACTTTTTCTTTTGGCTACTTGCCCCTAAAAAAAATATTATAGTGTTCACTCAATGGCAATTACTAAATCGATAATTTTATTTGGCTCTTTTTTGGCTGTTCCCACAGGTATACTATGCGAGCATACAATGAGATACATATTATGCCATATAAGTTATTGAGATTGCATACGGAAAAATGGAAACAATATCCAAGATCTCCTTGATATTTACTGCATTGCTAGTTTACAATGCAGTCAATGCCATCTCAGCCAATCAACGAGGCTGCATCTCCTTCTATAGCGATAGGAGCACCACAGAACAAAGTAGAACCATAAAGGGAACAGTTCCTTTGACGACGACGACTACGACACGCACATGGCAGGAGCATGAATTCTCGCTGTTGGGCTACAAATTCCATTTACCATTTGTGGGTCATGCAGTGGACATGGATGTGGATAATAGTGACAGTTTGGACGATAGCTGGTTGCTGGATTACCAGTACACCAGTAATAGCCAGGATGTCCAGGATGAGAATGTGGAGCATGAGCTGCCCAGTGATGTGTCCCATATGATTCCGGATCCAGTAAGCAGCATATTAAAGCTGCGGTGTCAAAATGTCAGCATGACAGAGATCAATGCCGAGCTGCTGCTGAAGCGTCACATCAACTATGAGCATCTGATGCTGTTCCATGTACCTGACGACTCTGGCAGTAATTCACTCCAGTTGCAGCAGTACGAGAGCATGCATCAGTTCAAGTGGATCGATAGCTTGCTACAAGACGAGACATTGCAACGTCTCTTTGTCCAGCAAACGCAACGCTTTGAGTCTGTGGAAACGCTGGATTTCACCGAGAATCGTTTGACCTGCACCCATTGGGCTCAACCGCAGGCCATGCGACGTCTTAAAGTACTTAGATTGAGTGGCAATCGCTTGGCCAACTGCAGTCTGACCGAGTTGCAGTATATGAATCATCTGCTCGAGCTGCATTTGGATCGCAACGAATTGCAGGCACTTCCCGCTCATTTTTTGCATCAGTTGAGCGAACTACGTTTACTAAATCTCAGCAATAATGTGCTTGGGGAGTTGCCTCGCAATATCTTCGAGGGTGCACTGCAGCTGGGGTGGTTGCATCTATCCGGGAATCGTTTGAGCGTATTACCCTTTCAGCTATTTCAAACAGCTCGCGATTTGCGACTGTTGGATTTGAGCAAGAATCGGTTACTCTCGTTTCCCGATAATTTTTTTGCGTTGAACAGTCAACTGCGTAATCTGCAGCTCCAGAGCAATCAACTGCAATCGATTGGCAAGCACAGCTTATATAATCTACGTGAGCTGCGTCATTTGGATTTGTCACAGAACGAGCTGGGGAGCATTGATCGCAAAGCCTTTGACTCCCTGGAAAATCTCATAGTGCTCAATATATCCAGCAACAAGCTAACGGTGCTGTCATCCATCATCTTCCAGCCACTGCATGTACTACGTCAACTGGATTTGAGTCGTAATCGGTTCAAGCAGCTACCCGGCGGATTATTCCAAACGCAACGTAAACTGATACTGCTCCGTATTGATGAGACGCCGCTGGAGCAGCTACCCAATTGGATCTCACGTAACGAGGATTATGTGGATGGACAAGTCTTGCAACGTCTGCGCTATTTATCCATGCAACTGAATATGCAACTCACACAGTTGCCGGCCACAATGTTTGCCAATGCCCGGAATCTTCGAGAGCTTCTCCTAGCCGACAATAGTCTCGTCAAATTGCCTTCGCAAATTGGCAGTCTGACCCGTTTGCAGCGTCTCAGCGTGCGGGGCAATCGCCTGAGCTCGTTGCCCGAGAGTCTCAGGGATCTACGGCAACTGCACTACTTGAACATACTTGGAAATGAGTATCAATGCGATTGCAGCATGTATTGGCTATCCGGGTGGTTAACCAACTCGTCAACCTCGTTGCGTCGTCAGCCGCCAAATGGAAGTGTAACATTGGATTCATATGAGCATATCGAGAACCAAATCGATGCACTCAAGTGTCAATATGGTTATCCTGGAGATATGCTCCGTGTTCTGAGCAACCTCAATTGCAGCGTTCCCGTTGTGGTGCAATCCTCAGAGCCCAAGATGTACAGACTTCATGCTACTGCCAAGTTGGAGTGCAGAGTCTATGGCAGTCCAACGCCGGACATTATTTGGGTGAGTCTGCTGTAGCTTACCCTTAAGTGATGCTCCTAATTCAAAATAAGAGTTTACAGTTTCCAAAATTAAATTTGAAAAGTTATTGTGCTCAAATGAAAAAATTCTAGATACATTTTAGTGATTTTTAGTTATAAAAAAGAGTTATGAATTTTGAAAAATACACTTTGTTTTTGTTATCCTGGATCAGAAAAAATTTTGTTTTCCATTTTTCAAACTCTTATTTTTAAAAACCGAAAATTAAAATTAATTTCATATTTTAAATCAATGAGTTTCTCACCGGACTTTTTTTTTATTTTTTCATATCATTATTTTACTATATGTAAATGTTTGAACAAAATGTTATAAAAATTATTAATGTTATAAAAATATTTAATTTAAAATATAAGAGATATTTTTAAAAATATATACATGTGGATATTTTATTACTTTATAATCATTTCGGTCCCTTCAATTAACGTGTAATTTTCTTTGTAGGTGACGCCTCGAAACAAAATTCTGCGTCATCATGCCGATCCCGACAAGCGTCCTATAATTATCAACAGCGATAATGAGCACCAACCGAGCAAGTTTGAGCTATTTGCTCTAACAGATGAGACTAATCCACGGGCACTAAGTGTGAATATTAGTCGGCAGAGAAGCACTGTGGGACAACGCGTGGTACTCATCGAGAATGGTTCATTGCTAGTGCATAACATCTCACGAGGCGACAGTGGACTCTACACTTGCTATGCCTTCAATGTGATGGGAAATGCTTCAGCTGGCATTCGGTTAGCTATGGCATAAGTTTAATTAAATAGTTAAAACTTTAACTCTACTCTCTTCACAGACTATACATCGATCCAATTGTGTTTTATCGCGTTAAGATTGAGAGTCTGCTGGCGGGCATAGCACTTGCCACTGCCTTCTTGTTGCTTACACTTATCGTGCAAGGACTGCGCAGTTGCTTGACGAGATTAGGGGTCTGTGAACGTTTATCCTGTTGTGCGAATCGCAACAAGAAGTCTCCTAGATCTCGACAGATCTATGCCATGCTCGACAGCATCGAGAGCTACAAGAGCCAGCAGCTGGAGAAATTGAGGGAGAACTATGCACAACAAGTACATCGCATTCGGGAGAATTGCACCCAGCAGGTCGAGTGGATACAAAGTAGTTATACCACACAGGCCAAGCATATAAAAGAGTTTCGGGACATTGGTTCCAATCACTTGACTACACTCAAAGATCAATATAATGATCAGGTAAAGAAGGTGCGCGATTATTCCACCGGTCAATTGAGCTGGGTGCGCGAAAACTATGTCTTCCAGCGTAACAAGATACGTAAGTTCAGTGCCCATCAGGTGTTACGACTACGTGAAGGTTACAAGTATCAGCAGCAGAGCCTAAATAAGGTTCTAGAGAATCTGCCCAGTTTTTACTTTGAGAACTGTCGCGGTCGCTGCGAGGAGGATATTGTCGAGGGTAAGCAAGAACTATTTTTTTTATTAATAACACTCATGAACAAATTAAATTTATGTTTAAATTACTTATATAGTATATTACATATAGACACATATGCCCAAGTTTGTAATAAAAGAATGCACATGAGCAATGAAGCAAAAAAAGGTTATTAAGAAACAAACTCTTTTTAAATGTAAAATCAATTTAAACCATAAATCAAATCATGATCCAAATCGCGTAAAAATCGGTTTTGACGAAACTATGAAAATTTGAAGTCTTTGACCCAACCCTACGAGTAGATTTATTTTTTATATTTTTGTGGATTTATACCAACTTGAGCAGCAATGTAATATATTATATTTATAATTTGAATATAAATTTAATTTATTATAGTAAGTGGTGAAAAAGTTTTTTTTTGCTAATACAACTTCATTTAATAAAATTTTTATTTAATCTTCTATAACTAAATGACTATTATTTTCATTTTTTATAAAATAAAGTTGAAACTAAAAATATATTTCTACTTATTGATTCAGATAATTTTGTATGGGTTTGCCTTTTTTGAACTGCAATATACTGTTTAAATAAATGTATTTATTTAAGTAGTTTAAATCTACACTTATTTATAAATTTAAATAATTTGCTAACTCTATTTAAATGTCTTGTGTTTCACAGATATAGACTGCTACTTCAAGGGCCAAATGGAGAAGGAGTTGCACATGCAGAAGATTAAGTCGCGTCTGATGGTCGCCAACATTTCAGCCAGCAAGGCTTCTGTATACTATACACCACCAGATGACGATCTGTTGCACGCTTCCCATTTGCATCTGCAAACGACGCCCATTCACATCAACTACATAGACGAGAATCTAGATCACCAGAAACTGGAGTTGCATGACTTTAAAATGGATCCGCAATTTTTTCTCTTCAATGCATCGAGATTTTATGTTAACCCAGAAGGGGCAAGTAGTAGTCAAGCCGCTGCAGCAATGGCAGCAGCATCATCTATGGCTTGCAGCATTGAGGATAACAATCAAGATGTGGAGCTATTAACGGATCTCGCCAGTCCAATGGAGATGAATGAACTGAAGGACTCGAACGATGTTAAGAATTCGAAATCGTGTCCAGCTATTTATAAGGTATCCAAGCAGCAAGATGGCAGCACGCTCCATGAACTCCTTACCACAGATGTCGATCACATGTTGCGCCTCAATCCGGTTGATGAATCATCGCTGACGACGTTGCAGCTACCCAAGGAGAAGCTCAACATTGTACTGGAAGACTGCAACAAGGCTTTGCTTCATCATCAGCAGCAACAAGAGTTGGAGACGGATTCAGGCATTCAATCCGGTTCCAACAGCGACAATGTTTCGCAAGGTACAACATACTATCAGGCGGCCAATGTCACAGTATCTGCTAAAACTTAGAATTTTTTTAATTTAAAAAAAAAATTTGAAATATAATGAGAAAAAATCAACAACAACAAATGACGCTAAAAATATTATAAAAATTCATCAAGTTAATGTTAATTGTAAAATGAAAAGGCATCATACAATAATTATGTTTAGATTTAATTAGTGAAACTTAATGAATTCAAATGCTGAATGTCAAATGAAGTGCATAAACAAAAATATCTAAACAAAATAAGTCATAATATTTAAATAGTAGCAAAAAAAAAACAAGAAAACAAACTAAAATTGAATTTGAAAAAGGTATCATTAACTATGTCAATAATACTTGAAAAGAAAGCCCCCTATTTGTGATTTCATCTATGATATGAAGCGATTTATTTATAGAGACCGCATCAAATCTACATACATATACATATAGTCAGGCATATTTTAAAACGACAAATACAAATTTTATTCAAATTCTAAAACGCAAATAAAAGCAAACAAAAAAAGGTAGCTAATTCTTTGACTTACTTTTAAATAGATAAATGAAATATCGATGGTATTATAATGCCAAACATATTCTAATTTATTTAATAGTTTTTTTATTTGTAGATAATTTCTCCTTTCGAAATTATGTTATGAGGATCTTGTAAAGTAGTTGTATTTTAATAATTAAGTTTAGACATTGGGACATTCGGGCTGTTTAAGCACCTCAATAGCACAAGGATTGCCGTCGATTTTACATGGCTCTGATTCGGTCTCAACTTCACTGAGCTCATAGTCACATTCGCATGGGAAGCATTCCATTTCATCCTCCTTGAGCTCATCTTCGCCTTCCTCGCCCTCGCCATAGAAGCTTATCTGTTCCTGGCTAACAACACTTGGCTCTGTGGCTATCGAGCAAAGAGAAAGCTCAGAATCGGAGATGGGTATTGGTACCGGCTCCTGTGGCAGCAGCGAGTAGTCATAGACGGCAATCTCTTGGGCAAACCACAGTGTTGGCTTTATTTCTACACTTTGTTCATCCTCCTCCTCGAATTCTGGATTGATGTCCTCACCTTCTTCGGAATCACGAACAACTTTAAAATTATAATCGCTTGGCAAAAAGAAACCAAGCAGCATATAACGATTGTCAAAGCTAAAAACTGACGGACCAGATGGATATGGTCCATCCCAAATGCCGTGTAGAATGGTGCACTTATCGTCATTGCCAATATACAACTCAAATGGTCCCAAGCGCATGTTCGAGTTCCAAGTGGACTTTAAGCGAACCGACATGCAGCAATTGTCCTTCTCAGTCTTATAGCTATAGATGCCCACACCATGACGTTGTCCCTTGTACCAATCTCCCGAATAGATGTCACCACTGGCATAGTTGTAGCGTCCCTTGCCATGCTTCAGATGCTTGCGCCAATTGCCCTCGTAAGCGGATCCATCGGGATAAATAAAGATGCCACGGCCACAGCGAGCTCCACAGCGATATTGCCCATAATATCGAGCACCATTCTTGAAAACATATAGACCAATGCCATGTCGGCGACCTTTTCGATAGTTTCCATCATACTGATCTCCATTTGGGAGAATGGCCCAGCCACGTCCATGACGCTGTCCAGCAGCGTTCCGACCACCTATATATTTCTACAGATGGTGAATGAATTGAGGATAGCTTGTGATTAATGGGAACACAAAAATCTTAACCTACGCCAATATTGGGACCATCATCCTCCTCGTCGGGAAACGAAAGATCCGATTCGTCGGAGAGTTCTGAAATGCTCATATTGTATATAATTTACTTCGCGTGGTTTTTTATTAGGAAATATAATTTCGTACTTAAATTAGTTTTGGGAACTGTGTTATACATCAAATAAAAAAGCAAAAGCTTACTACAATTACATTTGGATTTGTTACGTTTTCGTTGTATAAAAGAAATTGGCCAGCGGGTAACGGATGAAGAGTGCCAGTAATGTGGACAGTACTTGAAATGCCATCAACATTTGGGTGGCAACCCGTTCATGAACAGGTCCAAACATAAATAGCACGAAGTTAATAAGCGTTAAATTATTTATTACAATCCTTCCATCTGGTTGTTCCTGCCAGCTGATCAACCTCAATGTACGGAGTACTGTGACCATTAAACGACCCACGGTGCTCAACTCTTCCATTCGAAATTCCGCAGTGCTGATGTGCAACAAGTCCGATTTCTGATCATATTTAGGTAGACGATGTCTCGGACAGGGCACAAAGTGGAACAACTGTGGCGTCGAGTAGAGAAAGTTTAAAATCTGCGGGAGAAAGAACAGCAACAATGTTTTGCTAAAATGGCCTAGGATGCCAACAACAGCAAACGTCATGCCGGCAAAATAACAATACGTATCGCCCACAAACACCTGCGATGGATATCTGCAAGTAGAAGAATTTTAATTTCAAATTTAAAAAGCCGTTTGAAATGCATTTCATTTTAAATTAAGGTCACACTGCGCTGCAACAGCGATAACTAATTATGATGACTTCAGAGAAGGTTAGCGCGTTGTGTTATTGAAGAGAGCAAGCGTATGACGTCACAGCTGCAGGCGGTTTTTGGATAGCAATCAATGAAACGTGCATCAATGTTTTAAACGAGGAATATCTTATTTTTAGCAGTTTTATGTTTTACTCATTCCTAACAAACAAAGTATTATCATATTGTAAAATATTTTTAAAACTCAAGCGAAAAGTGAACACACTGTGCACGGCGGTGTCGAATTCGACCAGCTGAGAGAGAGCAATGTCAATCGAGAGGACAATGGCAATCGACAGCTGTGCGTGTGGGACTAAAGTACAATGAGTAAAATGTGGGTGTGTTAGCTGGAAAAAAACGCAAAAAACTAAAACGCAACATAATTTGACAGCGAAAGTAACATGTGCTGGGTGTAGTCAATTAGCACACAATGGCCAGAAGTACAGGTCTGAGCCAGATAGTTGCAAGTGGAAGCGGCCGTCTGACTATAACCAAAAAGCTGGTACTCTGGTCCGTACTCGTAGTGCAAATTGGATTTATCGGGTGCATTTGGTTGCTACAGATGAATCGCAGCCAATTGTTGCAACAGTCAAGCAGCCCAACGGAGTCGGACTCTGGACGTGTCCACTTTGTGCAGAATGTAAGAAATACAAAGCTTAACAGGAATCTTCGAACGACGCCGCATTGTGTGCAGCGAGAGAACATTAATCGATATCAACAGGATTTCTATCAAATGAAAACCGATAAGCTTAATCGTAGTGCAGATTATGCCATGCCGGCTTATGTGGATTTGGAGCTAGGCCCTGCACTGTGGTGCTATCGGGAGGGTACGTTAAACGAGACGACATCTCAACGGAACGACAGGGATTATCTTATGGCACAACCGCAGTGTCTTTGTGATATTGGGTGGCATGGACGTGACTGTGGCCAGCCAGAGATCATCTGGAGGGCACTGATGACGCACAGTCAGGTCAGCAGGCGTGGCGGCTCCGAAGCTCCTCTAAAGCTGCACGAGGCGAGCGCGACGTCGATGAAGCGTCTTTACTACATGTTGAACCTGGGAGACTGGGAACGCATCAATCTGGAGCTGCTGCATCTTCAGCTGCTCACACTGATAGAGGTTGTGGATTTCTTTCTTATATACTACTATGTCAGAGATGGCAAGGATCATCATCTGACTCAGCGTCAACTTGACCGAAATTTAAACTCTGTGTTAAACTCCAATTACGTGCTGTTTCAATGCAAAGGACATGGACGGGTCAATTGCAGTGGAGCTGCTGCCTATGGTCATTTCCGGCACCAATTGTGGACACTTTGTAGGGTTCAAGTTCAGCCCACGGATTTACTTTTGTATGGAGACCGTGAAACGATTTTTTCCCCAGCAGCACTAAAATATCTCAAGTATTATGCCGCTGATGTTTTGCCTCTTCGCTTCCGACTGAAGCATAATGTATACGGATTTTATTGGCAACATCCGAGGCGAACACTCCTTAGTGGCATCATAAGTTCCTTAGTGCATCTGCTCGCTGTCCAGATGGATCCACAACGCATGGAGCTCCAGGCGATTTACACAATGGGCGATCTCAACCATTACGGCGGTTGGAGTTGTGAGCTTTGTATGTCACCGGAACAAATAGTGCATATGTTGCAGACCTCGTCACTAGACAGTCAGAGCATTCCTGTACGGATGCCCAACCAGACGAGAAGTGCCCGCATCGATGCCAACTATGTGCAGAAATTGATTGGTGCGGGAGTCTACTTGGATGGGAGCACACAGCTTCTTCGACTCCGGCAACAGAGTGAGAAATATTTTGCCCCGGATACGGCGCTACTACACAGCAGTCAATTTGGGCAATTGCTTTACAATATGTATGATGTGGATGTGTTTGACGATGTGCAGGAGGATGAAGACTAAGGACTAGTAATAAGACTCGATTATCTAATAAGCCTAATCTGCTAGACGTACTCGTGGTTATGTGCCTATTTTTTCTCCAAAACCATTATCTCAAATTTAATCTCTCAACGTTTTGCTTTAAGCTAAACATATCGTGAAACTGCATAGGTTTTTGATTAAAATTAATTCAAAATTTAGTAACTCCGCATGCAGACAGGGCGACACGCCATCTGTGATAATAAACTAAACTAGATATGAATTTGAATTCTCAGATGTCAAGGAATTTGTTAATGTGTCATATTTAGTTTAGTTAATTTAGTGTTATTTAAATAATTCGTATATATGTTGTAAGCATTATTATGTCAAATTCATTGTGAGAATATTATAATTAAATACCAATAAACTATTCAGAAATCTGAAACTATTTAAATGTTTAAAACTATTAATTAATTACTCACTTGTTAAATTTCCATAAAGCCAACGAGGTTGCCAGAAATGGTAGCATGAAATGCAGCGAGAATTGATGGGATTCCACCTGATGACCCAGCGATAACTCAATCAAGTTGAACAGCAATACGGAAGAGGCAATGATTAGGGATTGACCCACCTCTAGACCATTTATTCCAGCAAGGATATTGATGGCATTGGTACAGAACACCGCCAAACTTCCCATAAAAATGTAGTAGAGTATGCCTGAAAAATAAAATTTGTATTAGATGAAAACACTTTGTTCATTATTCAATATAAATTACTTAACAAAACTGGATAGTAATTTTCATATAATGATTCCAAATATGTTTTAAGACATTTTTAAGAAAATCGTACGATAGTTGCTATAGAAAATCCCCAATAATCATTCTGACTTTCTTGCTTTTCACTTAGAATAAAACTCACTTTTAACTTTCGGACTTCGTGTAAGATTCTTTTATATAGAATAATTGCATGTCCTTATAAACGAAACCCAGCAAAACTACTTAATAATATACCATAGTTAGATTTTTATAAATTTGCTTAAGATTAATCAGCATCAGAGAATAATATCCTCAAAAATTTTAAAATCCTAGAAAAGATTATTTTTCTTGTATGTTAATTATAGACCATAAATGTTTTGATTAATAAAAAGAAAATTAAATATAATTTTATCAATATTTATGGTTTCTGGTTTATAATATCCTTAAAAAAGCTTGAACCAGCTGAGCTCTTACCAATGTTAACGGAGGTACCAAAGAAACTACGGGCAAAGTTGGGCATCATTACTGTCGTGGAATTGTAGTTGACATAGTATACCATTAAGAGAGGTAATGTCGCGATGGTAGGTAGCAATAGTTTATGTCGCCAGCGAAGATCGAGCACATCGTCGGCAAAGCCAAGAAATATCATGCAACATATCGATAGTAAGGCGGCAATCAGTTCTACGAACTGTAACAAAGATATCAATACAAATAATACATAAGTGCCTCGCATAGCTGAGTCACCAATAATAACCTTATCATGTGGAAAAGTTAATGGCTTTCCGCCGGTGACTGCATCCGTAGCGGCATTTTCATCAAATGTAAATGGTATGGGTATAAAGAGAAACATGGAGATGAGAAACACGCAGCCAATAATCACTCCATAGGATTCTGGCCTAAAAAGAACACCTTGTTTATTAAAAATTCTGGATAGAAGGATAGTATTAACTCACACTTGTGGCTTGTCCTTTTTGCATAGATCTCTGCCAAATAAGTTGGCCTTGATGAACATATCACGTAGACGTGGTATCATACGGACCGTCATGAGGTATGCACCCGTAGAAATGACCGCATTTACGGCAATTGCTGTCGTGGACATCTTGGATGAAATGCAGTTGCACTAATTAGATTATAATTGGAAAAGTTCCAAAGCTTCTGCAACTAAACCGAATCGTTAAATGCGTGCCGTAGTTGAGAATACGCTCAAAGATTATAAAATATATATATCATACAAGCATTATGCCGTAAAATGAAAACTCCGGCTAGTACAAAAGTACACGACAATTATACGGATGAAGACAATAACAAACACAGCTGCTTATCATGCACACACAAATCGAGCATTTATCGCCTTAATTTAAATGTTATCGATAACGATAGTTCAATGTTGACGGATAGTTTTGAAAGAAATACAGTTATATTTATTTAATATCAATTTCTTTCACCATTCGGTTGTCTGTTAACAAAGCCTGCTCCCCATTTATACATTTAATTAAATATTCGTAACAAACATAACAAAAATACTTTCAATGTCATTTAAAGTTTGGTCCAGTTTAGCCATTCTTATGTGTGCTATCGCTCCCGAAAAAAGGGAAATGCTTTCTGTAGCTCCGCTTTGGACTTGCACGACTCCACCTGTGGCAAGGTCTCCACAATATTTAATAAATAGATTTGCAATTGCTGCCGACGCTCTTCGACAAAGACGAGATTCATATTTCCAAAATGCTTCTTGGGTGGAAACTCGATAGAGTTAATGCTGGGATGCGTGCGGAGCAAGGATTTATGTAGTTTATTAAATTCACTATAGCGTCGAAATAGGGTCCAATGCTCCAGTCGCTGGCGCATAGTAACGTGAATCTCATAAACATAGTGGGATCCCGATCGATGTGTCTTTACTAGTTTCACCTGTGGAATGGTAATCAGAAAATTGGAGCAAAAAGATGATGCCGGATCGATGCCAGTTTCATTGAACTGCTTGGTGAGGCGACGAATTAATTGTCGATTTTGTAGAGTCAATTCGGCGACACGTGTTTCCAGTAATGCACATTTCTCGTTTAATAGCATTACTTGATCCTCCAAAGCCGCTGTCTGTTGGCTATTGCCTACCCCATTTGCCGAGGACGATGACTTACTCCATTGCGAAGAAGTATCACTGCGATCCTCAAATAACTCCTGATCGTTAGCATTCGTGGCCTGCTCCTGATCTTCTTCCCTGTCTTGGTTAGTTGGATATATATCGGGTAATGGAGTCTTAAGAAATTCTAGTTCTGGCTCTATGGGATCACATGGTGTTACATTAATGGGCACATCTAGTGAGTCCGAGACGTGCTCTGACAACTCCTGTTGAACTGCATCCTTCGATATGATCTGCTGCACCTCTAACATTTCCTTTGGACTCAGTGCACCCAAGAGATCCTCCGTTGACGTGGCGCAGATAATGGGCCTCTCTACAGCAGACACAGTGCGTCCTGGCTTGCGTACAGCCACAGGCACAGGCTGCGATGTGAATATAATGGGCTCCTCTCTTACATTAACTGATTGTACTGATTGCCGTCGCAGTGCGTTAAGTTCCGGATTTTCAACGTTTAGTGCGAAAAGTACACCTTGAAGGCTACCCAGTATCTCTGGCAGTTTCTTAGCTGCCTCCTCGTTTAACATCAAAGACCAAGGTGTGTAATATCTTTGCATTTGCGTCTCATCACTTAGCCAGGTTAACACATAACTTTGCAGACGCTTCTCATTAAGCATAGCACGTATAAAGGCGCGTCCGCGTCCTTGTTTTGTCCAGATTTGTTTCAGACCTTCGTAGCGTTGTCTTTCGTGTGGCGTCAAGTGAGTTTGGCAAAAATCCCAAAATGTAGTTTCATTGTTGGCGTTAACTCCCCCTCCCCCAGAATTGCCACCTAGTACAATCTCATGCATGTTTTGAAATAATGTAACGGCCGATAGGGATACATTTACTGTTTGACGAAGGCCATATCCAAAAGTTTCTTCTAGGGCTTCGCACAACTCCTGCACTACTTCATTCCGTTCTGTGGCCAACTCTCGTTTACCACTATAATTTAGACTTGTCTGTTGCGCAGTTTGTTGCAGTCGTCGAAAGATATCCTCTCTTCGTTGGCCAAAAGTACTTCCGTTTAAGGCAGCACGTATTGGCTCGGGTAATGCACTTTCAGGCATTTTCTATTATTTACACACAATGTTTATTTTGCTTGTTATTGTTGCTTGCCTATTTATTTTCATTTTTCTTCCTACAAATGTATGTGTTGGTAAATGTCATTGCTTCCCAGGGTTGTAATATAGTATCGATATGTGAAACGATGTTGATATTTTCAGTTTGAACAATTAAGCATTTTGAAATTAATAATTATAAGCTAGTAAGAAAAAACATATAGAAAAATACACCTAACCCTACCCCAATGTTTTGGTTCATAATAACAATAACAATAAGAATTTTTAATAGTTTTGCAGCACTGGCTGGTCCACGCGATTCACGCACTGCCGAAAATATCGGTAAACATCAGACAAATTGATTTTACGCATCACCAATCATCGTAAGACTGGCATAAAATTTGCGCGTAAAAAAGAATGCCAAAACTCGGCTAATTGTTTAAATAATAGAAAATCGCCAACAGAAAAATCACCAATAAATGTGAACATAATAAACTACATTTAAAATCAACATATTAGTGGCATAAAAATGTAAGTTTTCTAGTGCGACGGAGGCATTTGTGCGTTTTCTTTTGTGTTCGTTCGTCGTCTGCGCGCACGGTGCGCTTCATTGACTTTTTGAGCGAGTGTAAATCGTAAAAAAAGAATCAAAACTTAACCAAATTAATTCGGTTTTAACAAAAACTGCATCCAATACAACGTGACTCGCGAATTATTTTAATGCAGTTAGCAGCAAACGAAAAGGTTTAAAACTGTTAACAGTAGCTGCGCTTCGATTTTGTGCAAAAAGGAAACAGATACAAACAGAAGCGGAACTGAAAACAGAAGCAGAAAAGAAACAGGCGCCTGTGACCGTCGGATTAGACCGTCCATATGGTCTGCAAATGCAGGAGCCTGTTTATATGCCAATCTGAATGTCTTAACTGGCTAAACAGTGACTGTATATGTTTTCAATTACAATCAAAGCTGTTACTTAAATGAATAAACATTAATCAAAGAAACTGATTGACTGTAACAAAACAATAACATAAATATACATACAATGAATCCGGCCGAGCTGCGTATGATGTGGATGAGTAGTCAGTACAATTCCGAGCGCATTTCTTTGGAGGATGCAGCTACTTTGCTTGGTCACTCAACCGTTGGTCTCTCGGTTATGGAGGATATGACACATCAGCCAACATTGGTAAGTTACACTCTCCATATCCATATATATTGCTGTGAATCCTTGTATATATATATATATATATATATATATATATATATATATATATATATATATATATATATATATATATATAAATATATTGTAGTTTCCCCGTCCCCCTGCTCTACAGTTTCTCAACTAAACAAACCCAAATTCTGTTAATATTTACTTGGGAACTGTCTATATGCATTTTTGTACAAGATTAAATACGTCTCTCTACATATGTTTAAAGGGTGCTTTTTTTTCTATTTGTTGAGCAAAGCTAGAAATTTGATTGATTGCAATCTTGATCCACAAACCTTGTCACTTACTTGATTTCTTTGAAAACCTTTATTTGCGGGTATTCCTTTCTATAACGTAACAATAAACTTTTCCAATTACTTAAAATACTTTTGCAAACATTATTTGGGGTTTTCTTTGTTGTAGAGATATTGAATTTCAATGGATAGATACAGGTATACTTTCAATATCATGGTTCCCTATTTATACATATAAAAAGTTTTTATTAAAAACTTTATGAATTCTATAAATATAGAATATACAAAAATTCGAGTAATTGTTTTGACAAAACAAATATATCACATATTTTATTTTGCAAAAGATCACATAGTTTTGATAAAGAACAAAAAAAATTGTTATTATAAAAATAACAATTTTTCTGTTGTAGTTTGCGCCCTTTTTATTGAAGATTCAACAACAAAATCCCTGATTAATGGAAATATATATTGAGTTAAAACGAAACCAATGTGCACATTCTTTAAATTTTCAAAATAATTACTTGGCAAACTGTATATAGAAATTTACCCTAGTACCATAAATGAAAAAAAGGGCTCCTTATATACAATTATATACATGTACATACATATGTCTTATGTGTTTCTGCTTTAGTTGAAAATTGGAATTTGTTTACTTATTTCTTCTACTTTCTTTTCTATGATTTATGTATTGGTTACGTTGTATTCGTATCCGTATTCATATCAACTGTCAACTGTATCCAACTGCCAATTTCAAAACCGAATTCAACACAATATCCACAACAACAACAACACAACATTATCAACACTACCACCATTACAACATCAAAAATGATCATCACAAACAAAAAAGGATATGAATCCAATGATGAGCATTGTTGGGGGGGATTTCACGGGACAAGCTGCAGCTGCTGCTGCCGCATTGGGCGTGCAACCTGGAACACTTATTGCCACCAATACAAACAACCTTTATGGTTTTGCCCACATGGGTGGATTGCAGCAGCAGTTGTTGCAACAATCAGCTGCAGCGGCTGTCTTTCAAAATTATACGGAAGTTATGGATGCCGATGATGGCAATAATGTTGGAGGAGGCATTGCATTAATGGGCGTCGGTTCCTCAGCGGTTGATGATGATCAACAGCAGGTTTATGGCCAATTGGATGATGGCTATGATGATGGCGGTGCTAGTGGTGGCATGTCTGATCTGGAGCCCAAACAGGAGATCATAAATATTGATGATTTTGTGATGATGAATGAGGACAACAATTCATATGATGGTACTGATTTTATGACCTCATCGGATAAGGATATATCACAATCCTCCTCATCGTGCATGACAAATATGCCGAATCATGATCTGCTTGTGCCTCTCGGTGATGGTTTATTGCATCATAAACTGTTGGGCACCACACATGCCATGATCAATGCCTCACCGGGTATGGCACCTTCTCTCCCGGGGATGGGTGTATCCGCCAGTGGAAATGCCTTTACCAATATCCTAGTTGCCTGCGAGGATGCAACAGTTGCGAGTAGTGCAAAGGTCATGACTAACAACTGTGGCAAAGGTGGCAATGCCAGCACCAGCTCCAGCTCATCCTCATCTATGCGTGCCCAGCGCAAGACTCGCAAAATTGAGCCAGTAAACAGGCCAGGACTTGTGCTTAAAACACCGATTGCCTACAAGGGTAACATTGATCCGTCGGTAATTCCGATACAGAAAGATGGCATGGGTATGTTTTATCACTTTCCTTCACTTTATACTATGATTTATACTTATCTTATATATGATTTCCTCAAGCTAATTGTCATTTAATTATTAACTCATTTATGAATTTGGGTTTGGGTTTGGTCTTCAACTTGAGCAGGTAGCCATAGGTAATATTTATTTAAAAAAGGGACCGTAAAAGTTGAAAGTTTTAAAATACAAATTGTAATATAAGAGCTAATTGATTGTTAATTTAAAAATAAAAAGTTTTATTACAAACTTTTCAAATTAGAGCTCAAATTAGTTTTTATAGTAAAAATTTAAAGTAAAAACGTATCCTTTTTCAGAAAATTGTGTGCAAAAATACAACAATCGTAAATAAAAAATCGGAGTTATATAAATTGTCGAATTTTGAAAAATGCCATACATATTTGTTTGGTTAAGTATTCTGAAAAAGGATAATATTATTTTATCATAATTTTAATCAAAAATGGAAAAAAGTATTCAAAAATTTGTCAAAAAAATTAACATTTGTGTGTATGATAAAAGTTGGTATATTTTTACCAATACAACAACTATTAATTTTCCATTTGTAGTTTAAAAAACAAACTATTTTTTGATTTCAAATTATTAATTTTTATAATACAAGTGTATGTAATTTAAATGTAAGTGTCTTTCCCCCTCAGCCAGAAAATGTCTGGTTTTATTTGTGATCTCTGGTCTAACAATACCTCTAATTTAAGTCAAATTTTCTTATACAATTAAACTGGATACATATTCTCTGCTCTTCAGCTGTCTGTGAACGTTGTGGCGCCATTGGAGTAAAGCACACATTCTACACGAAATCTCGTCGCTTTTGCAGCATGGCGTGTGCCCGGGGTGAACTCTATTCGCTGGTGCTCAATAGCAAAATGGAAGCTCCTCATACGGCCAGTAATTCACCAGCACCTGCCCTTGAAATGACAGAGACGACGACGTCAGCGGCATTGGATGGAATTGGAAATATGGAGCAGAACACACATGATCAGGAGCTAGAGCAGCAGTCGCAACAATCGGATATTGAGCTAACGTTGCAGGCGGCACATATCAAGAATGCCAATTATCGTTTTCGTATCACGGATCAGTCAAAGATCACACAGCTTAATGGATTTGGAGAACCAATGTCGTTGGGTGGCGATGCCGCTGCCAACAATGTCCAGATGGCAACGGATGAAACAATTGCAGCATTAAATGGCGGAGCTGTTGGGGATGCTGCTGCGCCGCCAGCTGAAGCAAGTGGCAGCAGTGATGGCCTTCTTTCGGCCAACAATTCAAATGGCAACACATTTTTGAATGCAGCGCCGACGCCGAAGGCGTTAAGATTATTTCGTGATGTCTTTCCACAGGATGATCTGCCTCAGATACCCAAATACGAACGTCTTCCGGCTCCATGTCCTCAAATGGAAAAGATAATCAGTATAAGGAGACGAATGTATGATCCAACGCACTCCTTTGATTGGATCCAGCGGCTAGGAAAGGAGAATTTCTTTGCAGCGCCTGTTACCTGTTTTCCCCACGCACCTGGCTACGAGGTGTGGGATAATCTTGGTGTGGGCATGAAGGTGGAAGTGGAAAATACCGATTGCGATAACATTGAGATCATACAGCCGGGACAGACACCCACATCGTTCTGGGTGGCCACCATACTCGAGATTAAGGGTTATAAGGCATTAATGAGCTACGAGGGTTTCGATACGGACTCTCATGATTTTTGGGTGAATCTCTGCAATGCCGAAGTCCATTCGGTTGGTTGGTGTGCAACACGTGGCAAGCCATTGATACCACCTCGCACCATAGAGCATAAGTACAAAGATTGGAAGGATTTTCTTGTCGGACGTTTGTCCGGAGCACGCACATTACCTTCTAATTTCTATAACAAGATCAACGACAGCCTGCAATCGCGCTTTCGCCTCGGTCTGAATCTCGAGTGCGTCGACAAGGATCGCATCTCTCAGGTACGACTTGCTACAGTCACCAAGATTGTGGGTAAACGTCTCTTTCTACGCTACTTTGATTCCGACGATGGCTTCTGGTGTCATGAGGATTCTCCCATCATACATCCCGTCGGCTGGGCGACTACAGTTGGCCATAATCTGGCCGCACCTCAGGACTATCTGGAACGCATGTTGGGTAAGTTGTGAATATCATAATTAATAAGTAATATTATTATTATTTTCCGTTTAAAACCCTTTGTTAAGTAAATTAATTATTATAATTATAATCGCATTCTTTTCAGCGGGTCGAGAGGCCATGATCGAGGTTCATGAGGATGATGCTACCATTGAGCTTTTCAAGATGAACTTCACCTTTGATGAATACTATTTGGATGGCAAAACAAATGGTTTTATGGAGGGAATGAAAATAGAGGCTGTTGATCCGCTTAACTTATCTTCTATTTGTCCTGCTACAGTGATGGCTGTACTCAAATTTGGCTACATGATGATACGCATTGATTCGTATCAACCGGATGCCTCAGGGTCAGATTGGTGAGCCGGCCTGCCTAAAGAATCCCTTCCAATAATCATTCTGAACCATATGATTTTAGGTTTTGCTATCATGAAAAGTCGCCTTGCATATTTCCTGCTGGTTTTTGTGACTCAAATAATATAACCGTGACACCTCCCAATGGCTACGATGCTAGGACCTTCACTTGGGAGGGCTATTTGCGCGACACGGGCGCTCTGGCAGCTGGTCAACATTTGTTCCATCGCATGGTGCCCGATCATGGCTTTGAGGCGGGCATGAGCCTTGAATGCGCTGATCTCATGGATCCAAGACTGGTGTGTGTGGCAACCGTGGCACGAGTTGTTGGTCGTCTGCTCAAGGTACACTTTGATGGTTGGACCGATGAGTATGATCAATGGCTGGATTGCGAGTCGGCTGACATTTATCCCGTCGGCTGGTGTGTGCTTGTTGGCCACAAACTGGAGGGACCACCACGTGTCTCTCACCAGCAGCTGATAAAGCCGGCAGCGAAGCCCAAGGTGCAAAGGAAGCGCAAGACAAAGAAGGGCGGCAATGGAGCAACTGGGGCTGCCGCCAACAAGCAACTCCCACATGACAACAACGTGCAAACGGGTAAGCTTGAAATCCATGTATTATCTATAATTTTGGTTTTCTATTAATTGCATTACTTTTTATATTGCGATTAACAAAATAGTAGTCAGTAAATAAATTTTGTTGATCTCTTTTCTTTAAAGAAATTAGTAAATGATTTTATTGTTGATGTTTTTTGAAATAAATAATTGTTATTTTGTAACTTTCCATTAAAAAGTTGGTTAGATTACGAAGTTCATAAATTTGTATTAATTAACAGTTATGTTTAATCTTTGCTTCAATTAAAAGAAACAGCTGTTAAACCGCGAACGATTGCATTAAAAACAACGCCACATTTGCCGAAGCTTAGTATCAAGTTGGAACTGAAGCCGGAGCATCATAACGCCGCCTTCTATGAGAACAATCAGCCTGAGGATGAGGATGAAGAGGATGGCGTTCCTGAAGACGATATCGATGGCGATGGCAGCACCAGTCACATGTCCGAACAATCGATAACGCACTCCGAGCAGCTTTCGACAATGACTGTGTCAGTTGGAACGGGAGCAGGCAGTATGGTAACACCAACAGCCGTCAGCAAAACAATGGTAAAGAAATCTTCCACTACTAAATCTCCTGCGCCACCAACTGTGGGTCGCAAAGCCACTAGTTATATTGCGGTGAGTACTTATGAATAATAGTGCGTAATTGCTTGTAGAATCAACCAACAAACCGCCCAACGCCTGCCTGTCCGCCTGCCCGCTCGATTGCCCCGCTCGTTGGCTAACATTTGTACATAAATTCTAAAAAAAATGTATATATATATATGAATACATAAAAGAATCATCAGAAATGCAATTTGTATATAATTTATGTTTACGCACTGTTATTTTGGTACTTGCAACAGTTTGAACAACACTCCAAAACCACACAAACATTCATACTCATCCAGCTTCGCCCTTAATTCAAGATTGAAACTTCCGACATAATCAACTCATTGTATTTGTTTATCTTTCTTAAAACAGAACTCTTCCGTGACAAATAGCAAATACATTCCACGTCTGGCTGACATTGACTCGACATCGAATGAGGCGCACTTGGAGTTAATGCCGGATTCTTGGAATGTCTATGATGTATCACAGTTTTTACGGGTTAACGATTGCACCGCCCACTGTGACACCTTTAGCCGGAACAAGATCGATGGCAAGCGTCTGATGCAATTGACCAAGGATGATATAATGCCATTGTTGGGCATGAAAGTGGGACCAGCGCTTAAGATCTCTGATCTGATTACGCAACTCAAGTGCAAGATTAATCCCAGCAAGGCCAGATCACACAAAACCAACAAATCACCATTTTTATAGTGCGGAATTAATCCGGAATCTGGATCCAAACCCAATTCGAAACATAACCAGAAATTGCAACCGAAACAATGTTTAAGAAAGCCAAGCAAAATCGTATTTAATAATATTATATTGTTTTTTTTTTTTCAAAGAAAAACACGAATGTTATCACTGATAGACGCACGCATCTACACGTGCATATTATAATTCTATAGCTGTATATATGATACAGTATTTTGTTAGCACTTGAAATCGAAACACATACGTTGCCTATAATGGATGCAATATCCATATACAGTTTGTATAACTAACTCAAGTCTCACAGCGCGTTATATATCTAGATATATATATAAAAAAAAAAAATATATATATATATATATAAACTTGTCGCCGTAGTAGTCTTTAGTGTATGCTCATGTTATCAGTCAGAGTTTCTATTAATTGGGATAATACTTTTTTATTATACACAAAATCACACTTATTTTTGTAATAGCAACAAATCGAAATCGATAATGCAACATATGTATATAAACATATACATACATACACCGACACAAAACATACATATATGAATATAAATAATATATAGGTTTGTATATAAGTTCATATATAAAAAATGTATTCTTCAGTCGCCAGTAAATCAGGCAGCATCTCAAGAGCAAAACGCATCCAGTTAAGCCAGAGCAACCGCTCCTAGTCCGTAAGCCAACAAATTGCAGCGTACGTCGTTTAATTGGAACCCAGCAATGGCATAAATTATGTACGTATACTATAAAAACATAAGTACATACTTCAAGTGAAGACAACCTTAAAATTAGAATACAGTTGTATCTAGAGATATGCTTAAGGTATCAGTTAATAATGTCTAAAACATATACCTAATAAAAACGAATTCAAAATTGAAACTATATCGAAACTATTGTTTTATTTAATTTTTGTAAGGATATCTAAAAAAGGGTTCACATCTTAGCATACGGAATCTCTCGAATAATCATCCCTGTGATAGCTTTGGTTGCTGCTTTTTAAGCTTTCTTCCGGATAGATCTTTATTTATTTATTTGAAACTATATCGAAATTCTATCGTTTTATTTAATTTTAGTAAGGATGTCTAAAAAAGGGTTCAAATCTTAGCATACGGAATCTCTCGAATAATCATCCCTTTGATAGCTTCGGTTCCTGCTTTTTAAGCTTTCTTCCGGATAGATCTTTCATCGTTTTTCAGCCTTTAAAAATGACAGACATCCCTTTCCAAAAACCTAGTTTTTGTAAAAATTTTAAAATTTGTCACAAATTAAAAAAAAAGCAGTTTCTTTTAACAAATAAAATAGGATATATATTTTAGAATTAAAGGTACAAAAACGTTTAATGCTAACGAAAAAGATATGCTGATGCACAATCATGATGCAAAAATGTTGTGATTGTGATAGATGAAAATCCATCACAAGAAATGTACGAGTATGTTAGAATTCTCTGATTGTGATGTTTTGTTATCGATAATGTAATTTTAAGGCAAATAACAATAGATTTTAAGTTGAGATGTTGGCGAAGGGCGTGGTCTTGTATAAAAAAAAACTAGAAGAGGTTCTACCTATTTAGAACCAAAATATCATGAAAAAGTGCATTAATATATTTGTATTTTTACGTCGTTGCCTAAAATTCCATCAAAAGCGTTCACCAAAAGACAATCACAAATTTTTTGATTTGTGAAAGATGACTGATTTATTCTGGTGAACGCGACCATTGTTTTTTCTTTAGAGGTCCACACGAACTTATCTTCCAATTGATCCATTAACCCAAGTATCAGATGGCTTTGTAGCTGCTCAACAACTTTTAATAGATTGGTTTATTATTACATATTATTATTACTTTTTTTTTGTTGATATTAATACATTATTTTTACAGCTAGAGCTTAGTGTCTAATTTACACTTAAGTTTGGTGGCTATTTATAATATTTAATATATATTTGATAATTATGCTAAGTTTTTGATTAAACATTTCAACACGCACACCAACAATGCTAGTCATTTACAGTAAGCTTTTCTGTGTGTGTGTTTAGAAGTATGGATGTATGTGTGTGCAAATGTAAATATGTATGTACATATATGTGTATATCAGGGTGTATATAGCTGCCATAACCGTTAATAAAAATTTAAAATGTAAGGAAAATAATATAATAGTGGGAGGAGTACACATATAGAAAGATGCTTATATACAGGGTTTTCTTTTGTTCAGCTCTTAATTACGAATACACAATTGTATGTATAGTACATATTAGATGTGTATATCCTTTAATACTTAGCCTATATTTATAATTGTATAATTATTTATGTTATTATAGAAAGTTGAGGCTATTTGCGCTAACGACGTGCATAAACTTGATCGTCCATGCATAACTCTTGGTGTATTTACTTATAAAGGCCTCAATAACAACTTAATATAATAATAATAAAAGTACTAACATTTACATACAAAGGTTGACAAATAAATATGAATAGGAATATGATTTGAATATGAATAAGAGGTTATGAAAGTGAAATAAAATTTGCAAAGTGACATATCAGAAAGGATTATGGAAAATGATCCGAGGGACGCTTCGTTTCCAGTTGGTTTTTGAGCTTCTCTAGACATAGTTCACTTGAGTCTAATTGAAGAAAACGCATTACAAAAAATAAATATTAAATTAATAGCCGACATTGCATCAACATATTTATACAGTTGTTAATGCAGCAGCTGAAGTTGTTGTTGTTGATGCTACTGCTACGGCTACGGCTACGGCGGCTGTTGTTGTTGTTGATGCACCCACGCTGGGTCGTCGCTTCTTTATTGGCGGCGTTTCAGATTCAATCGCTAGAGAATTGCATTTATCTTCAACAGCTGCCACTGCCGTTTGTGCCACAACTTCAGCTGAGCTGCGTCTTTTATTGCTGGGACTGGAGCCGCTTGAAGCCGTTTGTGTTGCATCCACTGTGACACCGCTGGTGATTTCCGTGACAATGTGTGCCTCTAGAGAAGGCGGCAAGAGCGGTGACAAGGGAACAGCATTCAGATCGCAGGCTTCTTCATCGCTGGCCACGACATTGCCAAAGATGTCACCACCTCGTCCATTTACCAAATCATTATCCTCATCATCGTCATCACTAAAATCATTGTTCCAAAACACTTGCGCACCAGGAAAGACATAAGAGCTGTTCTTGCTGTGACAATAGAAGGTGCCGGGTTGTAGGCGTTCCGCCGTAGTCTGACGCTTCCTTTGAGGCGGCGTAGGAGTCAAGCTTGGAGCTGCTGTCTTGGTTTCCACCACAACATTTGTGGCAATGCTGCTGCCATAACCGTGTGCATGGCCGGAGGAGGTGACTTCGTTGTTGCTGGCATTGGAAAACTCGCCCTGTTCAATGCCACTGTCCTTGGAGGAGTCAATTGAGAGATGACGATAGCTGGCCGTGGTGGTGGCGCTTATTGCTGTTGGTACCACAAGGCGATCACAACTTAACGCTGTCTCATTCAGCTCTACAAGAATATCGCTCTTAATCCGCTCGATGGCCGCACGATCATCTGCATTTGTTGTGGTTTGTAGTTGTTGCTGTTGATGTGTGGGTTGTTGCTGTGGTCGCTTGCTCTGCACCGCTGTGAATGTAGAGGACTCGAAACCACTGTCAGAGCATGTGCCTGCCGAGGAGCCGAGTAAATAATCTGCAGATCCATTGGATTTTAAGGATTGCGTGTCCGTGTCTAGCTGTGATTGTTGTTCACTTTCGGAGCTGCAGTGTCGATGATGATGATGATGATGGTGGTGATGGTGATAATATTCTGCTGGTGGCATCAAGTCCTTGGACTCACGGAGCACACTATCATCGCAGCACAGCTGCTGCCAATCGTTGTCAGCGGAGCCCGAAAGACGATGACATATTTGGTTGATAATGACATCGGAGTCACCTAAAAGTTCCACATCAAACTTGAGATGATGCAGCTGCTCGCGATTGATCAAGATCTGGGGCACCGAGGCCGGTATGCTGCTGGGAATGTGAGCGACAGGACGCACCTTTAATGAAGATCCAATCACAATCAAAAGATCGCATTTGTCTTTATCCGTGGCCATCACCGTGTGATATTCATCGGGCAAACCTGAAAGGGGTTTAAGGAGTGATACAAGTTTAAATAAGAAAGAAAGATTGTTTTCATGTAAAGTTTGGTTTTTGAATGAGTGTTTGTAAAATATTGTTGCTATTTTAACTTATGTTGATCAGTGTGTGTAAGACCATACCGAAAACACAATTTAATTTTCACAAAAAAGAAGTTTTTAAAACATATACATTCGGGTACCTTTCTTTTCTACGCTACACATTTCTGGACAAGGTTTTACAAAATGGATTTAAAATGCTTGCTTACCTTCGCCAAAGAAGACAATGTCCGGCTTCATGATGCCATTTTCAACGAGCTGCTTCAGTTGATCCTCTGTGACGGCAACAGATGCATCCACACTGTGCTCTACATTTGGCTGACATTGTGGACAAACGGGTATGCGCTGGGCAAATATGTCAGCACGGAGTGCATCTGCATTGCATTTGTATTTGCACTTGGTGCACGAGGCTGTGGAGAAGGATCCGTGGCATTCAATGACCCGCTGTATGCCAGCAACTCTCTCTAAAGTATCGATGTTCTGTGTATAATTGCGCAACAGTTTTCCCTTTGTCTCCAGCATCTTGATGAAACGATGACATGGTGACGGTTTAAATTCGCCCGGATAAATCTCTCGTGCGAATTTGTAGAATGGTCGAGGATCACGTTTAAAGTAATTAATGTCAAACATAGCCTGGGGATCGGGCAAATCGGGAAAATCATGTGCCAAACGAGCATAGATACCGTTTGTGGAACGGAAATCTGGTATGCCACAGGAGACAGACACGCCAGCTCCAGTGAGCACAATAATCTTTTCCGATTTCTGTACCAAGTCAATAACATCGTCAAAGGTGTTAACGTTGCTCAGTTTGTTCCGACGTTTCGGCTCATTAAGCAGATGTGATAGATAATCCCACAGCACAGATTCATCGATATCCGCTGGTAAGCCAGAAGCAAAGTGAGGCATTATGCTCGCAATTACCTGACGTGGCATTCCACCACCACGTCCTGTGTAAAATTCACGTTGTTGTTGCCAACGCATCTTCCAATCGGTTTCACTCATTGAAGAGCAATCCGAACTGGAGGAATCGTCATCATCATCATCGCTGTTTGCCCAGCTAGAAAATATTATTAATTAAGAAAGGAACATTTAAAATATTTAGTCAAAAACTATTGCAATAAGAAAAAAAATTTATTAATAATTTAGAGTTTTATACTATTTATTATTAGAGAAAGTTTTGTTAAAGATAGTTCTTCGTTAAACAATTTATATAACTAATACTTAAATAAGAATGTTATTATAATATTTAATATTTAAGTCTTTATTCATAATTTTAACATGTATTTGTTAAAAATCTCTTTATTAAACATTTAAATAATAAATGCCTGGGTTAGTAATTTTAGAGTAAGTTAACGCCTAACAACATTTATTTTTAACGTACATCTCCGTTTTTAAAAACATTAAAGGTAAAGTTAATACCTTGGTTTTTTTTAAATAAATTAAAAACCCACCAACGAAAACAAAAACACAATTTTCTTAAATTAATTTTTTTTATTTTGTAATTTAACGTGGAATAGTGTTTCTCAAAAAAGTCTTTATTCAACATTTTATTAATTTGTACCTTGTTGTGACCTTAATGAAATTAAAGTTTAATAGTATTAAAAATTTGTTAGTTAATACTTTGACTTGTAATATTAAAATGAATATACATATGTAAGTGTTTATTATCATATTTATTATTTTAGTACAATTTCCCAATTTATATTTTGTTTGAAAATTTCAAATTATTTATACCTCGATTTGTAATCTTCATTCTCGTCCTCGTCGTCATCATCGTCCTCATCCACTTCGGAGAAGGATTTTTCAATTTGCTTTTGTTGTAAACTTTGCTCCGATTCGTCTATAAATTTTTTGGCGTTTTGATTGGCGCCAATTTCTTGTTCTCCCATTTGAGGCAATGTTTTTGTTTTGATTTCACTGTTTGCTTTTGGTTGCGGTTCGCTTGTTGCTGGCGTCGCCGTTGCCGCTGATGATGTTGTTGCTGTTGGCTTCATGTTCATGTTTGTTGACAGAATTTCAGCGCCAAAATTAAAATTTGTTTGCGATCGTTCAAAAATAATTAATCCATCGTCATCCCGCTGTACATTAACTTCACAGACATCAGCAAGCTCTTTGGCATTGATATGCCCAAGTCGAATGTCCATGTCCTCATACTTTTCCATAATTTCCAGGCGCAACACAATTTTCGCCCGTATTAGCTTCGTCTGCTTCTTGCTACACACTCTCTCACAAACAGCACACCACCACAATCTAGTTGTTTCGATTTCTTCTTTTTGCTTTCACGTTTTCCGTTTTCTCCGCTCTTTCGTTGATACACACACAAAATTTTTACGTCTCTACTTTGCATCCATTTTACTTGCGTGAAAAATATCTCCAGTCGTCAATAAAGTCCACTTTTTTCATTTACGCACATTTATTTCGAACTAATATAATTTTTTTAATATTTAGAAAAATTTTTACTCCATTTCAATTAACTATTTTCGTAAAATTTGTACGTAATCTCTGGAAAATTTTCCGATGATATGACGTACAAGCCGTCCAGTATGCCCGAAGCAAACGTTGGAATAAATCATTAAATTTCACCACGCCCAACGTGTGCTCAAAAATGGCTACGTGCAAGTGGGTGACTCATGGAATTTATTCGTTAACCAGAACTTGGTCACACTAAAAGCATTGCCATTCACAGAAAAGAAGTTAATTTTTGTATGTGTTAGGCGCTAAAAAAACGAAAGAAAATTAAACTAAAATTAATTTTTTAACCGGAAAAACGATTTTTAATCAACAAAACAAGTAAATCCGAAACTCGACAAAATTAAGCCGCTTTTTTTTTTCAAATTTGTCTCGATTTTCTAGATTTACTGGGGCCAAGTTCCGTTCACAGCTTGAAATGGACCCAATCAATAAAATAATTTCTCTTAATCTTACTTATACTTATAGTGATTTTGTGGGGGGACGTGTGTGTTGGGGCGGACCCAGGAAGGAGGCCATTTTGCTGAAACCATTGAAATAAGTAAATAAGGCAAAGCGACCGTTACAACGGCAGCGGACAGACAGACAACACACACACACACAGCAGTTGCCCAATGCCACGACAAAATTGTAGTCCTAAAAAAGAGGCGCTAGCAAACAAGAGGTGGCGCCAAAATTGGACACACCTGACAACTCTGGTCACCGAAATCGAGTGACCGCCGAAATTTTTTCGAGTGGACACTCAAGAAATTCACTCGAAAATAAAAATCATTGAAATTTTGCATAGATTTTTCCTAGAATTTTCTCTACCTTTCCTGAAATTTCCAGATGTTTTGGGACTCATTTGAAGGAACTAGGCCCCCGGAAGGGCTACAAAGACGAAAGATATGTCAAAAGAATCCTCTTGAATTTATCTAGCTTCGAATTTCAATATTGTTGCAAAAAAAAATCGGTTCTTACTTAAAAAATAGTTTTCTATTTTATTTTTAAATAAGCGCGTGTTGTTAGCCAAGGCTGCCACACGTTTCAAATATCGCTTGTTAAAACATGCCTAAAACGTTTGATACATCGCTTGAGCAGTTTCCATCCCTGGTAACGTTATTTATTGAATTGGACAGTAAAGCTGCGGTTTTTACTGAAAAGCTTAGAAAAATCCAAAAAAATATCATGCATATTTTCAATCCGGTCCGCCCGCGACTGCCTGTAAAAAGTGAACAACATTTTCGGTCACTTGAAAACGGCATTCACTCAAAACATCCTTAAAAAATTGACCATTTTTAGTTCCGATAAAAGACAATAGATGGCGCTATTTTACTTAGTTCCGCTAAAAAAAACAATGGATGGCGCTAAAGTGACAGGGAAAATTCACTCAAAAGTGGGCCAGTGGTTAAGCAAACGAATTGGAATTGAAAAATAAACAAACAAAAAGCAACTAAACAAAGTCATAGCAATATGAACAGAAAATTTTAGTGTCATCAACAAAATTATTAAAGTTACCATGTGTTATTAAATTTAGGGCCTTTACACGCACATTCACCATGGACAAGCTAAATTTATACGAAGTTCTTGGCGTGAGCAAAGATGCGACTTTGGATGAAATAAAAAAAGTAAGTATGCTGTATTATTTGTTTTCCTTATTCGTTCCTACTTATGTTACCCCATTAAACTAGAATTATCGTAAATTGGCCAAAGAATTTCATCCGGATAAGAATCCCGATTCGGGTGAAAAGTTCAAGGAAATATCATTTGCCTATGAGGTACTATCCGATCCAGAGAAACGTCGCATCTACGATCGCTATGGGATAAAAGGCTTGCAGGAAGGCGCTGAAGGTTATAGTGATGCCTCTGACTTTTTTGCGCAGTGGTTTCCATTTGGAGGAGCTACATCGGAACGTGGCAGACGCGATGGCAGAATTATGGTTAAACTGGAGTTAACACTTGAAGAAATTTATGTGGGCGGAAATCAAAAGGCAGTGCAATACAAACGACAGAAGCTATGTGGGAAATGTAACGGAGATGG
Source organism: Drosophila neotestacea (assembly GCA_035044365.1). NCBI lineage: Eukaryota > Metazoa > Arthropoda > Insecta > Diptera > Drosophilidae > Drosophila > Drosophila neotestacea. Next base: position 335,314 of record JAWNMD010000327.1, read on the forward strand.
AGGACCCAAGGAGGCGCGACAGGAGTGTGAGGCATGTGGCGGCGTTGGTCGCACTGCAGCATTCACTTTCATGGGACTAAGTGCCTTTGATGCGGTAAGTTAAGGTAAACAATAGGAATGATTTATGAAATTAACTTTATTTTACATCAGGTGTGTCCCACTTGCGATGGACGTGGATTTACCATTAAGGAGAAGATGCGTTGCAAGCTGTGCACCGGCAGCGGATTCGTAGAAGAGCAAATGCAGCGTAACGTGGATATTGAACCTGGTGTGCCTCACATGCTGAAGATACCGTTTGCCAACGAGGGTCATCAATTGCGCAACGGTGAGTTCGGTGATCTCTATGTGATTATTGTGCAGGCCGAGCACACGGTCTTTCAGCGTCGTCATGATAATCTTTATATGCGCGACATGGAGATTAATATTACAGAAGCCTTATGCGGCTATACGCATTGTTTTAAGCATCTTGATGGACGCAACGTGTGCATGACCACACAACCTGGTGAAGTGCTGCGTCACAACCATATCAAAATGATGCGCAGTGGCGGCATGCCCGTGTTTAACAAGCCCACAGATCATGGTGATCTCTATGTGCAGTTTAAAGTGATCTTTCCGGCCAACAATTTTGCCACACAACCGCAGCTGGCAATGCTAGAGGACTTGCTGCCACCACGTGAGCGTGTCGTTGTGCCTTCCGGTGCAGAAGAGGTTCATATGACGGACTTCAAGCCACAGGCTCGTCAGAACCGTGCGGATACAGAGGATGATGATGATTACAATGGACAGTCGCCACACTTTGAGAGCGTCCAATGCCAGACAGCTTAGTTGTGGGCATGGACGTATCCATGGCTGTTACAGATGCAATATCTCGCCATTAATTTATGGAAACTAATCCCAACGCTTGGCGTGGACGAGATGTGCTTCTTGGTGCCGCTAGTCGTCTTACTATGCATAGTATTATTTTTCATACAGGAATGTTTGCTGTGAAAAGCGCGTGATCAAAATTTTACCATATTAATTTTTCTTAGGCCGGAATGAAATTAGCTTAGCTAAAGTGCAATATGCATATGAATGTCAAATGTTATTAAAGCCCCTCTCCTAAATTATATGTTTATCTTAAACTATTCTCACATTAACTTTAATAACTTTGCAAAATATCAAATAACCAAAATACAATAAATAAAATGAAATTAATTTAAGTACCATCATTAATAAACAATAATAATGATATTAATAATTTAAGACAAATTTCACTATTTCACAATTTCACTATCTAATTATAAAAAAAGTATGGCCTATTGCTTTGTTTCCTTAAAAACTATAAAATCTTTATGTTCTTGAACAGGAGGACAAGAACCGGCTCTGAATTAAATTCTTGATCAAACCTCTTAAGGAATTTAGACAATTTTTGTTTTGTTTATTTTTTGTAAATAGTTGATGGTACTTTACATCACCACTTATTTTAATTTTTATATACAAGGTTCTACAAGGGTATCAGTTTTTTCTTAAATATATTTTGATTTACTTTTCAAAAAAAAAAAAATTAATCGATGTTATTCCTTTAAATAAATATTTATTTTTATTTTAATACATTTAACATTAATGTGAAACCCACTCTAAATCAGTCTTTGTGCGTAGAGTTTATCATAGAATTGATTATTTGAATAGAGGACGTTCTGTATTCTTTTGTTGATACCTTCCAGCGAGTTTCCGTTTCTTTTGTGGATTTGGTTCTGTATCTATTTGTTGATCTTGTCTAGCGACTTTCGGTTTCTTCTTTGACTTTTGTTTGCCCTGGTGGCCATCCATGTTGGTCTCCAACAGTACAGTAGTCTGCTCCGTCAGTGGTTTAGAGGAAACGCTTAAGTCAAGCGCAGCTAGGGAATCCGATCCCGATTCCTCACCATCCTCTGGCTGTGGCAAGTTCAACATAGGTTGCTCCGTGTTGGTTGACTGCATTTCGCCACAACGCATTGTCTTGGCATCTGCTGCTTGATCTGCGTTGACCTTCATTAAAGTCAGATATTGATTATACTTTGCATAGTTCCTTCTGCCGGTTTCATCATTCATGAGGACCTCAGCCAGGACATGTGACTTATCACGCATGGTCTTCAAGCGAATATGTTTGGTGATGTCCCAACGCCAATTGGAACGGTATGAACATAGGGAACACTCGAAAGGTTTGCGATTCAGATGACCCACAATGTGGACATGGAAACGTGATGCAGTGGCAGCCCAAAAGGAGCAATGTGGACACTTGAAGACTTTCTTTAGGGCATCAGAATCTTCAGGTTGCAGGTGCTCTATGACCTGCGTGAAAAGGAAGCGAGTTAAAGAAAGAGTTTGTTTTACTGGAGGAACCTACCTCTCCATAACCAGGTGCAGTTTCAACTCCACAATAGCCCAGATCATTGCCACGATAATCCTCCTCGTTTCCCAATTCCGTGTCAGAATTAAGATTCGTTGTGTTCCCCAATATCGGCTTACGTTGCTGCAGATGCTGCACTATCTCCAGGGCATTCTGAGGTAATTCATTGGGAGGCGCGGCCAAATCAGTTTCCTTCTCTGAACTGGGAGACGTCTCCTCTCTGGTTGGTTCCAACTGCTCCACCGACTTCACAGTCGCAGCCTGATCCTCTGAAGCCTGACAACGCGATGTCACATGATGATTGAGCTCGTGTATGGTCAAGGATTGCTTTATGTTGGTGCTGAAGTCGCAAACTGTGCACTTGAAGAAGCCATTTGCTCCATGGTTCTTAGTGTGCCTGTCCAGATTCCATTTGTATGGCGAGTGAAAGTCACAGGAACCGCATTTAATCAAGGGCATGGAATGATACTTCACATGCTTCTTGAAGCGTGCACGGATTGGAGTGCAGTACGAGCACTTTTGGCATTGATAGGAGGTTACAGAGTTGCCGGTGGAAAGATCTAGAGCGTCTGGGGTGAGGCAATCCTCAACCTGAGTGACTTCCTCCGAATCCGAGCTGCTTTTTTGCTCCGCCTCGCGTTCCACTTCCAGGGGGAGTGAAGTATCAAAGGAAGTAGATGTGGACATGGACATGGTTGATGGCCACATGCACAGCTGAAGCTCAAAGGCTATGGAGAAGATGTTGCCACTGCGGGACACCAAATGTTGCAACTGCTGTTGTTGTCGCTGTCGGTTGAATGCCTCCACACTCTGCAACAGCTGCTGCTGCAGAGTCTGTAGTTTGCTTTTTAGTTGCTTCAACGTGGGTCCACCTTGCATCATGGTTGTTGCAGCAGCTGGAACTTCGATGCTTTCCTCCAAACGTCGCTTGCGTGCCTGACGATTACAGTGGCGTCTTCCTGTCATGCCACCATTGTCATTATCCGAGCAGCCATGCACCATCTTCATGTGTCGCACCAGTTTCTGAAAGTGACGTGAGGCATATAGACAAAGTTTACACTCATTGATTACAATCTTTTCGCCATGGACATCACGGAGATGCGAGAGATGACTACGTGGATTCTGTGTGAAGAAGGCACAACTGTTACAACTGTAGTTGCGTCTTATCTTGCATTGTGGCAACTCCTCCGGGCTTTTTTTTGCATCCACTTGTCCAAATAATGGCTCCACCATTGCCGGCATCACAGAAAATGTTCCCACTGCCCTATTGTTCAGCAATTGAAGTTGCTGGTCCAACAATTCGGCATCAACAAGTGGATGAGATGCGACTGTCTTGCGAAGATTCCCAGCGGTCACCTCGGTTGAACCCATACGAGTTTGATACATGGTAGCACCACTAACCAAACTTCGTACAACCAGCCGATTCCCAGCATGCTCCACCATAGATGGTAATTCCATTTTATAAAATGTTTTAAGTTTTTATAAATTAACCCACAATTTTTTTCACGTTTTTTTCTTAGTCTTTTTCGATAGCTTTTTTTCTCCGTGGCGATGTTCACACTTTGAGAGCTCTCTACGAAATAATCTAGTCTGAGACCGTCAAACCGATGGTCGACTATTTTGTATTACGCAAAGGCTACTTGGTCTCCAAATTTCAAAGCGGTTTCTTCAGAGTCCCATTGGCTAAGTTTGTGTCAAAGTTTTTCAAAAGTTGGTATGGAAAAATCAAATATGATACTGGAACTTAATGAAATCTGCATTTAAAAAAATACATTAAGCTATAGTGAAGCACGCTCAACACTAGGAGACCCTGTACCTATGGGAAAGAGCAAAATGTGGTGAAAAGCGATTAGTGGTAAAAAAAAATAGTGGTATAATTCTATATTGGTGTAACATTTACTACGTTTATACGGACCGTTTCCCGTTCTTCTAATTTCGCGAAATGAAAATTGCCCCCTCCTTACACAGCATTATTGTGTGATGTTACGAATTTAAAGATGCAAACCTGCCAGATCTGGAAATAATTTAAAAAAGGCCGCAACGGATTCTTTGCATTCATTTGTTATATGCATAAACAAGCTTAATGAAAGCAGCTAGCTATTTTTTGCCGATCGGCGAAGGTGTAGAGAATTTATGTTTATCTATTGTAATTACTTTTCAACTAAATGCATTAGTTATGCTCAGCATGTTTCCAAGATAAGCTTCGTAAAAACGATAAGTTGGCTGCGCCTCACCATTTCACGCATTGGGACTGAGATCATAATCAACTTTCGTGTGTTGCTCAAATACACGTTATGGTGTTTTTGAACGAAATGAAATTTTCAGGACAGAACCAAGAAAGAAATTAGAAGAGCTCTGAGACAGAGTTAACTAGATATACAATTCTGTGGGAGTCATTCTTCTAATTATTTCAAGTAAATTACCGACAAGAAAAATCAGGATGAAACTGTAGAAAGAAAATTACAGTTTGGATACAAAAAGGGACACGAATGCTATTTGGGAGTCGTGCTTGAAATTTTTTTTACCAGGAATAAATTTGTAAAGAAATTATTGTATATTTTCTTGGGAAAGGAGAACCAGAAAGTTGTTAAAATTTAGTAATTACAGAGTTTTCAAGGGGAAGGAGATCCAGAAAATAAACTTATGTGGTTTTTTCAAATTTTCCATAGAAAATACTTTCAAAATGACAGCTAATGACGGAAATTAAGAAATTCCATAGTTCTGAGGGGAAGAAAGATCTGAACAAGAGATCTAATGTTTTCCTCATTTTTTTAAAGAGTTAATCTCTGAGTTCAAGAAAAAAGAAGATTACACAGCTCTGGGCAGACAGAAAAGTTTCAAGCTAGAAGGGAAACCAAAGACCAAACTGTAAAACAACTTACCACAATATTTAAAAGCAGATTTAACCACACACCTACAATCAACTCAAACTTAAAATTAAATTGATAGTAATAATAATAACTAATCTAGTTATTTTATTAAAAAATAAATAAAAATAAAACAAAAAGAATATATAATTATATAAAAAAAATACAGTAAGCTACAGTGGAGCAAGCTCGACAGTAGGAGACCCAGTACTTTTTGAGTGCAAACCGTTCACTATTGATTGTTCTTCAATAATGCGTTCCAAACAATAGATGGCGCCACTACGAAGTTAATAAACACAGAGGTCGCTAACGTCTCTTCTTCTTCCTTTTGCCTTTAACATTGTTAGTTGAATAACTTCCGTGTTTATCATCCGATTGGAATGAAATTTTCTGGACAGGTTTGGACCATAGTGTATATTATATATACCAATAATGAAGTCGCTAACATTAAAGGGGCTCCTTCAGTTCAACTTCGAAATTTTGTATTTCAATTTCCGGGGGCGCAGGGGGGCGTGGAAAAAATCTAAAACAAACTTGATCAATGGGAGATATATATGAACCTACATACCAAATTTGATGTCTCTGAGATCTAGGTGTTCATATTTTCGAAATTTCGATCAGCCGTATACTATCCGTTTATTATCCGATCCGGATAAAACTTTCAGGACAGGATTGGACTATAAAGTTTATCATGTGTGTAAAAAATCATATCGCTAGCATTAAAGGTGCTTTCGTTATTCGACTTTGAAATTTTGTTTCAAATTTACAGGGGCGGAGGGGGGCGTGGCAAAATTCTAAAACAAACTTCATCAATGCGATATACAGATGAACCTTCATGCCAAATTTGGTGGCTCTAGCTCTTATAGTCTCTGAGATATAGGTGTTCAAAAAAGGGACAGACAGACGGACAGACGGACATGGCTATATCGACTCGGCTGTTGATGCTGATCAAGAATATATATACTTTATGGGGTCTGCCACGCCTCCTTCTGCCTGTTACGCACATTTTTTTTTGCACAAACATAATAGACCCATTTGTACTTTTTTAAAGTACTGGGTCTAATAAATGGATATAAGTTGTAACAAGAGCTACTTAGGAAATACATATTAGAATTTCTTGAATACATCTAAGACTATTATATTCATCGATATATGTCTGTATGTATATTCATTCTCGTGACTAGCGCAATAATTTATAAGTACCTCATAACATGTAGCGCTGGGAAAACAATAAATAAATAAATAAAAATAGACTTTCACGGTTTTATTTTCTGACCAAAGTTATCGTAGTAGTAAAGGTAACTGCACTTACTTCAATTCAATAACATTAAAAACGCCTAAATATTATATTTTAAAGACAGTCTTAATAGCTCCTCTTTTGTAGATCAAACTTCTCGATATGAACCGGTAATAGATGCATCCACAATTTCGGATATACATTAAGTTCATGCGGACTAAAGTTAAAGAGTGGTGGAAGATGCACATCATTTGGCATGCGGGATTTCAGGGCATCCATGGTGCGGAGTTCATCAAAGCTGGAATGGGCACAGGCATGAAGTGGTGGTATACGTGCCTCTGGATCGTACACAAGACAGGAATTAAGTAGATCTTCCAAGTCGGGTGGCAGCCAAGAACCCAATAAGAATTTCCAGTTGGTGAGTTCTCCCACCTCCGCCTCAGTTATTCCGCAGGCTTCCATCACGTATGGGGCATCCTGCAATCCAGTAGTGCCCAGGAGAAAAACGATCTGCAGCAGCTGATCCTTGACATGTTTTAAATTGGTAAAGAGATGTGATCCTTTTAGCATTTCCGCCAGCACACAGCCAGCACTCCAGATATCCACAGTGGTGGTATAGTAGCTACAATTGGCCAAAAGCTCCGGAGCACGATAAGGACGCGTACCGACGTTGACATTGAAGTCGAAGTCTCCCAAGGGGCCTCCGAGAATCGTTGCACTGCCAAAATCCGCCAGTTTGACACTCATTGTTTTTGGATCCAATAGTATATTTTCGGGTTTTATATCCCTATGGCAAATGCTATGTGAGTGCAAATAAGCTAATCCTCGAAACATTTGATATGACAGGATGCGCACATAAATCAAGGGCACAGTTAGGTGTTCATGTTCAGAAAGATAGTTCCACAATGTCGTCGGCATGTACTCCATGGCCATAAGTATATGCCTTTCCTTGGGACTCCCCACTTGGGCATGACAATACATGATCAGTCGCACAATATTGCAATGTCCTTCGATTTGACTCATAATGTCCACTTCCCGTGTCATTTCTAATGATTTGTTGGGTACTTGCTTCAGGGCCGCCAATTGTTTCGGATTAGTTATTCTGGCCTTGTAGACGAGTCCAAAACTTCCGAATCCAATGGGTTCATCTACCGTGAACGTTGTGTTCACACGTTCCCGCCCACGAGGGAAGTGGCAGTTGGCTATATAGATGGAACCTCTTGGTATTATAGGATGATTCATGGGTACCAAAGAGAATTTGTTACTCTGATCTATATTGAACAAAAATGCATAACATGTGATTTGAAACTTTATTCAAATTCAATGACTCCACTTACCCATTTTATTTGTAAAATCTCTATTTGTTTTCTAAAAATTGCTAACTAATTTGTTAAAAATTGTTTGAAATGTTAAAAATACGCTTTGCAATTGTTGTTTTTGAAGCCAACATAAACAAAATTAACAAAAAATCGCGCACGGTCGATTTCTTAAATGCGACAGCGAGTCTGGTCACTCTGAGACAAAAGTTTGACAGCAGCTAATGGTTGTTGCTGATTCGATTTTCTGCAAAAACACGCCCACAATGCAAATAATTTGTAACTACTTAAAATTTTATGTTTACTTGATATTGTTCTTGTACATTATTTTTTTAAAATTAATTTAAGCTTATTTAATTTCAAATGCTGTGTTGAGTTCATCGATACTTTGAAATGCAGTCCTCGGCAGATGGTCAACTAGTGTGGTGAGTTACATTTTTAAATGCAAAGCTGGTTGGTTTTCAAGCATGGTGGGTATTGAGGTGTTGCCAGATTATGCGGTTGGTGAAAAATATATAAACCAAACTGAATTTTTAAATATAGAAATGGCTAATAAAATAGAGCGCGCACAAAATAAAAAGTAAGTTATAAGCTGTAAATAAAAAAAAAAATTAATTTAAAACCGAATTCAAAAAATTTCTTTCTTTGTTAGAGTAAAATGCTAATGTTTCTGTGCGTTAAATGACATTAAATTCCATGGAACGACTTTTTAGTGTTTTTTTGAAATACCAAAAATATTGGACTGTTAATTTGTGAATTGGGAAATATCAATAAATCTGTATTATTAATTAAACTATTTGTAAGGGATACATATTTGATTTATGCACTCATTCTGCTTGTGATGCCGATAGTAAATTTCAGTTTTCATTATCTAATATGCTTTGTTGGTTGATAGAGATACTATTATGTTAGGGCTTTAAGGAAATAAGTCAGACTACGTAGTGGGCCTGTATATGGGCTATATGCTGTCATTATCATTTCCGGTTGCCACGATAAACTTTCACCAGCAAAAGTTTATGGGTCCAAGTCGAGAGCATGCATAGGACAGATATACAGACAGTTGGACAGTGAGGATAGAGAGAAGCTATTGCGGAAATGTCACTTGCCATGCTTCTCTGTGGTTCAGAGTTGAAATTCATGTAATTCCATTAACACAGACAACTTCCGTTGGACGAGAAAATGACAGGCTCGCCTAATGGGCGACGCGTGTGCCATGGAATATATAAGTGATGTGAATGGGAGTGTGAATGTGAATTTGGATGTGGATGTGGATGTGGCTTAGCATTGTGACATATCCATGCCGAAAATATTCCAGTTAGCAGGCTCTTCCTTTTTGGCCTTCAGCCAGTTGACAGGCATTAAAGTTAAATACCCATATTCAAATGGCATATTTTTACGATGTCATAAACTGCAGCTGGTGCAACAGGTTTTCCACAAGCGGAAGCTGTGAAAAACTGCCAGAACGGAAATAACCATCAGGCCAAAAATGTTATGTGTCAAGGGCTACGTAGAGATATTCAGGATTTCCGTATATATTTAACAGAAAATAGTTATAATGTTATATTTTCCTTTGAGGCAGGCGAAAGTGGAACTTTTTGTTCTTATGTGTCAGTCATTTTAATTCAAAGCTTCCGGCTGTAAAAAGCTGTATACAAATTTACTAAATACATTTTTTTTTATATAGTTAAAATAGTAAGAGTATTTTGACCAAATTTTCATTTGTAAAGGATAACTGAAGAGACAAAAGGGAAATACTTCGTTGATTAAGAATAACTTAAGTTATTAAGTATTGTCTTCTAAGGGGAAAATGTATCTTTAGTCCCCATGAACCTGTAATTTCTGTGGTTCCTATGAGCTAGCAATTTCCCCAGTCGTCAATACCTATCGGTTTCCTTAGTCTTCATTATCTATCGATTTCCTTAGTATAGCTGTTCTTACTTTTATAATATCCCTTTTAATCATAACAGGGTGTATTCATTACTATTATTATATCAGTCGAATTAAATAACTTTTGTCAGCACAATTTAATATCGTATTACTTCAATGACAGCTAGTTCCTTCATAAGTTCATTTCTATTCTATACCTTACAGCATTAGCTACTCTAACAGGGTATAAGAAGAGTATTACCTTGACGAAATACCATCGTTGAGTACCCTCAACCATGAAAATCACATTCCTCGAGCCTTTGAAATGGAAATCGTGCCAAGTTCTCGCAGCTCAAAGCACTTGACGTTTCAAAGTCAATGGCAATGGGGCAATTCGTGGGAAAATCTTTCGATTGCATTCTATAAAAGCTGTTTCAACTTACCCACTGTAAGTATGAGTATATATCTACGAGTAATTAACAACATCGAATATGATTATAAACATCTCCGTTCTCGTCTCTCTGGAGCCGCGTTGCAAATTTGTGCAAATTGAAAAATCTTTCAAGACAACGATGTCGTTGTTGTTGTTGTCGGTAGTCACACCTTTGTGATGCACTGTGGTTGCTGTTGCGTCGACTGACCTTGAACTTGGTATTAGATGTGCGCTCTCAAAACCGGTTATATACCTGTCTGAAGCTTTTGTGCTGTAAATTAATGGGATCCACAAGAAAAACGGTGACAAGCACGAAGCAACAACAATAGCAAGAACAATAACTAAAGCAACAAAAACAACAATAACAACACCTACAACTTTACTTTGGTTACGTAACAACTGGTTGGGCATTTTCTAAAATTACCATTTTAAAATGAACAAAAGGCTCATAATTAAAATTAAATCACTTTTCTATGCTAACTTCATGCCGATGATAACAGGACAAAGCAGGGGATGGGAAGTGAAAGCAAGAGAAATACTTGTTCTATGGTTACATTTCTAATTGCAGGCTGAAAGCGCGGCAATAAAAATAAAAACAGCAAACCAACCGCACATCCCCCGTCACCCTCTTTTCTTCCTTCCGGAGAAGACCACAGGGCAAATAAAATGAACCCACACACAGAGGGTGGCACAACATGTTGCGCCACAGCCGCAGCTAATCTGAGCGCCACTAAGTATGCTACAGGCCAGGAGAAAGGAGAGAGTGAGCTGGAGAGTAGGGGAGAGTCTGAAGCTGTAACATTTTATTGGCTGGGTGGTTTTTTGGTTGGTTCAGTGGTTCAGTGGGTGGTGTTGTTAAATTTAAAAAAAAAATAACAAACAAACAAAAAAACACTGGCAAGCAATGTAGGCATAATATGTTAGACTTTAAGCTAATTTGTTTGGTTTGCCAACATTTAACGCATAGCGTATACGTAATTTTTTTCGTATTAAATTATATTAAAGTTAAACGTAGCATTTAAAGCTCAACTTGTTTAGTTGTTATTTAAGTTGAAAAGAAAATAATAAATAATGGAATTATTGTCATTGTTTTTATGCGAATTTTTCTATTGGCCTCTAAATAGCGATTGTGTACAGTGGTGGCTAGAATATTAATATGTGATAATTTTGAGAGCTACAGTGATGCCCTGGCAGTTAGAGAGGCAAACTCATCGCTCAGAAATTTAATGGGGGAATTGGAATCACTTTGGAATAATGCTTTAAACGTGTAAAGTGGTGGCTGAAATGTTAGCTCGCTTTGAAACAGCTTTGTAGCCTTTAAAAAACAAAAAAGAAAAACGTACAGCAGCAGTGTCTCAGAGGAAGAGCTGAAAAATGATAACAATTAGAATTTATAATTAATTTCAACTGTGGAAAGCTTTATCAGATTAAAATAACTTTTAAATTTCAAATGCTTTAAACTATAACCACATTACTTTAAAAATTTGTTTATAATTTGCGAAAGTTAATTGCAAAAAGTCTGATTTATTAGTTTTCATTGTTTGTACATCAATTAATTCGCTTTAATTGTCTATTGTTAAGAATTTTGAGTAGACCAAATTTCTAGCAGCTGTTGGAGTCGTCTACATCCTAGATAAAATGCAGTTTTTCTCTCTAGATACTCAATCTCAACTATGTAGTTAAATAAGTTGCGAATTTTGCTGTTGATTTGATTATAAAGAGTAATTTGATCCAATGAAATAATTATTGCCGTAAAGTTTCAGTCAAACATTTCATTATCGAAGATGTGTTTTTCTTTTATTTTAATTAAGTATTTATTTTATTTCAATGTTAAATGCAGCTGAAACTTTTACAAATTCAAATATTATTCGATTGTGATTAGTAAACATTATAAAACAATCGGTTCTATATAATTTCCATTTCCATCCATTCTGTTGAAAAATTAAAGTTATTCTAATTCTATTTCTCAATTTAAATTATTTAAGCTATTTTGAGTTTTATTTGTTTTACAAAATTTATTTAAATTTAAAAAATAAATATACTACAACTGGTACAAATCTGGTTACGGGAGGACTAGTTGGGACCCAGTGCCACGTCAATTAGTTATTGAGCGATAATAAATGATACTAGTATGTAAGTGGTTACCAAAGGGTTAGTTAGGGACAAGTGACCCCTGCCTGTGACATGCCTATGTAAAACGGACGATTTGGTGCCATAGGCTTGGGATAGAACTGGACTACATATTTGACAATCCCTTTGGGGTTAGTCTAGAATTAGTCCAAAACTAGACCCTTTCCCTGCTGGGTGTACTGTTGTATGTACAATGGTACTGCGCATTTCTTCTATCTTAAACTGTGGTTATTTGTCAGTCTGTGTGTGTGTACGTAAGTTTGTGTCTGCCACGCCCCCTTTTTAGGCTAGCGGCGATCACACGCACAACAGGTTGACCGCCAAAATAATCGTTAGCGTAACGCACGAAATTCGTTGCGTGCCAGCTGCGGGCGTATCCTAAGTAAACGACGTCAAATACTCCTCAGCAAGCAATCGGTTGTTGTTAGAGTGTGATAGACTTGCAGATATCTTACAGACGGTGTGAAAGTTTTTTGATATTTGTTTAAGTGGAAACTGTAGCCAAAGTTATTTAAGTTTGAACTCTTTAAAACAAGGATGCGAACCGGTTCCGGGTTTCTTGGGCTACCCAAACCGGACCACGAAACGAACCCTTAAAATTTTCTAGCACTGAACCCGAACCGGAGCACTTTCATAAAAAAGGTGCGGTTCAGACGAATCAAATATTAACACCATAAAAGAAGTTCAACATTCAATAACTTTAAAATGGCGGTTGGCGAAAATATCGACAAGCATTTCGTTTTTCCGGCTTTGACTTGTTTTCTCTAAATTTTAGACACTAAAGGCATATAGACGGTGTGAAAGTTTTTTGATATTTGTTTAAGTGGAAACTGTAGCCAAAGTTATGCAAGTTTGAACACTTGTAAACAAGGATGCAAATATGTAGGTTCCGGGTTTCTTGGGCTACCCAAACCGGACCACAAACCGAACCCTTAAAATTTTCTAGCACTGAACCCGAACCGGAGCACTTTCATAAAAAAGGTGCGGTTCAGACGAATCAAATATTAACACCATTAAAGAAGTTCAACATTCAATAACTTTAAAATGGCGGTTGGCGAAAATATCGACAAGCATTTCGTTTTTTCGGCTTTGACGGGTTTTCTCTAAATTTTAGACACTAAAGGCATAGACACTAAAGGCATTCCTAGAAAACGATGTTTTCAATTAAAATAAAAAATGAACCGAACCTCAATTTTACTCTATGGTTCGCACCATTGAACTGAACATCCCCAAAAATTTTGTAGGCTTGCGGCCTTGCTTGTAAGTCTTTGGTCTGACAAGTCAAGTTTTGTGTGTTCTGTTGAGCGCGGTATTCTGGTTAACTTCCAATATTACTAGAATTATTTTTTAAACCAGTTAATTATTCGTTCCGAATGCTCATACCTTTTTGCAATTTATATGTTCGTTAACTTCCAAATACGATAAACTCTGAGTCCAACGAATTTGACTAGATCGACTCAACAGTTGATTCCTGCAAAAAAATATATAAGTTTTTAGCTATCTTCATAAGATTTATGTATGCACAAGTACACACTTTGGCAGTTCAAATAGTATAGGGTATAGAAAGCAAACCGGTTAAGTGGCAGCAAACCGACCAGCTGCAAGTTGTCTGCAACAAGCGTAGACATGTCCACGTTGCATGTGGCCAAATACAAAACGCTGCTGGGAGTCGCGGCTGGTGTTGCCAATTGCCACTTGCTAGTTTTTCAAGAACCAGGTCAAGGCTGCCACAGATGGCCATGCGTAGATCATCATTGAGCTTCAGTCGCTCGCTCGCAGCATGTTGCAAGTAAGTTCGTTGCAGTTGTGCCACTTAAGCTTTAACAGTTGCTAATTGTTTGGACATTGGACGCCAACGTTGTCGACTTTTAAGGTTTAAGCCCCCGGATTGTGGCAGACAAGCCTAATTATCACATAAGTAGCTGTGTCATTTCTACCCTGTAATTAGGCTATCAAATTTGCATCACTTTTTGGGAAATTTACCCGCAGCTGCAACGCTTCGTTGCCCTTATGAGAATTAAGATGCATCATGATATTTGCCTGGTTAAACAGAGTTCAATAAACGCACCGAAAACTTATGACCTGGCTCAGAATAAAGTAGCTGCGCCATTTCCTGGTTAAACTTAATACTAATTTAAAATGCATTTTAAATTAAGTATCGCCGACACTTAACTTTAAAAGTCATAGCCAGGCTAAGTGCATTAGCCAAGTTATTAATATTATTATTCATACGCAGCGACTATGACTGATATTCATTTGCACTCGCTCGTAAGTACGAGTACTCGCACATCATTTAATAGCAATAAAGTGCTTATTTATTCGTTCCAAAACCACTCAAACAATGCTTGATTTTCGTTTAAAACATTCTATCGATGCTTTTCTCATGTTCATGGCAAAGTTCAGGGCAGTTGACGTCAAGTTAAATGTGCGGAGAGACTTGGTTGTGTTAAGCATTGTATTCTTATGTAGCTTCAACTATTATAGTAAGGTTTTGCTTAAAAGTAATCAGCTAGCTGATACGCTGTATTAAATATGTTATATAGCTTTTCCTAAATAGATCTAAATAGTAGATTTTCAACTCGTTTTAAATGATATAGTCAACTTGTAAGACCTTTTTTTTTAAGTTTATTGCAAGGATTGCAAGCGGGACTTAATCGTAATTATAAAGAATTTTTTAGCTTGGATCTTTTTTTAATGATTCTTTATTTAAAAGCCATAAAGTGCTCTAGTTGGAAGTTATGTTCTAACTAGCTGATATTCTGTACTACATTATTTAATAATGAATTTCGATATTGATCGACCCATTTTTGTAATGTTTAGACTAGTTGACGACCTTTTTAATTGCCTCTCCTTTTTTCACATAATTTCTTTATAAGTAATCAACTAGCCGATATCCTGAAGTGTACTTAATACCATAAGTTATAAATAAATATCACAGAATCCACCAAAATATTTGTAGAGAATAAAGAAAATTTAAAAACCAAATTTATCTACAGCTATTGTAAAGCATCTGTTGTGAGATTGACATATCAAAGTGTCATACAGTTTCCACAACTTTTTTACACCCTTTTTAGGTCTTCCTCTTATTGGGTGTCAAGGCGGGTTGTCAAAAAAATTCCGCCAACTAAACCCAAACCTTTTACAAGATGTCATTATTTAATACCTCTAGTTGATGCTGTGTATAGCAAAGCTTTACCTTGGTATCAGCTGAAATCTGTAAAGGACATGAAGAAATTTTGAAAATTGAACAGGCATAGAAAAGTTCCCTACATAAAAGTTAACTAACAAGTCAATAACTAATGTTAAGTCTTAGTTCGCCTTAAATACCAAATACTTTGCTAATAATAA
This sequence comes from Drosophila neotestacea, assembly GCA_035044365.1. Lineage (NCBI taxonomy): Eukaryota > Metazoa > Arthropoda > Insecta > Diptera > Drosophilidae > Drosophila > Drosophila neotestacea. Next base: position 350,879 of record JAWNMD010000327.1, read on the forward strand.
TTAACTCGAGAGAGAGAGAGAGAGAGAGAGAGAGAGAGAGAGAGAGAGAGAGAGAGAGAGAGAGAGAGAGAGAGAGAGAGAGAGAGAGAGAGAGAGAGAGAGAGAGAGAGAGAGAGAGAGAGAGAGAGAGAGAGAGAGAGAGAGAGAGAGAGAGAGAGAGAGAGAGAGAGAGAGAGAGAGAGAGAGAGAGCGAGACATAGACAAGGAAAAAGAGAGAGAGAGAGAGAGAGAAACACACTTATAACACCTTTACCCAAGTGCTTGTGTGAATGCTTGTCTCCCGTTAATTCCGTTGGCGTACTTGAAGCACATTGAACTTTTGCCTAATAAGCGCAATTGACATTTCGAACAGACAGATTTTAGCCAACAAACAAAGTTGGAATCCTCCATGCCACATTCTCCATCCTCCATCCTACATTTGTGCCCTGTAAGGAGCTTAGCAGTCATTGATGCGAACTATGGACATGTGACACCCCAAACACCCATGGGGATATATGGGTATGCTCTTTCACAATTCTCCTACCACTCGTTCCTATTCAATGGAGCATTAAACTGTGCGAATCGGGGCAAGAAATCAATAATGTGTAGGTTCGACTTTAAAGCTCTTAAATGAGCATCGAAAATTGCCAGATTCTTTTTTTTTGTTGAGAGTAGGCTGTAAACGCAGCAGGCAGCGGACAAACAGGAAGCAGGAGGCTGGCGATGGCATTAAAATTTCATAAGCTGTTTACGACTGTAAAACGGCTGTAAAGTTTGTTTTACGTGGCCAAGATAAAAGTTAAATACTCGGTGGGGCAGCATTGAATCATCCACCTGTGAGTTGGATGAGCCTCCAGCCTCAATCCCTCAGCTCCTCCGCAACACGGTTAAATCAGCCATGGCACATTGTGCTTACTAATGAGTCCGTAGACATCTGTATCCGTTTCCGGGGCACTTTTCAAATACGCAACCACAGCAGTTGAACCCAAGTCCAATGCCAGCCCAAGGGTATTTTGCTTACATTTCTTCAACTGAAGGAGAGTAGTTAGGGTATTTTAAAGTTCTGGTCCTTGTCTGAAAGGGATACGCACACTTAAATTATTATTTAATATGTATAATAGAGCATATCAACTTCGTTGTAGTAGAAACCACCCTTTATTTTTTTTATTTCTATTTTTCTACTATACTTTTTTTTGTATATAGTTTAGTTGTCAGGTATATTTCCGCTATCTTGCACATGTTGCTTAGGGTTAGTTAGTAGAAGGCTTAACTAGGCTTGACATTAGCTAAACCGTTTAGCATAAAGAAATGCCAAAGGTTTTTACCGCATATTTTTATAATAAAAAGTTTAAAATTCAAAGTGTTTTTTTATTTTCATGGAAAGCAAGGAAATGGCTTTAAGTCGAACCAAAATATTAACTTGTTTGTTACTTCGAATTGAGATTTAAACTTGAAGTTTCAAACTAGAACTAAACTTAAACTTTAAATTTTAGAGAAAATCTAGAAGGCAATTTGTGTACCCTGTGGCGTATATTAAGTTTGTTAAAAAAAAAAGTATGTAACAGGCAGAAGGAGCCGTGGCAGACTCCATAAAGTATATATATAATTAATCAGGGGACAAGATGAGTCGATATAGCCATGTCTGTCCGTCTGTTCATATGAACAAACAGATCAAACAGGTATGAAGACTTCATATACATATTTGCAAGCAGATAAATTTTATTTCAAATTTTGGATGCCACAGCCCCTTTGCCCACAAATCGAAAAAACGAAATAGCTGAAGTTACAGATACAGAATTGAGATTTGGCACGTGCGATGATTAGAAGAGTCCGGACCGACCGGTAATTTCAAATTTTTGATTTTTTGTCCCCTTCTCCCACAAATCGCAGGCCATTATTAAGCTGGACATTCGGCATGAATGATACTTAGGGTGATGTAACACCACCGTCAGGGAAGATATTCGAAGACAATTATTCCATATAGTGACGCTAATGTTTTCTTCGTGTGTGTGTATGTGTTCCAATATGTTTACATATGTATTAAGCAGGTTAATTCTGTTTGTATGCATAGGAAATTTATCAACGTCCTTTAATTCCACAGGGTATTTTACTGTCGGGCCGTCCCGACTGAATGATATATTTTATATTTGTACTGGAGATTTAATATTGTCTTCAAATGTAATCTTTGAAAAAAATATGAAGAGCAAAAGTCGAGCAAAGATCGAGAAGATATGTGTTTTTATTAAGTTTTCTTTGAATATATATTTGTAATGAAAACACCTCTTGTACACTGTACAATGTTCAGGAATGTATGTATGTATTTTGTGTATTTCATGCAATGTTACAAAATTTTGCAATTAAATGAGTTTTGATTGTCAAAGGCAAAGGCAAAGGCATGTCAAGCGAAATCCATTAAAAATCGTCTTAAGTTAAGCTCAAACATACAAATATATAAAGGTACGTATATGTGGTATTAGTATGTATTAGTGTGTGTGTCTCGATCCCTTGTGACCATGCCCCAAACATAGTTCAAGATTTCACATTAAGATAATTCCAAGGAAATATCAAAATGCCTCATCGCTTTTGGTGTCCCAATCGCCCCGGTGCCGCATACTCGTCGTACATCAATTGACAGTTTCGTTTCGTGTTATAAAAAAAAGAGAAAAAAAGTATCTGTGTGTATGAAAAAAAGAGGAGGAAAAAAAGTGGAGGCGGTGGAAAAAAGCTGTGTAATTTGTTGGTGTTTTTATTAGCACGAAGGTCTGCAAAATAAATATAAAAAAAAAGATTTGTCGGCCAGGTAGAAATTTGTGACCATCATTGTTGACCATCGGCTTGACCATTCTTCAGAGCACACCCAGATCAACATACATACCTATATCAATGATGAAATCATTTTATTTTAAAGACTGGGCTGGGCTGGGTTGGCTCACGTTCCGGTGATTGGAAGACGCAGCGAAAAGAGAGTTTAAGGCTTCATTAACTAAATGCAGCAGCCAAATTTGTTATGAGTTAAATTCGTACTCACTGTTATAGCCAATATCTGGCATGATGATCAAAGAAATCTTCATTTGCTAAACGTTTTTGAGGTCACTAATTGTCTTTGTATAATAACATGTATGTGTCCAGACGGACATGGTCTTTCTTTCTGGGTGTGTCTTGGCTTGGCCTGGGCTGCAAGATAGGAATTCTTGTTATTGTTATTGTTATTACAAGCCGAGAGGTGCTCTGTACAATGTACGAGTATATGTATTGTTTTACCGTAAGCCACTTTTACTTTTTTGGGTAACGTGGTCTTGAGACGTTTTTATAGGCTTAAAGTGGAAGCTGATTGCAGTCTGATTGACAGCTGCGACGGCTACTTGAAGCGCAGTCGGTAAATCACTTGCTCGATTCTCAATACCCTTGCCTCTTCCTCTTTCATCCCGCTCTCTATATCATTGGCTTACTCGGATGTTTTGCCGAAAACTCATAAATATTTTGAGAACGCGTGCTCACCCTACGGCATTGTTATACCCTATACCCATTGAAGTGATTGATGGTTTAAAATGGGTATTATAGTGTTGAGACATAAGCACGTAAGATCCAGCAGTAGCAAGCTAAGAATCTATTGGCCCATCTGATTCATTGACTTAATTATTTAGATCTTTGTGTAATATAAGCAGTTAAAGCTAGTGTTAATTAAAATTAAAATTTCTTTCGTGACTGTATAATCGGTCATTTCAGCTGCCTATCCTAAGAATGCCATAAGGATAGATTGATAAACCCAAAAGTTATACAAATTGTTGTAGAGGACGGTTTACTGCAGTGCTGTGTATAAAGATAAGTTGGCCATAACTTTCCTTTTTTCTACTTAACTCGACTTAAGCATTCCCATAATTACAGAGTATCTGTACGTTAAGCTCTTGTTTTGTTGTCTTTAAGCTTGCGTTGGATTTGCTTCAGTGGCTGTTGGTAAATCTGTCTGCGATGTTTATGATAAACGGCCTGACAAACTGACATAGTTACTTACATACCCATAAATATGTATATACATATGTACCATATACTATATGTACATTTCATGTACAAGTTGTGGTTTCTTTGCTGTTCAATAGACTGTCAGTCTGGCAGTCAGTCCGTTTATCAGTTAGCCAATTTATCAGTCGGCCTAAAAACGAAAATATCTTTGCTGTGGCAATATGTTTTGTAGATACACATCGCTCAGTGATTCTTTGGGCCATATGTCCACTGAGAACTGGCACCACTTTCGTGTATACTTTGTATACTTGAGGATAACATCGACAATTGAATGAAATATTGATGAAATGCTAAGTAAACTAGTAAAAATATTGTACGGTATATTTTCATCAATTTATCTTGATATTCTTGGAATTCCCAAGAAACCAATTCAAGTAACTGTATTGTATTGAGAAAAAATTGCACTAACCCCTCGATAAAGTGTTTCTTAAAAGGCTATACAAACAGTTAATTTAAAATAGTATTGTTGTCTTTGAAAAATGTTTTTGTTCCCTGATCGCATTTCATGAAAGTTTCATGATTACTGCCAGAGGACTCCTCTTTTTATATTATTTTGAAGTACCGATAATTTTAGCTATTGACTACTTCCCATAGATGCTAGTATCATATAGGACATCATTTCATCATAATTCATTTTACATGTTATTTTTTGACACAAACACCGGGAACATCTCTATAAAAAAGCAATGCTTCTCTCGCAGACCAAATTTTAGCTTGTTTGTCGGCCTGACACAGATACACACTCCAAACATTCATTTGGAATTGTACTGCCAACATTTCGGGCCATACATTTCTGATCCAAGTGTCCAGATACGCCAGCGAAATGTCAACAATGTCGCTGTGATGAGAGGGAGGGAGAGAGGTCGGAGAGTATGGATGGGTAGGTAACTGAGGCGCTTTAAAGCCATCCATGTTTGTTAGGGAACGATACAAACTTCCGGCCTCGAAATAGAGAAACGTTGCCAATGCGTCAGAAAACAAAGATATAAATTGTAAAGTAAAAACAGAAAAATGGGAAAAAACATAAAACAAACCTCTTACGCTTCATTGCACAACTACGAGTATTTTTGGCAAAGGTTTTCGATGATATCGAAAACGAAACAAAAACTTTTTGAGTCATGACATTCAGTACTTGTATGTAAATTGTCGCACACTTTAGTTATCTGCTTCAAAGTTAATAAGCCAACAAGCTCACTCTGAGGTGTATATCGATAGTAAGGTGGCGCCAATAGGGCGACTAATAGTTACCCTCTACCTTAAATATGACCATACCTACTAACACACAACTTTTATTGTAGAAATTCCTAATTAATGCTTGTAAAGCTTACAAATATTTGAACAATATGTTAATACGACCAGACTATCTGTTCTTTAAATATCTAATTAAGACACTGCTTTTCTGAAAGTCAATAGATTTGTATACTTATACAACATTTGCAAGAAATATAGAATAAATTACTTATGTAAGAAATATTATAAATTTCCTTGACGCGGATTTTTAAAGCAACATGCATCTATATTATCTTTTATAACTAACATTGTTTGGGGAAAGTACTTCTGCTCTGTTAAAATTTAAAATATTGTTGGAAACTCCAAAGTTGAGTCAATGCCTGTAAAATTGTAAGCACGATCGCATTGTATTTTTTTTTGTCATTTGCAATACAGTTTCGTATTTTAAAATAACTTTATTTTAGTTTTAATTGCGCGCAATAATTTTCTTTGATGGGACATCAACGTCAAGGCGAATCACCTGATATGCGCCATCCATCATAATCATGCCAGCTCACCCTCAATCCCACAATCGCAGAATTCCAATTCCAATTTCAATTCCAAAACCGAGACCCGGGGAATCTCTGATTATGAGCGCGTGCGCACAATCATCCAACAAGTTGACAACTCAACAGTCACCCAATCTCAGTTTCTGAGACTCTGTCTGGAGAATAAACTGCGAGTCAATTGTCATGCAGAAAGCGCATTGTAAATAAAACGACTCTGCGATTCAGTTGGCCAAATGGCGTCTTGCGCCTTGTTTTGCATGCCACGCTCGTTAAGAACGAATCAGAGAACAATGCAACACAGTCCCAACCTCAGAAACAGAAACAGAAGCAGCAGCAGTTACCCAACTGGTGTCCAGTAATGGGCTTAGCCCAACTTCCCCTCATAGGATGCCCAAGTCACAATCCGATTCAGAGTCCGAGTCACAGGCCCCAGAGTCAAAGTGCCTGCGGCTTATAATGACGCTTCAAAAAAAGCCAACAACATTGTGCTCTGAATATTGATTAACCGACAACTCTTCTTCTTCTTCTCACTCTTTGGGGCCGATGCAATAAACCAAAGAATGTGCGAAGACTTCGCTCATCATAACACATCAAAAGAATCTACGTCAAAATAATAAAATAAAAGTAAGTATATTGGGAATAGTACCTTATGGCAAAGGTACTTACTTCAATCCATCTTTGGTGAACCTCTTTTTAAATATCAGCTAATAGTGATAACACTTTTCCATAATTTAATTTGCTTTCTTAACGTTAAAATATTGAATTACTTTCTTAACTTTACGTGTGCAGCACAATATATAATTAATAAATTGTAATTAACAATTGATAAGTTCAGTCACTTCTAATTTATATGTTTGTGAGAACGTAAAATCATCTCAATCTAACTATCGATCCCTAATTATCGATAACTTTTGATTAAATTTGCTTACGATTTACAGAAACCAAAACTATTACAGTATCATTGACGGATGAATATTACCGATTGTTTTTTCTGCATATTTATGCTTAGGTTTGCATGCAAAATGGCATATTATACAATTAAATTTCTGCGGCTATATTTATAAGGATTTAAGGTATAATATTTTAATAGATTATGTGTTTTGGAGAGTAAAACAACCTTGCATCAAAAACTCAATTTCGTAAAAAGTGGCATATACGATAATTTCGCAAAAAGGGTTCGATATATATGTTAAAAAAAATCTGGTTATTCCAGTCCCGTTGAAGACATTATTTTAGTTAACTACTCATATTTCTTATAATAGAAATATAACACCCATTTTAAATGGAAACTATTATTGTTCTTTTGGAAATTAAATTCTAAATATTAATATATTATATATATTCCAAGATTAGAGTATCATCATTATCCATTGGATGCAATGGAATATAAAATGGTCAGTGGTGTCACCTCTCTATAGTTATTCAAAGTTACTCTTTCTCTTTAAAAGTAAGCTGCAATTCTCTTAGTTTCTTAAGGCCACTCTTAGGGCTAGTTCTCTCTCAATCTCAATTTTCTTTCACACTCTAACAATAAGTCTCGCTCTCTTAGCATCAGCTTCGTAGTACAAGTAACATAACCAATTTAATTTGTTTGTTTTACTAATCAGGGGCACGTACGAGCACGTATTTGCGCCAAAGTATCTTTAGTGCGGTCTTTAACTGGGGTTCTGTTGTAGCTGTAGCTAACCTGCTGATGTTGTTATTATGTATAAGTATTGTTGTTGCTTTCGTTGTGCCTGCCGTTTGGTTAAACAGCCCACGTTCAAACATGGCTCAGAGCGTGCTAATCAAGTAGCCCAAAAACGACAAAAAAAGGCGACTAGAAAAAAAACGAAAAATTACGCGAACGAGTGAGCAAAGGCTGTTTAAATATATTTGTTTGGCTATCTGTTCGCCAGTTTGGATATTTTGGTTGTCCATCTACATTTTGGGCTCTGGTTTTGATTTTTGGCTTTGTCGCGAACGTCTGTTGCTCGGCCACGGTTTTAGTTTCCTATAAAAGAGTTGTGCTTTTTCGGGGCTGGGCCTCTCTGGTTTGCTTTGATGGCTTCTAGGTGAAGGTCATCGTGTGACTGAAATGTTAATTTGTCTGCTGTTTATTGCTAACTATTTCTACAGATATGGCAGAACTATTTTCAGACAGTTGTTGACTTTGTTGGTTCTGTTACGAGGGTTGCATGGTTTACATGGATCGAAATCTTAGTTAATCACGTCCATCTTGAACAATTTTAAACTAACAATTAGTAAAATTGGTTGCAGTACTAACTTGAAATTTGTAGTTACACTTATTGTTGACGTTGATCAGCAGCAGTGTCGTTAATAACAGAGTCTTAATTTTATGTGATAGACTAAAAAATGGTTACTGATGTTGTTATCAGCTTATGTTGATTGGATAATGAAGTGCTAAAATCTGATATTTTGTCTCCTAATACAATAAAACGGCAAAAGAGTTGATTACAGTATCAGTAACATTCTATTAAATTAGGGTAATATAAATATTAACTATTTTCACCCTTCGCAGATCAAATATATGCATAGATTTGCACACATTCTAGATGTTAATTCTTATAAAATATTGAAGTTGTGGTTAATAATTTAAAAGAATCTTTATAAATGAAAATTAAATGAGATACCAGTATTTGAGACTGGTTCTTAAAAATATATTCGAATTTATGTTGTAATTATTTTGTCAGCTTAACTTCCACTTTACTCCACTGTCTGACGTCTCATGCAATTACGTCAACATTCTTATTTATAATTTTTTCTTATTGCTGCACTCTGATCTTGTCCATTCCTCGAATTCAAGCTTAGCTAAGCATTGGATCAGCGTATTTATAATTAATCGATTAATTAGTTTAATTAAAATTGAGATTAGCTAGAAATGTCGGCTTAATCAGTCCAATAACATAATAATAATATTACGAGGGTGGATTAATACATTGACTTTTAATGCTTGATTGTTAGTCAGTCGATTAAAAGCGTCTTTGGTTTTCTACTTTACTTTAGACTAATTTTTGCAGTTCTAGCGTATCGGTTTAAAAAACCAGACGTAAAATAACCAAAAATATAGCGCAAACTAACTTTGGCGCGCCAAAGTTTGGATACCCTTGCAGTGCCCCGTGTGAGCCGCCAGATTTTTTACAAAATTTGTTATACATACTAAATATTGGTTTCGAACCGATCGCTCCTATGGCAGCTATATGATTTAGTAGTCCGATTTACATCAAACTCGGTAGGGATGTATAAAACTATACCAAACACACAATCTATCTTAAGAAACAAAAAAGTTTTTCATACTAAATGTTGATTTTAAACCGATCGTTCCTATGACAGCTAAATGATATAGTTGTCCGATTTGAGCCAGATTTGGTAGAGATGTATGAAACTGTGTCAAACACACAATCTGTGAGTTTGGTTGAGATATATTGAGAAACAAAAAAGTTTTTCATACTAAATGTTTATTTCCAACCGATCGTTCCTATGACAGCTATATGATATAGTAGTCCGATTTGCACCAAATTTAGTCAGCCTGTTTAAAACTTAATCAAACACACAATGTGTATATTTGGTTGAGATATCTTGAGAAACAAAAAAGTTGTTCATACTAAATGTTTATTTCCAACCGATCGTTCCTATGGCAGCTATATGATATAGTGATCCGATCCGGCCGGTTCCGACATATGTACTGCGTGCAGCAAAAAGACGGACCTGTACCAAGTTTCATCAAGATAACTTCAAAACTGAGAGACTAGTTTGCATAGAAACAGACGGACATACAGACGGACATGGCTATATCGCCTCAGCTCGTCGCCCTGATCAAGAATATATGTACTTTATGGGGTAAAGTATAAAAATCCTTCAATGCGTTACACATTTCGTGACAAAATTATGATACCCTCTGCAAGGGTATAAAAAGCAATTAAGGAAAAGAGGTTACCTTCTAGGGGGTTTGCGAGTAACTATGACGATATATCCATATTTTCTGAATATTAAATTTTAAGGCCAGGATTGAAAAGAGTTATGTCGGTTTCAGCTGAGCAAACATTGCACTCAGTTTCACTGATGTGAATCAAGCTCTGCAATTTAAATAACAAATGTATCGTTTCCACTTTAGTTGATGCAAATAAATAAATAGGCGAGCATACTTATGTATACACTGTTAGCTTAGGCATTTCGTATCTACTACACAAACTCACAAACTTAAATTATGGACCCGAAAAATAGCTTGTACTAAAATGTTCAACAGAGCTAATAAGTACGAAATTAAATTAAATTAAAGGGAATATAGTATTTCATACTCGGTTTTAGAAAGTCTGAGATCACTGAACTTTTTATATTGTTTTTGGATGAATTTTAGCCTGGAATTCAGAATTTTTATAAAAAATTTTTTTTTAATTTTTATTGAGCCAAAAATTATTGAGAGGCATATTTATTTATTTCTTATTAAACTAACCAAGTTCTTGATCCACCCTTGTTATAAGTAGGTTACTAAAGATAAATTAGGATTCTATAAAATCCACTGCAACTGATTGATTGTTAGTCAGTCGATTAACGTTTCACAATGTAACAAAAGTACAATATCTGTCTTTTAATCTTCTGCGGATTAATCTTCACTTCGCTGGCGATTCCTGTTGACTTTCGTCAGGACTAAGAAGCTGCTATATGCTATATGTCCTGACAAAGACTTTATATATGCCGATGAAAAGAGTAGAGATGTTTTCAATCGCCTTACAGATAACAATTTAATTGATGCACAAATTGTGGAAGATTAAATTCTGCAAATTGATTAATAAATTATATTAATAATAATAAATTGTTTGAATAAATAAATAATGGACGAACATTTTTACTGGTAACGTAGGTATTACTTTCATTGTCTAACATCCTTGAATTATGTGGTTGATCCATTATAAATACTTTGGATCAAGTTTTTGGACTAAAAAATCAACAGTATTATTTTTTTTTTTTTGAACAAGTATGATTAAATGTACAGCTAATTTATAAATGATACTATAAAAATTACAATCCCAATGAAAATATGATGAATTTTGGCAAACAAGCGTGCAGCCTGGTTAGCCTTTGGTCTGGCAACTTTAAAATCAAACTTTTTTGTGATCAAACGGCTGCAATAACAGACTGTTATCAGATTCAATATAGACAGCGGAAAAGGCGTGGCACTGCCCTAAATCAAATCTACTGTAAAAATATTAGAATCTCTTGTACATTTTCGTTTTTAGTGTAAAATAAAAACGAAAGTTGCTTGGTCAACGATCTGTGTAACAATAATTTTTGTAGCATGACAAGCAATGTGGTAAGTAGGCAAAGGACACGAGCGTGAGACAAAGAGAAAGACAGGGATAGAGGAAGAAAGTGAGTGAAATTGGCTGCAAATGGGATACATACTTTGAGGCATGACAGACTCATAAGCATAATGAACTCCAAGCTGGTCTATGCCACTGACTGGAGACTGAAACTGTATCTAATGGCTCACGAGGTGGGGTTTGATGGAGCATTCGATGGTGCAGCATCAGCCCAGACGAGGGTTTGCTTACCATCTTTTTATTTTTTTTTCTTGCTGATGCGGTACTTTTGAAAGCCATAAAAGGGCATTAGCCTCCTGAGCACATTGCTGCAGCTGAGACGGCAACGTCTGTTGGAAAATTGAATAACCAGCCGGTATGGAGAAGGATAGTGTGGGAGAGGATGAAGATTCAGGGAGAGAGAATAGAAGACTCAACGTTGTAGTCAAGTCATTTAGGGGTTGCAAACAGTAGCGAATGGTTTTAGCACAGTTTAATTTTTATGGCTTGTCAACGAGAGTGTTGGCTCAAATGCGTTATGTTGATATCATAAAATAGCACTTACTTTATGATGTTTGCCCATAAAACCAGATCGATAAATTGCAGGTGGAGTCTGCAAGTCAATAACAATATTAATATATTTAAGAAACTTTAACAATCGCTTTGCAACAACAGCTTTACTTTATAAAATTATTAACTACAGTATTACCAATCTTATAATTATGTCAATCCCGGATTCCATTCAACTACAAATTGAATATCGTGACGTATACTTATTGTGCATTAGATGAATGCAATATGAGCGTCTGTATGCATTCTTTAAGCATTAACGTGTGGACGTTACTGGTTCTTGATTCTTTTAGTTAATTTAGTAGTCATCTTCAGTCTTTCACAGATATTCATGTATAATTCTATAATCACTTTATAATTAATCAGCAATATAAATTGTGGAAAAAACCGTAGCATTCAATTTACTCGATGGGGATGCCCGTTTGAATGGAACATTAAGTGATGATCATGAAATGTGTATAGATATAGATAAACACTGAAAACAAAGTGCTGTAAAATTAAAATATTTACACTTTGATTGAAATATTTTGTTTTATAATTTAGAGGTCAATTTGGAAATAGTCCATTTTAGCAGGGTAGTTATAGATATATGTGTGTAGGTAGATACAGAGACAGATTCAGATGCAGGTGTATTAGATGGAAATAGAAACAGACCTGAGATCAACTGCCCGAGTAATAAGAAGATTTTAGTTTTATTAATCTTAAAACTCGATGATGATGATGAGTAATAATTTGTAAGAGTCTTTATAAATGAAATTAAAATTAGATACTACTTTGTATTTTAGACTAATTCTTAAATATATATTCGATAGTGCTATTATTTTTTCAGCTTAACTTCCACTTTGTTCCACTGTCTGACGTCTCATGCAATTACGTCAAGATTCTTATTTATAAGTTTTTCTTATTGCTGCACTCTGATCTTGTCCAATCAACGAATCCAAGCCTAGCTAAGCATTGGAATAGCGTATTTATAATTAATCGATTAATTAGTAGTTTAATTAAAATTGATGTACACTAGAAAAGTCGGTTTAATCAGTCCAATAACATAATATTAATATTACGAGGGTTGCTTAATACATTGCCTTATTTGAAGTTTGGCGGCTACTATAAAATATCTTGATACTGGTTGATTGTTAATCAGTCGAATAGCTTTCTGCTTTACTGCGGACTTATTTTTGCTGTTCTGGCGAATAGTTCTGAAAACCCGGATGTAAAGGACGAAAAAAAAAAACAAAAAACGATGAAAGGGTCCGCGAGCTACCTGAGGAATTGTCTCGAGATTTAATAAATGGAATGCATACGAATGACATCGATCCATATTTCCAGATTATTAAATTTTTTGACACCAGGAATGAACCGAAATATTTATGTTTCACATTTACCAACGTTGAACAGAGTTTTTTAAATTAAATAATAAATGCATACTGTTCTACTATAATTGATGGAAATAAATAAATAGATACATACATTCATATATACTGTTAACTCAGGCCATATTTTCATTGCCTTAAAACCCTAAGTTCTACACAGGTAATATATATCTTTCGGGATTTTTATAAAAAATTGGTTATTTTTATTGGTGCAAAGAGTCATATATTGAGTAGGCATATTTATTTATTTCTTATAAGATACACCTACTTCTTGATTAACCCTTTTTATAAGTAGGTTGAAAGTGGGAAATGAGGATGCTATATAATCCACTGCAACTGATTTATTGTTAGTCAGTCGATTTACGTTTCGCAATGCAACATAAGACCAATTTCTGTCTTTAAATCATCTGTGGATTAAGGTTCGCTTCGTTGGCGATTCCTGTTCCATCATGCGTCATTATATATACGGATATAGAAGGTGGAATAAAAGACATAAGTTTCCAAATTTCCAGTCATGAATCAAACGAGATCAACAATGAACAGAGCTCTAATTCCGAAGTGGAAATTCTGCAAGTTAATTAAGAAAGGTAGATATTATATCATTTATATAAACAAATAAAAAGGTCAACATTTGTATTGGAGTCGAAGTAATTATTTTCAATATCTAACAATGTTGAATAATTCACAGGAAAATAGCTCTTTCTAAAATAGGTAGATGGAATCGAGTTTTTCGGACTTGGTTTATGAAAGTCCGAGATCACGGCCCAGAACTGCTGATTTTTTTTTTTTTAAATCGGTAACATTTATTGGACGAAAAAGTCAAATATTTTTAATTTCTTTCATAAAAGATTCCCTACTTCTTGATCCACCCTTGATATAAATAGCTTGATGGTGGGAAATGTGATGCTATATAAACAAATAAAAAGGTCAACATTTGTATTGGAGTCGAAGTAATTATTTTCAATACCTAACAATGTTGAATAATTCACAGGAAAATAGCTCTTTCTAAAATAGGTAGATGGAATCGAGTTTTTCGGACTTGGTTTATGAAAGTCCGAGATCACGGCCCAGAACTGCTGATTTTTATACCCTTGCAGAGGGTATTATAATTTTGTCACGAAATGTGTAACGCATTGAAGGAGGACTCACAGACCCCATAAAGTATATATATTCTTGATCAGGGCGACGAGCTGAGTCGATATAGACATGTCCGTCTGTCCGTCTGTCTGTCCGTCTGTCTGTCTGTTTCTATGCAAACTAGTCTCTCAGTTTTGAAGCTATCTTGATGAAACTTGGTACAGGTCCGTCTTTTTGCTGCACGCAGTACATATGTCGGAACCGGCCGGATCGGATCACTATATCATATAGCTGCCATAGGAACGATCGGTTGGAAATAAACATTTAGTATGAAAAACTTTTTTGTTTCTCAAGATATCTCAACCAAATATACACATTGTGTGTTTGATTAAGTTTTAAACAGGCTGACTAAATTTGGTGCAAATCGGACTACTATATCATATAGCTGTCATAGGAACGATCGGTTGGAAATAAACATTTAGTATGAAAAACTTTTTTGTTTCTCAATATATCTCAACCAAACTCACAGATTGTGTGTTTGACACAGTTTCATACATCTCTACCAAATCGGACAACTATATCATTTAGCTGTCATAGGAACGATCGGTTTAAAATCAACATTTAGTATGAAAAACTTTTTTGTTTCTTAAGATATCTCAACCAAACTCACAGATTGTCTGTTTGGTAAAGTTTTATACATTCCTACCGAGTTTGATGTAAATCGGACTACTAAATCATATAGCTGCCATAGGAGCGATCGGTTCGAAACCAACATTTAGTATGTATAACAAATTTTGTAAAAAATCTGGCTGCTCACACGGGGCACTGCAAGGGTATCCAAACTTTGGCGCGCCAAAGTTAGTTTGCGCTATATTTTTTTTTTAAATCGGTAACATTTATTGGACGAAAAAGTGAAATATTTTTAATTTCTTTCATAAAAGATTCCCTACTTCTTGATCCACCCTTGATATAAATAGGTTGATGGTGGGAAATGTGATGCTATAAAATCCCTTGCAACTGGTTGATTGTTAGTCAGTCGATTTGCGTTTCACAATGAAACATAAGTACAATTTCTGTGTATTAATCTTCTGTGGATTAATCTTTGCTTCGCTATCGATTCCTTTTAACTTTCGTGAGGAAGGTGAAATAGAAGATGTAAGAGAAAGAGAGAAACCTACACTGGATACGATATATAATGGCTTCGATTTTATAACCGATGAAATGAATAGTGATTTCATAAATTCCATTAGAGGCCAATTTTCAAATCATGACTCAGATGAGATCAACAATGAACGGAGCTCAAATTTTGGAGATCAAATTCTGCAAATTGATTAAGAAATGTAGATTTTTCAAACATGACTTAAACAAATAAATAATAATGTGAACACAAATGTGGAATCGAAGTTATTATTTTCATAGCACATAAATTAAAAGGGAACTCTTAGTAGTCAGCTTCAAAATTAAATTCGGGAAGTAGGGACACAGGGAAATTCATAAACATATAATAAATAAGGTCAACAAAGTGAGTTGTTCTCTGCAAATTGATTAAGAATCATAGAAGTTTCATCCAATATGTTATATAAATAAATAAAGGGACCTACATATGTACTGGTAACTCAGACAAGAAGCGGAAATGATTCTGATTTTCTATCAACCTTGAATTATAAGCCCAATATGTGGCCAATATGTTTGTTTAATTATGAAAATATAAAAAAACTGGTCATTTCAACAAGTCAAAGTAATTAACACGCTAGAGAAGTCAGCTTGACCAAGCTCTAGTGGCATAAATCGCATAAATATGCTAATTTATGTTGTTGCCGCCCATATGATCGTCTCATTCTAAACTCAGGTTTCGTTTTGGATTCTTTATTCTTTTTCTTCTTCTTCTTAATTTTTTTTTTTTTGCATGTTTAACATTTAGTTTATTAGCATAATTTTTATTTTATTGTCAGTTCTATGATGCGGAATTTAATAGTAAGTTTTATTTAACGTTTATAAAAGTGAAAGTATTTCATTCTGATTCGGTTATTAAGCTTTTAAAAAATAGGTTGTCAGACGTTCTGACATCAGAGGCTCAAATTTTTTATGTATGTATACATTATTCCTAGACCTGTTATATTAGATTGAGTAAATTAACTTGGTTGAAATTATTGCGATTTGCGGAGCATCTCTTCAAATTTAGTTTGATAGTTTGATTCAAATAGAAATACATTTTTTTTTTTTAATATTTGAATACTATTGTTATTCTTTTTGATAAAATAAGTAAAAAGGATCCTCCTTTTTTAACACCCTGTGGTAAGTTTTAAGACACACACCACTGAAAAAACTCAGTAGTTAATATTATATCGCAATGAAATTTTCAAGATTGAAAAACTATTTGTTAATCTTTAAGATTGTTCGTGTTATTCGTTCATGGAAATATAATGTTTTCAACGAAAGCTTATCTAGCTTGGAATTTCTATCTGCACTTAGAGTTTGCTTGGGGAAGTGATTCATAACTTAGCAACTATCTCACGACACCAGCTCCCACATCAATTGGTATGATTCAGTTTTCACACCGAGCATTCAGTTAAGATTGTATTGAATGGCAATTTTTGTATGCAAATTTGCCAAGCAACATATAATTATTCATTTGAAATTGTGGCTGTAACAACGACTTAATTTGCTGCTCGAGAACTTTAACTGAATTGCTCTGAAAATTGTTGATTACTGCAAGAGTACAACATTTGTCATTCCTATCTAGCTATTAAGTCGAAAAGTAAAACAGCAACAACAACGACAAAATTGTTAACATAGGTATTTATTCTGTTCCCTACCTCTATCTCTCTTTTGAAGTCAAAGGATCTGTCAGGCATTTAAGCATCAAATTTAAATGTTCTCATTAAATTTAATTTAAATAATATGGAAAACGTTGCCTTTGGGGATTTTTTTAAAACTGTTTATCGGCTTACATTATTGTTGTGTGGGTGTCGCTTTGACTGAATTTAAAGCTGTAATGTAAATAATAATTTGAATTTTAATTAATATAAACGAAAATTCAATACGACCAATATTGTTATGTTTAAGTACTCGATTTTATGAGTGCAAGTATAAACTTGTCATTTACAGTATTCAATTAAACTGATGTAACTTTTATACTTGGAAATTATAATTTTTAATGGAATGAGTATCGCCTTATAGAAGGTGTGGCTGTGGTAATATAGGCCATGCATAAAGCCTATATATTTTGATCTGTGATATTCACTTTCTTTTACTCATAACAAATATTCTATACATGCATAAATTTGAATTTTAGGCAATCTCTATTGTAGACTTTAAATATTGAATCACAGATCAACTACTGCTAATTTTCTGAGTTTATAGTTGTGTTTTGCACATTCTTCCAAATTTATTTTCAGTAAATTACTTGATGTTCAAACTGAAATAATATTACAATATTTTAGTCGTACTTAAGCTTTGAATTTAAACTAGGTCGATAAAAATCGATTGGCAGTCAAGAGAATTTTGCTTGCAATTGATTTATCTCAAGATTTTTCGAAAATCTGTTAAGAAGCGGAATAAATTCAATTTCCTACTAAGTAGGAGGGGAGACTTTCTACCCACACCAAATCCTCTTTCACTTCTTGGAAGGTCATCTTTTGTTGATTACGCTTAAGAACAGGCCATTAGGCGAAGATAATAAATAAATTTAATCAGTTGCCAACGCTCTCTTTCATTTTGCTTCCCAGCTAAGATCCGCTTCTAATTCTGACGAAGCAGCTTTAACTTTCGCTTTAATTTTTTGATTTTATTTGTTTGGTTTATTGTTGCTCTTGTTGCTTTTGCTTGTCTTCCTTCCGTCGCGGCTTCTATTGCTGATACTATCCAGAGCTCAGTCTCTGACTTATCTTGGATTCTTGTGCCATTGCTTTGACTTTAAGATTTCATTGGTCTGCGCTCATACTTATTTTCTGTCTCTCAACGTTCATTTTTGTCAATTCCAGCCAGCTTTTTATGAGCTCTTATTCGTCTGCTTATCTCGCGTGACAGTTCCTTCTCCTCTTCACTGTGTCATCCAAATGATGTTCCATAGTTAGTCTGCCCAAAAAATGCTCCATCTTTGAGGGCAAGCAAGTTTAGGGTTTAAAAGGAAATCATTGAAGAGCCCCTTTAAGGAGCTTCAATTGTCTTCTTAAAACTAGCTAAAGAATTGCAATGATTTTGGTCAATTAGCTACCACATTTTGGTTACCACAAAATATTCTAAAAATTCGCGAAAGCCATAAGCCAAAAAGCTGCATTTACCTGTTTGTCTTCTTTGCATTTCGCGTTTCCCGCTGCCGATTAACAACCAAACGTGCTGGCTATTGTTTGTTATTGTTGTTGTTGTTGTTATTTTTGTGTTTAACAAATGCAAAAATAATTATAATTAATGCAGAGTTTTTGGCCTTGAACTTGCATAACCTGCAAGCGGCTAAAACAAACGTAATTGCTCCGCCGAAGTCGACGATGGCGTCGCGTTGACGCTTTTTGTAGCTTTTGTTATTTGATTTTTTTTCTTTTAATAATGGCCAGGCCAAAATAAGCGTCATCGTTTTTCGTTGTGGGTGAAGCCCAAAAACTGCAAAGCATTTAATTTGTATTGTTATGAATATTTAACATTCAAGTATTTGTAGTTAACATATTCAATTTTTCAGCTTCGTTGCGCAGCATTTTTCATTGCAATTGCACAGAAATTCAATTTAATTGTCATCATCAATTACAATAGAATAAAAACATTTCCCTCTCTTACTCTCATAGTAAGTTCATGATGCTCACCAAGGTGACTTCCAAGCCCATTAGAAAATAAACAGAATTCTCTTTTATTATACATGTGCTCATCTTTGACCAAAACTGGAAGTCTAATGAGTGTTTTTGAGTAGTCTGAATCAGCAAGAAAGAGAGAATCGCAAAGTGCAGTCAGTAGAACGAGTGTCATTTGGGTTGCTAATTAACAAGTTGTCTCTCTGGGGCGCAGAATAACCTTGCAAGGTTTTCAAAATAATTCAGAAATTTCTCGCGTTTGTGGAAAATAATAATACCATATGATGAATCTTTAATAAGAGTTGATTTACTGGAACGAGCGTGAAGCGAGTCATACGACTGTATGAGTATAGCCATGATTAATGTAATTATGTTTGTATTTTTTAGTTAAGATGGTAACAATAAAGAAAAACATATTTTAGCAGTTTTTAACTGAAGAAAGTAACTTTGCAGATAAATTTCCTTTCATAAGACGTTAAAACAAATTGAAGACTAGACAAATTGTGTAATATTTTTCCTGAATCTTTTTTTAATTTAATTTTTCCTTTTGCTGCACTGATTAATTTCTTCCTTCCTTGAAAGCGATTTATTCTCCGTCTTAGAAAGCTTTAATTTAGAATAGTTGATTTCGAATAATTCATTATTTTTAAGTTCTGCTTGTTTTGAAATTGCGGGCGTGCCTGAAAGGTATTCAAAATGTTTACTTTATCTTTGTATGCTTAACCAGAGCAATTGTGTGTTGAGAGTAATTACACTTTCCCACCTGCTGCATCTACATATTGTACATGCTTGTTTCATGTAATTAGCAAAATTTGGCCATTCTAATTTATTAGCCACTTGAAAGTTTTAAGTTTATTCATTTATGTATGTGATTCACACAATTCCCGTGGGGAATATAAGGCGTGGTCGATTGACCCACACATTGAAGTTGCTTCGTCATTATTTACCATAATCAGATCTCACTTTAATTGCTTCTAATGAATGTCAACACTAATTGCCACTTGAGAGGCGGCTAAATCGTTGGTTAGAATCACGTCAACACTCTTAAAAAATAAAAAAAGGCATGAAAATCATATCAAACAAAATCAACAGACAGTAAAGGAAGAAAACCAGACAAACAAAGGCAACTTACAAGCCCTAATTACCCCTTGTTGCTTCTGCCTCATTAATAATGCGTCATATAAAAATAATTTTGTGTTACTTTTAAATGATATTTAAATGGCATTATAATACCTACAAAGTTTTCACAAATTTACACAAATTTAATTAACTTATTAAGTTAACGCCGAGCCTAAAGCTTCGGCAACTTTGTCATTAATCATTGTCTAACCGAGGTCCGTTAAGAAGCTAAGGAAAAACGCTTTCGGAAATGAGCGACAACTTGTAGATATTGCTAATTGAATGATTGCTTTATTTGTATTCAATTTTCATCAATATCTATTGACGTGTTGTTAAAAATATAAACAACTTTAGAAGAAAATTCAAATCAACTGAGTTTAGCTTGATACTAAATATTATATTGATATATGTATTATTAATTTGAAAATAACTGCCGAAGAAAGAGGAGATTAAAAATGTATTCAGTTAACATTTCTTGTACTTTGTAGTCGTAAACATATATATTTGTAGCCAGATATTATATTTAATTAATACACGTTTCTAAGTCCTTAAATGGAAACTGGACATTTCAATGTGGCAATATATATGATTTATTTAATGTTTGATGATATATATATATAGCTTATTACTTTGAAAATACATTAGATACATTTTGTCGGATCAAACTAATTATACGACTTAGATACTATTTAATATAAAGAAGAATAAAGAAGAAGCTGTCTATAGATTAAAGAAAAATGAAAGTGAGTTTGAATCGGATCAAACATTAAATATATATATATATAGCTTATTACTTTATATATATATATATATATATATATATATATATATATACTTGACTTGATATATATATGACTTGATGGGATGTCGTTTTAACTTGACTTCCGATGTGGAGTCATAAATAGCTAGAGATCTATGTCATACCACATTTAACTGCGATTGCTATTGCTTTTGCCATTGCGACTGCGACTGCGACAGGTTGAGGTCGCAATTCTTTATTTGTACGGCAAAGTAATTGTCATTGAGGTTGATGATGTCATGTCAAAGCCACCGAATGAGCCTCAACCCCAGTCTCAGGTCTCAGATCACAGTTGATGGATTTGTTCTGTCTGGAATTGGCTTCAAGTGAATTGGATGTGCTCTTGTGTTGTTGCTGCGCATTTTGACCAATTTTAGCCAAAGTCAATTAGTCTTAACTGATGTTTAACAATCATTTCGGACTTCGGGTGTTTCATGCATCATTTTGATTGCTTTAAATAGATTCAGAAGGAGCTGGTTTTATTGTTTTCTGATATCATATGCCTTTGTGGGGGGTCAAGGTCAATGGCAGCACCCAAAACAAAAAAGCCTGAGCCAAGCCTAAGGGTTCTGAGACAACGACAACCATAAAAGCATTTCAATCGTTCACCGCTGCGCAATTCAAAGAAAGCCGTGCACATAAATTCATATATTAAGATAAATATGCATTTGAGTAAATGATTTCATTGGGTTCTCTTTCTTTTTCTCAGTCCCAATCTGTGGCTTTAATTAGCACTCGAATTCAAAATTTTTTTTATTACCTTTTCTTACCTGCGACTCCAAAAACTTCCAGCCTTAAAATCTTACTGGATATCCCATATATTATATATATTTTTGTATTTTGTACATTCCAGTTTACATTCGCTGCTGATTAACCGGCTAATTCTTCTTTAAACAAACTGAGCAAAAAACCAAACAAAAAGAATTATCTGAACAACTGAAATCCCAACTGAAAGATCACTTCCAGAAATCTTCGTACACATGCTAAAAAAAGTTCTTGTGCTGGCGACCTTGGAATTTAATTTTTCAACTTTTGTGTGTGGATTTTATTTCATTTTATTTCTTTTTTATCGCCTTCACCGTCCTCCGGTCCGGTCTTCGGCTTTTCGGTTTCTTTATATATTAATTCGTAATGCGGTTTAGCGTATCGCCTTTTAAATAAGTATCATAAAATGCTGTTTGAATTTGAGTCTTTGACTTTCTTAAGCACTAACAAAAACTTACTCATGAATACACTGCACATTTTTATGAAGATGTTTTTAGTTCGAAGCTTCTGGTCTTTAGTATTAGCTTAAGTTCAATAAATAGCTTTGTTTGGCTTTACGACTTTCTTAAAAAGTCAAAAATACTCTTAAATATTCTCTCAATATTTGTATGCTTGTTGACTTTTACTTTCCAGCTTGAAGTTTCTGGTATTTAGACTTCTTCCAGAAGGAAGCTGCGCAATTTTTGAATTTGGAGCGCAGTAAAATTGCCACCGCGGCACAACAACAGCAATTGCTTTGATTAAGCTATTGCGCAAGTAGGCACACACACAGATACACACAAATACACAAACACAAACACACACACTAACACTCATTCATAGATAGACCATTGGCCTCTTTGACTCTTTTTTGTGTTTTTGAACCGCGTGGCCTGCATTCAATGCCTCACGGCGTAAACTGCATCTGCAGAGCTCATTCGAAATGGAAAACAGAACCAGAACGGAATAGAATAGAGAGGAATACTTACATAAAAAATACGAGTATACTTGCAAAATAAATGAACAGAGTCCGCCTCACAATTCCCAGATACTCATGTGTGTGTTTGCGTATGTGTGTCGTTCTAATAGAAAAGATACAAACTCGCATCTGAATTGCAAGAATCCGTAACGAATGAATCGAGTGGCCCCCAGTCTTATGTACCAATTACTTAAATTATCAAGAAAACTGGAAAAGATCTGAAGACACGACTATGCCCAGCACTGAGAACGCATCTTCAATGCGCATATACAAAATGTATCTGCAACTATTGCATAAGAATCTTTTGCTAAATTGGGTCAGTTGAGCTGCTGTAAAGAACTATAAAGGGATTATTTTTTTAAATGCAACATTTTTTTTTAAACTGTGTCATCGATACATAAAGGTTTATTTATTTTAAGATAATAAACAAAAATTTGTCAGCATTAAGTTGTTAATTAGCAGTGCTTTTTCTCCTTCTTCTCTTTCTCTTTTTCTCCTTCTTCTTGCCGCACTGTAGGCGTTGCATTTTAAAGATACTCTGACTCAATCCCTAATGAGCATTCTGTGTGGTTAATTCACCCAAAATTCTTCCAAGTGGCTTTTATTATAATGATGTTTTTTCTCGTGGTGGGGGGAATCGTTGTCAAAGGTGAGATTTTTATGCATGAGTAATAATATACTCGAAATATGGCTGAGAATGGTCGTGTTGTTGCTGTTTTTTCATTTTTAGCTTTTATGCAAATGGTAACCTTGAACTTGGCAATTGAACCTCACGAAAATGAGCAAAGTTCTTCGATGTACTTATAAGTAAGCCCGACTGCAAAAGGCCATCGTTACTTAAAATGATGTTGCGCTTAAGAACAACATGCAAACATCATTGAAATAACAAGACAGTTAAGTTACAACAATTTATGAAAATAATTTGCAAAATCTTGTGCATACTTGAGCTGTAAAAACTAGTTTCAGTACAAGCGATAGTATTGCGATACTATCGAGTATGCTATTTAGAGGTACAGTGAATATGTGTAACGCATTCGATAAAGTACTGTATTGAGCTATTGTCGCTTGTAGATTAAAGATTTAAGCAGAATATCTTCAATCGAACAATTTTACGCAATCGATAGTACTACAATACTATTGATGACAACTAGGAATATTTTTAAAAAAATTAATTGGGGAATGATCAAAAAAAAAATTGGGAGTGATTTTAAAAACAGATTGTAAAAACTAGTATACATACTTATTTGCAGCTTTAAGTCCTGGTATATTTTCAGGTGTAAGCTACCATCGAAGTTATTAATACATACAATATAATACAAAGATATACGTATAGGTCTAACTAACAGGATAGTGAGCTATCATTAGTTGTATAAGTGAGCAGAAAAGCTAAGAAATGTTATAGTCTTATAAATAATTACTATTGTTATCATTAAGTAGTTTATTAAGAGGACATTCTTTATTAAAATTACAATCATCTACATATCAAGTCTGAATAAATGCATTCATACTATCGCAAGTATTGAATACAATTAGAGGTAAAGACGTAAGAGTTTTCCGTCTTGCTTAAAATATATATAATCACCTAAAGTTCTTAAGTATTAATGCATCTCATAATGATCAAAACAGTCTGCTGAAAATTTAAGACTTGTACATTCAGTTTTGAAACTTCCATGTCATGTATCCATATTGAGTATCAATACTTCATCATCTTTTAATTCTCATCCGCAAAATTTATAAAATAAACTGCCATGTCGTAATGGAAGTTGGGGGACTCTTCTCTCTGGGCAAGTGACGCAAACGAAGCGAAGACCAATGCAAAAATGCAATAATTGCATATTGACCCATTTTACACACTCACAAAAAGGGGCGGATGATGCGGAACACGAGGGGCGGGGCTGTGGCTGGGACTGTTGTGGTTGAGGCTCTCGATGTTTGCCGATTGAGTTACGCATGCGTGAACGTTGCCTTCATTTAATTAGGCGGCGACACCTGCGTGAGGAGTCGGAGTCGGAGTCAGAGTCGGAGTCCAAGCTGAAGTTGAGGTCGCCATCAATCAGCAAGTGAGGCGTGAAAACGGTGGAAGAAATAACAAAAAAAAAAACAAAATGAAAATGAAAACGAACATGCAAACTGCAGTGGAGTGAAGGCAGGCACTGCAAAATAAGGCGTGGCATTGTGCTTAAGCTCATTTGACAATGGAGTGCCTCTGATGATGACGACTATGGTGATGATGACGAAGGTGACGTTGGCTGCTCTGGGCGCGTTTATTATTTGCCTGGCCCACTTTGCTTACAGCGGCGATAATTGACGCCACGGTGGCTGCAACTGCTGCAGCAGCAACAACAGCAACAACAACAGCAACCACAACAACAATTTGGGCTGCACTTTAACAAACGAAGTGTCGCCAACGTTTTGAGAGTGTTTTCCACTGTAGGGCCTAGGCCAATGCATTTGGCTAAATTGCATTTTTGTGTGTGACGGCAGCTGTTGTGCAATAAAATTTAAGCATATGCACTTACGCACAATGAGACGGTAATGTGGCGTATGAGTTATGCGATATTCGCTGGGTCAACAACGTCACTTCAAAATTTAAGTGACTGCAAATGAAATGAAGTCCTCAAAAAAAAATACATTTAAGCCGTACACTCCTATTTTTAATCCTTTTCCATTTAAAGATCAACAAGTTGCTTAGTCAGCGAGAAGTATTATTATCATCTAACATTGAATTCAACGGCTTAAAACTAATTATAAATAGGATAAAGTTGTTTAATCAGAGGGATGCAGAAGCAACCTGATTGATTAATGCTCTTACTCAACAACTGTTTATTTGCTTCTTTAAATTTAACTTAAATTATTAAAAAGACTTAAAAAAATATCAAATGTAAGCATTACCCATAATTTATTTTGCCACTATAAAATAGATATTTATCCAAGTTTCTTGCAGAGTATAAAATACTGAATAGGATATGTTTCTGTGGCCATTGTTTATTTAGATGCTGCAGTGCTTAAATTTTAGAATGGACGATTTTATGGTCGGTTTCCCTTGTTGCCAATGGCTAAATTCACATTTCCTGCGCATTGTTCAACTGCCTCGTTGTGCGGATTTCGGCTCACATGGCTAAAACAGACTTGGACCAAGCTGTTGATATTAAGCACTGCAAAGCTGACATACCACGCACTTTAAAATAAAGGGGTGTTTAAAAATGTTAAATTAGTAGTATCATCAATTAGTTAAAAGGATAGAAAATCAGATAATTAAATTTTAAATAATTGATAATCCATAAATAATAAGAGTAAAGTTGATGAACAGTATTGTTAACAACATTGACATCTAAACATCTCCTAAATACAGAGTATGTTAGTGACTATCAAATTAAGCTTGAACTTTTCTGTTTATATTTAGTATCTTTATTGTTCTTTCTCCTATTGTTACTGCGGTTTTCTAATTGCATTGCAAATTGCTCTTTTCTTTCTATTGATTTAGCTGTAATCTTTGTTTGGGTTTTTCACATAGAAATCCCAGTATTTTAATGTGAATATGAAACTCTAATACAAATCCATACAAAACTCAGCTTTAACTAGGGGGAGAAAATAAAGTCACGTTCAGCTCGTTTGCTGTCTGTCCACGTGCTTCTTAAAGCAGTGTGTATTTTCCCCTACCGTTATCTGTTTTTGTTATCAGCAAAGTACGAGTATATTTGGCAATCAAATAAGTCGATATCATATATCAGCCGTTGGGTAATCTGCATCGATTTTGGACAGCAGATAAACAAGCAGTCTGAAAGTTCAATTGACAAAACAAAAGGCTTTGCTCCGAATTGCGACTGGATTTCTTATCCTGATGAGCAGCAGACAAAATCCATTTAACGAAAGGAGGATGAGAATGACAAAAGGAGCTTTAACTAAAGGCTGACCCCACACCGGACCCATCTCTTTGTGATTACACTAAGAGCAGACCATAAAACGCATATTCTGTGACATAATAAATAAATTTAATCAATTGGCAACGCTTCCGTAGTTCCATTTCGGATTCACTTCAATGTCGATTTTAATTTTTCGGTTTCCATCTGCTTCGTGGACCTATCTTGGTTTCTTGTGACTTTAAGATGTTGTCGTTGTTTTATTTTTATGGCTGAGTTGCTGATTGTTGGTTGTTGGCGTTGTCTTTTGGTTCTCGCTTGTTGTCACCAGTTCATATTTTCAGTGTTTAGCGTTCATTTCTTTCAATTTCGTGCCTTTTATGTGTTTGCTGCCATTTGCTTATCTCTCTGTTGGCTGCTCGCTTTTTGTCTGTCTTTCATTGAGTACTCTGCTTCGATGGGAAGGGAGACAGCAGACAATAAATCGATTGTTGTTGTTGTATGTTGCGTATACGCAGTGTTAGAGAGTAACAGATTGCGTATACGCCAACTAAAAGTCTGTACTACACAAGAAATTATAGTTGTCTTACTTAAAACTGTTTAAACTAATTAAAGAGTGCCTGAACCGAGAAAAACTTGTTTCTCTTCTTTATTTAGCTTGGGTAATTTTATTCCAGAATTCATTCCATTGACCCAATTCGAACATAGAATATTTCTGTTATTTCTATTAATTTTTTTAGCTGACATGTGCTGCAAAATCACTTTTACCTTTTGTTATGTGTTAGGAACGAGTCTTTGATATATGTAAAACTTATGCTAATTGGGCGGAGCTGAATTTGAAATTAATGCGACATAAAAATGAAAAAAAAAAAATAGAATTAAATGCTGCCACACCGCAAAGCGCACAAAACGTTATTCGAATGAGGAAAATTAACATATTTATGCGATTTATGCGAGCGCCTCTTCATTTTAATATCAAATCCGATGAATCCGATGCTTTTCCTGCAATTCAAAGTGCTAATTTTTCGCTCACCTGCCGCTATCAAAGTGGTTACAATGTGGTTACCCCGACCAAGTCTATTCGTTTGATCATTTCAAGGACTGTTTGTAAATGAAATTTGTTGAATTTGCTTCCGCTTTTGGTATTTTATTGTAATTTTATTGCTTCGCTGTAGTTCTCGTATCTTTGTTAGTTCTGTGTGTGTCTCTGTACAGAAAAACCAGTTATTAACTTGGACAAGTGTAAGTCTTGGTATGTATTCATAAATTACATTTTACATTCCATGACTACTTGACCTGCGTGCTAATGATGATGATAATCGTTTTGATTCTCGGAAAAGCAGCTGACTTTCTGCATTGTATCTTAAAATCATTGTGCTAGACATTCTTGATGTCAGTTGAACTGTGATTACTTTACAGAAGATGAAATTGCATCTTTAGAGATTTTTTATCAGCTTCAACAGGTAAGTCTCACTTCTTTCTAGCTATTTTAAACATATTAAAGATACGCTGTAAAAGCTGAGTAGACAAGCCAGCTGATCATACAGCTGAAAGGTCATAACTCAAGCATAATCAGACTAAAATTAACCAATGCTATGCGCTCAATGAACGTTGTCAACTGTGAAAAATTAATGAAAAATAAATATTAAATGGCAAGAGAGAGACAGAGAGAGGAGGAGGAAATGAGAGAAAGAGTGCGAGAGATAAAGAAGGATATTTGAATGAACAATACGCAAATTAATCACCACCCACAGCTGTCGGCCTCCATTCCAATTTCTCCACAAAAATGCGACATTTAAAGAATTTGCATAAAGCATTGTAAGGCACATAAATTTTATTGCGTATACGTAGTGTTTGTTGCATGCAGCTGGTCAAAGGAAAAAAAAACAGCATCTGCCACTGGCTCGCATGATTTTTAAAATTTATTTGCCCGGCCAAAATGATGACGTTCTTCTGGCGGCCACTTTGCCTAGTTTAGCATTCCCCTCAACAGATGCGGGTGTCGTTTTCAGCTTTCAGTTTTCAGTTTTTCATGGTGCTGGCACAATGACAAATTACAAGTTGAAAGTTGAGTGAACTTTGTCACAATACTGTCCACTTTTTGGCAATGTTCCCTTACATCTTTTGGTGTCCCTATCATATCTGTTGATGATGTCTTCTGTCTGCTGTCAGCTGCCGTTTACGATTTTGAGACACTGTCCAATCTCTGGATGCAGTGCGGACGGCCTATGAAATTGATGAGGCTTTTGTTGTTTGGCAAATGAGGCGCAGATAAGCGTCAACTTTGACGCCCTCTTGTTGAGCATTTGGTTTGGTTTATTTTCTATACATTTTATTTTATTTTTCTTTTTGGGCTGCTGCTTTGCTTATCAACACAAATTCTCATCTTTCTCTCTCTCTCTCTCACTCTCTATCTTAGTCTTGTGCCGTTTGTCTTCGGCTTTTGCCTTTTTGCTTGGCACTTGAACCCAATGAACTTTCATTTCTTTTTGATTTCTTAAGTGACACATTTGTGAGCATTACAGGCCATTCATTTGAACCCCATTCTATTTAATATTTTGTAATCCATCTGAATTGTTATCCTAATTACACTTTTTTTCTTGACTACCTTTAAATTCCCGCCTGATTCAATTCTGAATAAAAGCATATCCTCAGTGCAAGCAGCTGCATTTCAATTGCATTTTCACTTTTCCCCTGGGCGCATTAGACTTTCAGATAAACCGAGTCAAAGATGGATTCCCTTTTCCAGACTGTTCTGAATCCTCAGAGAAAACACAGACGTTGAATGTGCTCCAATTTCAGAGCTTAACTTTCCTTTTCCTCTCCTTGTTTTTTTGTTTTTTTTTTTGTTTTTATCAAGTTAAACGAACTCTTGGCTTTGTTTTTTATGCACCACATTTCCTGTGTGTGTCGCTTTAGCCTTTTTAGTTAATCCGCAAAATTTTCTAGCATCATTCATTTAAATCAAATCTAGCTACAATTCTAGTTTCGTTTTTTTCTTATTCTTGGTTTTATGTGCTAGAGACGACAGTGTTTATTAAAATGGCAAAAGGAAGACCTTGATCTTTAGATTATCACATCAATAAATGGTATTCGTTGTTATTGTCTATCAGTCATCGCCTCTTCGCATCTTTATCGTCTTCTATGGGCCTCGTCTTGGTTAGATTCCAAAGCAACGAAAACGAAATTGAAATTGAAATTCTACATCTCCGTCTACGTCGTCAAACGGAAACTGGTGAAACCAGTCAAACCGCCATTCAAGTCGAGTCCAAAAGAACTTCTTGAACTAATTGAGAGTTGTCATACGCAGACAAAAAAGATAATAAACATTAATATATCATTTGGCATTTGGAATGCAATTCCATTCAATCTTCCCCCGTCGATAGACAAAATGTTTATGTAAATTCTAGTATTCATTTTAATTACGAGGGCGAGTTGTTAAGTCCGTAGTTACGTGATTACATAAAAAACGATTTGAACTTGAAATTAATAGAATGCGTCATGCAATGTATATAGTTGAAAAAAAGAAACAAACTACCCTACAATGATATAAAATAAAATTAACTAAAATGTGTTTGATGTCGTATTTTAAAAATTAAAGATACACTTTATTTTCTATATGCAATATTCTCTTCTCTAAATCTTAAAATTATATGCTTTGCATATTTAAATTTTCTAGATCTTTATAGGGTATACTCTAGTCAATAGTCCACCAGCAAATACTTGCCAAAAACTGAATTTGTCAAAATAAAACCAACAACAATATACGACAGTGGTTGCCGAAATTTTAAAGCGAAAACTGTTTGTTTAGATAATTTTAAGCGGTTCTGAATTAAAATATCTTAATCGCATATACAGGATATTTTCTAACTACTAATGCTTGCAGCTAACAATCTGGAAAAGCCTTACTACCGGAAAGACTAAATAAAAGTGTCTTAAGCCTTAACTCAAGGCATCTTCTAGTCAATAACTTGTATCTAGAATAGTCTTCCTTATTCTGAAGATCTTCAATCTCAACTCCCGGCCTTCTATTGTATGAAATGATGTACACAATGTTCAATAAACTTAGTTTAGTGCCAACGATTAGCATTAAGTGCTTGCCACAATTGAAATTGAATTGTTGCAGAAGTAGGGTTCATTTTGCCATTGTTATTGGTGTTTCTGTTGCTGTTGTAGTCGTTCTTGTTAGCCAATTCACTAACTGAAATCCGCTTGTCAAAGACAATTATTAGATATCTGTGACTGTTATCCCTTACAGCACAGACACACCCACTCAATGAGGGATAATTGTGCGTTACGCATACGCCTGCGTGAGTTTGATTTTATTGCTGTAGCCCCGGGGCCAAAGCCAAATTGTGCGGCCAAAGCCATTTTTGGGGCACAAGGAAGCCAAGGAAGCAACAAGAATAAAAAGGAAAGATAATTTTGGGTTCACGGAAAGTTTTTCTGGCGAATACACCCACACTCAAATCCACACTCACAAATTGATTTGGTGCCTTGTGGGCGGGCATTCAAAATGAGGGCCACGGGCATCATTCATTAATGCGCCCTTGTCAATGCCAGGATACTGTCAGGATACAGAATCCGGCCGACTGACCGACCATATGTGCTTGGACATATCAAGAAGGACTCGAGCATATTGTAATCAATTGGCTGAAATTGTCGACGTAATTGATTTCGGTGCTCACCAATGCTAATTAAGTTTCCCAGCGCCATTATATGATTTCCTCAATATTATTCATTATCGATTTGACGATTCGTAACATATGTATGGCAATTTTTGTAATAATAACTAGACATTTATGTAATTAATTTATACTTCTTTTAGTAATCAACAGGCATCTGAGATCATATATTATCCTTAATCTCCTGGTCGATTGAAAGGAGCTTGAAAGTCTTTTGGTCGTTTATCTGTTTCAAATTTTAGCTGGTACCATTCAAAACAAAACGCTTCCGACTTTAGCCAGTCGAGTGTTTCGATGGGAAATTTAACGGATTTCAAAAAGTTTAACGCCTCATTTATTGTCGATGGCATTGGAGTCCGTGTGCGGGTTAACATCCGAAGTTTAACTAAGAATGAAGTATGGTATTAATATGAAAGATAAAATTAATTAGAACTCTCTGATTCTGATGAAAAATAGTCTTAATTTAAATAGAATTAAACAAGAAAGAGCATAGGCTAAAATGCCTTTATGAACTATTGAAATCTACATGATAATGCTATATTCTCACTTTAAGTTATAATCTTTTTATGCTGGAATATAGCTATATATTTAAATTCAATTAATTCACACAATTTACAAATGTTCTAATAATTTTGATTTATGATAAAAACAATTGGAGGTCCAGACTATTCCCTGTCTGCTATAAGATATCTCTATCTAGGTTATCTTGTATCTGCTAGTTAGATAACATATGATCTTTTTAAATAAACTTATTTCTTGATAGTCTCGTGATAGTTAATAAATAATCACAAATTTTACTTACGTTGGTGTGCTTGTTTTTCCGGAATATAATTGCAGGCATAAGTAATAGTAAGTGAATCATGGTTGGTGTATAGAATATTAGTCTGAAAGTACGCTAAATGGGAGTTTGTTAAGTGATAATAATGATAATAATATAATTATTTAATTAAATGGGTATACTTACTACTGTTCCTTACATTGTAAGAGGCACAACGTCTCTGATATCGACTGAAAGGCAATGGAGTCGTTGCATAAGCGTACCAAAAACCAAGAAGCTGTTGACGAAAAAGTTATAAAACTATTTTGCTACACTTGTATATAATAAAATAAATTGTTTTTTAAATTGTTTTTTAAATTGTTTTAATATTACCTTATTTTTGGTGACATTCTTCATTAACGGCATATCAGGGCATTCATTTACTATAAGTCTTTTATAAATGGAACTTTCCATTTGTCGGCTTTTCGTATTAGCCGATACATAGAACAGCATAAAAATGAGAAGTCTGAAAGCAAGGAATAATCTATAGATGAGCTGTTGAGATTGTTTTAACCAACTTACAAACTATACTGGAACATATTGTTCTACTGTTTATTCCCAACTCAGATTAAATGTGCTGCGAATAGATGAAAAACAATGAGAATAATGTTTAAAGCATTCTAATTCAATTAGCTTCCGTCAATTACAGTCAAGCGTCTCTATAGCGAACATCTTTGACTATTAAGTTAATTTTTAGTGCAATTACTTGAGCTGATTCACAGTGAGATCAATGTCATTTGTTGCGCTTCTCATTCAACTACAGTTTTAATGTGATTGATTTGTCACGGTCATGGTCAAGGTCTTTTATCACTTCCTGTTGGGCTTAACTGACAAATGAGTTAATTTGTAAAATAGTTGGCAAAATGTTTCAGTCGTGGATAGTTATTTTATTTTTTACTGCATTCTAGTTTTTCCTTTAATGTGGAAAGCTAACCATGTTGCAAGTGTTAATCATGATCAATGGCTCTGTTGCGATGACGGCAAAAATTAGTAGATAAGCATCTTCAGTTAAGCGGCAATAATTCAATTACAACTTAAATTTTAATTATAATGTACAAATTTAAATTCATGAGACAGCTGACCATATTACGCATACGCAATGTGGGCCAAAAGAGTTGTTATAATTAATAATATGGAAATTCTGACTCATGTAAAATTATTTTTAAGTATTTGTCATAATATATATTGTATTATTTAGTTTATTGACTTTTTTTTTTTTTTGGCAATTTTGCACAACAATTATGCACGTAACCTTTCCAAGTACAGTGGTAACGCCCCGCCCTCTCTATACAGTTGAAAATCACAGCAAGTCGACATCTGATGATTTATTCAATTTGTGCTATGAAGCGTAAACTTTTTGTTTGCCTGTTGCCATTTGCTCTGACTTGTTCTTGTTGTTGTTGCTCGTGCTGCTGTTGTTATTATTGTTGTTATTGTTGTTGTCGCTGCTGATTTTGCTGTTCTATAGCAGCGGAAGTTCGTTGTGTGAATCTATCGCATCGAGTCGTGGCCCCTTTGCCCTCTGGCCTCCATTTTCATTTCACTTTAAATGGCTTTTCCACATGCTGTTGACGTTGACAGTTTGCTGCATATCATTGAGCATGGAAGCATTTACCATACAACCATTTTACCACTCGTTTCCCCCAAAGAGCATTCAACAATACGAAGGGAGACTATTCGATTTATATAAATCCGCGGAAAACCTATCAGAGCTATGAGAGTGTAAAAACACAAGTTTAAGTGCAGCCTAAGGGTATCTGATAGTCGTGTAAATGATTCAGGGAGTATCTAATAGTCGGATAGTGCAGTACTGTATTTAGGATATTTGCACATGACTATGATGCTGATTAAAACTCGATGTTTGGAAAGTCTAACTGGAATATAATAAGAGCTTTGCTATAGTGTATCTTGGGTTCTCTTAAAATGCGTAGTATTTTTTATGAAGGCTCAACCAATAGAATTTTGCGTGTGCTAACTTAATATAATAAATCAAAGTTAATTATTTAGTAGCCCACTGTTAAATATTTAAGTTATTGAAAATATTATTAATTTTTTTTCTGCAATCGCCAATGCAGTATGCAATTTTCATATCCTTCCCTATTTATATTTTTATGTATAAATGTTGACAGGCTATCTGCAAGTTGAGTACTTTTAAAATTTTTATACATTAACTTAACCATCCGTTTTATAAACATGTTTACCCCTATTTAATTTCGCGAAAAACAAACTTTTTATTCAGAAAGTTCTATGAGAAGGTTCGAATCACAGCTTGTTGCATACTTTGACACTTGGTAAATTTATTATTTGTTGTTAAATATTACAAACAACAAATGTTTGATGCTTTTACATCGCTGATGCTGTCAGATAAAATGACAACAATTACGACAATTTTTGGTTGCATTTTCTCTTGGACTGTCTGTTTTTCTTTTCCTCAGCACTTTTAACGACTCTTCGGAAAAGTTGTGCAATGAAATTAACTAATTACAGTTCAATTTGTCTTGTAATTTCTCTGAGAGCTTGGAGAGTGTGAAGCAAAGTTTCAACAATAATCAAATGGTGTTTAATAGTTTACACCCTAAAACTGATTGTTGTTGGAGATCGCGTATAGTTTAAAGTTTCTTTTATTCACGTATCATAATTTTGTTTGCTCAAGGCAAAACGTGCCAAAAAGGTGTATAAGTTATGATTTCACTTGGAAAGAAGAAAGGTAAACGATGGAAAGTAAAACTTCATTAAGGCATTCATGAAAGTCGGCTATAGTTAAGTAAATAAGACATTTAAGAATAGTATGTATATATGAAATACAAGGCCACCGCTTATTGATGGTAAATTTTACTGGCAGGGAATACCACTCTTGAGAGCAACCATCAAAGCTATGGCAACGGTAGGAAGTACAACTAATGAACAATCGATTTTCTTGAATAATTAGAAAATATAATTACATGTAAACCAATCCCTTGTCAGTTTTTTAGAAGAGAATATTCAGCTGAAGCCGTCAGCAAAACTTATTGACAGTGAACAACGGTATTGTAAAATTGATAGTATACATAAATAGCTGACACGATGTGAAGGTATTCCAGCCAACTTAAGGTAAGATAACCCAACATTAAGTTATTTTTCTAGCTAGAAAGTGCAGTTCCTAGAACATAACTTAACTGGCAGCTACTTTGCAACATTTGGACAAATTGCAGCGACAAAGTGGCAGACAATGTGTTGGCCGTATAAATTGCATTAATGCCAGTTAAATTAATTACTGTCAACACATGCGAGGCGACGGCAGTAATAACAACTGCCAGACGCAAAAACTAAAGCAGGCCAAAAGCTGAAGATGACGTGAAGAAGGCGTGGTATATGAGGCGAGAGTGAGAAGAGTATTTAAGAGAGAAGGGAAGTATGAGAGGGGGTGATGTACACCGTCGAGCGTGTAGCGAGCATAAACACAAAGTCATAAAGTTTTTACACAAAAGCATTTAATTTTATTGCATTTTTGGGCAACAGCCAGTTGGGGCCGACAACAGAACTGGACAGACGAGGGAGACAACTCGACGACGTCCAATGGCACGAAACTGAGAAGTGAGAAGTGAGAACTGTTACTGGGTCCCGACGCTGGTGCTTGTGCTGGGCATGGTCTACTGGACAGATGGGGGCCAACTTAATTTGGTGCAAATCAAGCAAAACTGCAACAGCAGCCGGCGAAGTCGAAACTAGCTCACCCAACTTTACACAATGCGAGGCAACTTTTGATTATGCTGCTCTCTGGCCTGTAAACTGACTCACTGACTGGCTGACTGACTTGCCGTATGACTGACTGACTGATGTTCTCACATAGCTCATGTGCGCGTCTCGCTGACGTCAGCTTCTAAACTAAAACATTAAGTTCCGACATGCATTCGCCAACTACAAGAGAATCTCTTCAGCATCTTTTATACAAAAATTTCCTTGTAATGGAAACCCAACAAATGGCAAAATGAGAAAATAGTTTTCTTTCGTCTTATTTTTTGGATCAGCAGCATGAAATTTAGAACTGTGCGTAATAGAAAATTTAAAATGCGTATACGTAATATGTATGAATATCCAACAAGTGGAACAGCAAAAGCAGAGGCGGAAAACTGCAATGAAAAATTGCAACTAAAATGTTCGACAAAATTTAAATGATATTATATATAATAAAAGATATCTTAATTAAAGGAAATGGGGTTAACTCTAATCAATCTGATTCTAACTCTGATAAAAACATTAAAAGTATAATTTGTTTTGCTGTTCACTTAATATTATAACTTTCAATTTCATTTTAAATTTGTTTTTTTTTTTAAATATCTACGGGGTGGACATCACAAAATAAATTAATTTTGAATTCGTTTCATTATTCATTATTCTTTTCAATATCAAGTAAGCATTAGATAAACATATTTAAAATTAAATTCGATTTGTTGTTAATTTAATATTCATTCATATTTAAAATTCATTTTAAATTTTATGATTTAAAAAAAAATTCTGGAGTAAACATTAATATTTTTTATTTATATATTACAAACTACTGTATCAACTATCAGAATATGTAGCTATTTCCTTGATAATACACACTTCCTTCATTTTATGTCTACAGGGTATAAGAAGTTGACCAGCTGTCGCATCCTAAACATCGCATTCTTATGGTTAGTCCCTATGGTAAGGAATGCAGCAATAAAAAGAACACTCTGCTCTTCCGTCCCGAATGTCGCACACAAAGTACACTAGCATATGCTGGGTCACCTAACCCAACCCTCACCCTCACCCTCACCCTCAATCTGCTTTCACTCCACCCCACACACTCAGCCTCCCATCCCTCACACCCCCCGCTATGCTCTTGATGTTTCAAGAGCGAACCTAAACATACCAATTTTGCTTTAGTCAGTAGGAAGATCTAACCAACGATAGACGACAGACGCCAGCAGTTGGAGTTGGGGTGGAAGTGAAGGTGGGCGGGGAATTATAGTAGGTAGGACATGGCCCATGGCATATGTCTGGCATGCTCATTAGGGGGCACAGCGTGGCGTGGCTAATGTGGCAACAAGCAGTAGCAGCAGCAGCAGCAGCAGCAGAAAAAGCAGCAGCAGAGGCAGTAACTAGGGTCGGAGATGCCCCTCGGGGTCGGCTGATTTTCATTTGACTTTGCAGGCGCTTCTTTTATTTTTATTTTTATTTCTATTTTCCTCATTTTTTTATTTTGCCCTGGTCTTCAGTCGCACACTTTCAACTTTTATGCTCTCTCCGTTTTTCTTCGTCACTTTTATTGTTTTGTTTTCACTGCGGTGGCCGTCAACAAATGTTGTTCTTGTTGTTATTTTTGGGTAATTCAATTTTCTGCCACAATTTTCATTTGGGCAAATTTCAAATGACTGAAAACAGGCTTGGATGGTTGCATTGGATGAGGCCTAAACTGGAGCCGCTGGAATTCCCATTTCATGCACAATTTGTTTAGGTTTTATTTTTATTTTGCCGCATTGTTAAATTTAGCTATAGCATTGGCTTCATCTTATACTAACAACACAAAGACAAAGGAACATTTAATCTAACTGCCAGATGAGTCAATTTGCCGTTACCAAACTAAGGGTAGCTTAGGGTTGCCATCACCCTATACTATGATGAATAGTTCAGCTTTGCAACTCTGCTCTGATAACTAAAAGAAGAACAAGCTTAGTTTCTTGCTTAAGTTCCAAGTCAAAGAGCGAACAATTTTAAAAAGCAAAGAGACAGATGAGGCTGCTCTTTGATTTGCCGCTCTTTATTTTGCGGCGAATAAGAGAGCAGCGTGCTAACAGCGTCTGTTAACATATAACAGCAGCTGTTATAGTCTGTGTGGTCGTTGTTGTTAAGCTGTTGTCATCGCTCACAACTCGCCGCCAAATTGTGTAGAAAATTTTAATTTTCCCCAGAGTAACATTTGCTACATTGGCTGGCTTGGCAATTTTTTTTATTTTTTTCTTCTTGTTTGTTTTGTTTGTTTTTGGACATGAACGTGCTTGTTAACAAGTGCGTGTGAATTGCTCTTTTAACCTGAATAATTTTCATTTCTATATATTTATGTATTGTATACTTTGTATACTTGTAATCTGACGTGCAATTTTGGTAGTCAACTTTGTTGACTCAACTGAAAGGCAGCGATATTGTAGCATCAATCATGGCAACTATAAAGCCTGAAAATTGCATTAAGAACTGACAGACGATAAAGGGAAGGTTGAAGATGAGAGGAGGAACTGGATGACGATTGTGGTCACCATGTGGAAATCTGGCTAAGTTAACATTTAGGTGAACAACTCTGGAATACAAGAATATCTATTATCAATTCGAATCTCGTATAATAAATGATTTGCAATTTGCATTTACCACAATCAACATTCATTAATTTTGTGATTTTGTTTCAACCCTTTCTGTGTGCGAGAAATGGAAAATGGACGGCAGTATGTACAGAAAGCTTAACAAAGTGTAAAATCAGAAAATAACATAATAATAATAAATCTAAAAAGTTTACTTTAAGTAAGATTGGTATTTAAAAGACGCTTCCAATTTATGTATTTATAAGAACTCCTAAGAGTTTACAATAAATTATAAATAATTGCCACTTTTATGGTTATGGGCCCAGAAAATAAAAAAATTATAAATATTTTCCTTCTGGTTTCCCCAAAGTTTTTTACTTTCCAGGGTAGCTTGAAACTTAACCACAATTGTCGCTGACAGTTCATTTCTAAACAAATATATTTATATTCATGTTATGTTCTGTTGCAATTGTCCACACACCCTTTTTCTATATTCTTGTCTCTCTATGGCTCTTACTACATGTGTAAACAAATAGCCACCGCATTTTTTTTGGCAGCCATTCAAAATGCACATTGCTAAATGGGTAAACAATTATTTGATATTTGTTGTCGGTTTTTGGTTGTGAAGAGCATAGCATCTGCTATACACTGCGTCTACGATACGGATGTGGCAAAGGCTGTAATATAACAACAACATCCACATCAACTGGGCAAAATCAAAAGGAAAATGTACATTGATAGTTAAATGTAGAACACGCCTTAGAAATAACCTTTTATATCCTTTTCCATTTCAATCTAAGTATATATTGAAACATTCATCGTTTGTCTAGGTAGACCATGGATTTGTTGGTTTTGTTGTGACCAGCCATACAAATGTGATTTAGGATTTCTGTATGTGTGTTATTGGCCACATCGACAAAGCAATTGAATGTTTGATTTATTGTTCTCAATCTCTGCAGTTGAGAATTTCTCGATAAAGAAAAGAAAGACGCAATGAATGGTGTGAAAAATGGACGAAAAGAGTTGAAATCTAAACAGGTATTTACTTGCATTCTTTTAACTTTACAAAAGCTTTTACGATAGCAGGATAAAGAGTTAAGCATTGCACATCTTAAGGTTGGTAGAATAAAGCAAACTGTTTTACCTTTACTAAGCATTGATTTTCAGAGTCCAATTTTTTACGGATACAAAGATGTAGCTTTAAAAGTTTGAAATAATTCCAAGAATATTTCATTTAGAATTTAGATCAATAAACTTAGCAGACTTTGCCAAACATTCGAAATTCTTTACAAAATTGAATCGAATTAAGCCCAATGCCCTTGTTGGCTTCACAATATACTTCTATGCATATTAGTAATCGATGAAATTCAATTTAATTCCTGATGTGCGATGAAAATTTACAGTATTTGAAATAACCGAAATAACTGATATGACAAAACAGAAAAATTAAAAATAGTAAGTAAAAATGTGAGTAATTCCCAGGGATTTAAACCGAAACGAATAAAGGCTTCAGCTACGGTTACGGTTATGGTCGGGTTTTGGTTTTCGGTTAACGGTTCGTACAATTTTGTTAAATCGGATTCGTAATGGTGAACGGTTTCTCCTAAGTTTCGGTTTCGAAATACCGGTATGATGTGAAAAAAAACCATAAACATCCAAAACAATGCAATAAATAAAGAAACAATAAAAATATTTTAATTTAAATAAAATTCAATGATCACTTAGAAAAAAGGATACGTAATCATCTGCATTGTTTTCATGCTAAATTACACTCAAGTACGTATTTAAAATCTATTCCAAATTTAAAAATTCATTGAATTTTAGTCGCTGGAAAAAACCGAAACAAAACGTTATTCATGAATCAGTGTCTAAGCGGTTATTTGGGCTTGAAGAATTTTGGTATATCGGTCTCGGAATAATATAAAAGTTTTTTTTATCGATTACTGTTTTAGTTGCGGTTACAAGTTGCAATCGGTTAATATCGGTTAGCGGTTAAGGTTTGAATCCCTGCTTATTTCGTTTTTAATTTTTTTGGTAATGACTTTTTCATATTAGTGATTTATTGAAGTAGGTAAAACCTTTTATAAATCTTTGCACAATAACTAAGTAGTACCAACAATAAGTCAATCAAAATAGATGAACTAAATATTAATATATATTTGTACACTCTCAACATCAATAATGATATAAGCAGAAGGGTATCAATTGGTAACATTGGTAGCGAAAAAAACATGCTGCATGTTCCTTTGGTGAGTGTGACAGTGTGAAGTGTAACTGTGTTGTGTGTGTGTAAATTGTGTGTGTGTGTGTTTGTTGAGAGTGTGTTAATGACAAGTGTTTTCATGTTTCTACGTATGTATACGCCGCGTAATGACAGGGATGTCGATGAGTATAATGACAACATCAATGCTACTGATGATGCCAGGCTGACTGAAAGGCTAAAAGGACAGAGAGAAGGAAGGAGTGAGCACATAGTGAGAACCTGAGAGAGTAAGAGGGAGAGTGATATGTAGAAAAAGAGAGAGACATCCTCTATGAATAGAGGAGCACTTGGGTAGCTTGTCGCGGCCGTCAGCTTAAAGTGCTTGTTAGGCGCTTTTCTTCTACATGTTGTTGTCGTCGTTGTTACTTTTGTTGTTGTAGTAGTAGTTGTTGTTGCCTATTTTGCTATTCGTTTGCACCATTGATGATGCTGTCAATGCGAAATTGAGCTCCCAGCATAAACACATTGTCAAATGACACGCGTGAGTGCTCACGCACGAGCGAACACGATAGCTACTTCTCATACTTCACTTTACGTCTCTAGCAATCACGATGTGTTCATTTTACAGTTTGATTCAGGTTGAATCAATTCATTCTTATCGTTATGTGCTTTTCTTTTTTGTTGCTGTTGTTGTGATTTATTGTTGATTCTTTGTTTGTTATTTATTTTTATTACAACGCTGCTCATATTTCAGACTGTAGCAGTCGCCTTAATCGTTATCGTTACACCGTGACCAACCCTCTATTTGGCCCCCGACCTCATCTCTGACCCACCCATTACGTAGCCTAACCTTCAGATGCCTGATGGTTCCCTTCGGTGATTTTGCAAGATGTTTCTGACGTGACGACTGTTGGGACTTGGAAACTAATTTCTTCTAAATACTAAGGGGAAAATTATATTAAAATAAGAGCATTTGCAAGTACATATTGAAGTATACATAATAGTATGTATAGCTGTGTCTTTAATTTGGATAAAATTTAAGGATTAGCTAAATTATTTATCAACCAAAAGTCAGATATGATTGCAATATTTTTGATAGGATTAAAATAATTATAATTAAGTTAAGGATTTATAAACCTTCATTTTATTCCTTATCCGTTAAAATCAAATCAAGCAATTGTATTATGAAAATTTAATTTTACTATTTATTTAACAGTCGATTTTCTGTCTAAAGTTTCCCCAAATCAATACTCATGTGAAAATGTTTTCATATTGGGTTTTTAAAGATTACAAATTAAGTTAATTTAGTAAGGCCTAATTTAATTGTTTATGCCTTATAAATAAAATAAATTACTTTAAAAAACATATAAATATGTAAGATAATATAATCCTATCAACTTGATATAATATTATCACCAATTAATAACAATATTTATTTATATCACAGCCTCCACAGTGACAAATGTGTGAACCATTTGAAAGTCGATTTTCCATCTATAGTTGCCGTCAAGTCAAGGTTCAAGCGAAAATGTTAATAAGAAGCACTTAAGACACGCACAACTGAAGCTCAAGTAGCGCAAAATTCATTTGAAATGCAAATGAGAAAATTTCCTAATTGAAAACTTTAGCACATCGGGGTCTTGTCCAACAACTTCCGAACGGCAGTCAGTCTTTTGCTACTTTACTTGCTTTCTCAGATCTTCCTACAATTCATGGCATTATTTGTACGCTTTGTTGTTGGAGCTTAAAGTGTTAACTCACAGCTGCCAATTCAGAGGCATTAATCCAACTAGACAAAAATGGCACGGGAAATGCAAGTCGTGCTTTTAATTAGGATTTCAATGGCAGGCAGACAACATGAAGAGAGAGGCAACTGTAGCTATTAAGTTTTGCCAAACGAAAGTTAAATTCACATTGACAACCAGACAAGAACACTAAATAGGCGAACGTGCGGAAACGCTAATTGAAATCTGTCTGTGACTTATGCCAAAAACTTGTTAAGAGACAACCAGGGGCAGAGGCAGAGGCAGTGGCAGAGACAGACTCAAGGCGTCTCAAAATCGGAGGTTAGAAGTCGGCCAGCGGGCAGCAGCCTGCTGAGAGAATCAAGATAAGTCAACTTGCCATTCAGAAGTAGAACCAGGTCAAGGTTGTCAGCGTCA
Organism: Drosophila neotestacea; assembly: GCA_035044365.1. Classification (NCBI taxonomy): domain Eukaryota; kingdom Metazoa; phylum Arthropoda; class Insecta; order Diptera; family Drosophilidae; genus Drosophila; species Drosophila neotestacea. The sequence continues at coordinate 393,418 of JAWNMD010000327.1, forward strand.
TCAAAGCCGTCAGCGTCATCGACAGCGACATCTGGCCAAATCGAATTGTTGCCACAATGCCACAAATGCTGTGCAACGGGTTTGGGTTTCTTGTTATTCCAAATTTTGAACAATATCTTAAGGAAAGTTAAATATTTGGTGTAAATAAATATATCGGATGATCTAATTTTTAAAGAAAAGTGAACTGGACCTAGTAATAATATAGAATTTATAGGAAAGGGAAACAAAGTGATTTGAAAATTGACTTTTTAGGCAAACGTATTGCAGTGTAAACAAAAAGATAATTTCTGGGCCATTATTAGTATAACATTAGCAGATATATTGAGAAGTCCAAGACAAATTTGAATCAAGGCTGCAAGTCTCTAAAACATGCCAAATATTGGAAAAATATTTAAATATCATGTAAACAAAATATTGTTGTAAGCAAAAAAAAGAAAAGTCCTCTTTATACTAGGAAAAAATATTGCAGTATAAAAAAAACGTTAAAAAAACTTTTTGTTATACTTGATACTTTAGGGACTCTAAATACTGCCTTCAGTTGTTTAACGATGTTGTTGACAGACAGCTAAATCATCCCGTTTATTTTCCATGGTGAACTGGAAATCGAAATCCTCAATGCATCTTTAGTTGGCATCATCAAGTGCAACAGCATTTTCTTGCAATGTCACATTAGTTTTTCTCGAACGGACGTAAGGTTAACTAGTGTGAAGCGTCAACGCTGCGTATGAGTAATGTAATTGATGCTGGCAATTAACCAGCCAACCAGCCAGTAAGTCAGTCATCGTTGTCGATGTTAACGTCTCTGCTATCGCACAAATCTGGAAGGTAGCCACACTCTGAGGTGTTGACAGGCTCAAGTTCAAGTTTTTGTCAGGCCCATAAATAATGAGGCCTCACCAAATACTTAACCGAAGTAAAGGCAAAGGTAATAATTATAAATTTGATTATTTTTAATCAACATCTCGTGTTGTTTATGGTCCGCTTTTCGCAAATGCTTGTCGCGGATTAATCTTTTAATTTGGCGACCCATGTTATTGCACTTGTCTTTTTAAAGTTCTCACTCTCAATCCGAACTTTGTAGTCAGCATTTGGGTTCAAAGGTTTAACAACTGCACTAAGTCCGTCAGTCAGTTAAGTGGTCCAGACTTTAAAAGTCCATAAGAGTTGCTTCTCTGTCTCGGTCTGGGCTGCAGCACTTTAAATATTTTTATGACGAATTTACATTGAAGCTTAACGCTTTTGTCAGGTGTCAGGTAGACAAGTAAAGATCAGAGAACGTTAATGCTATGATGAAAATTACCAGAGAAAAGTGGTTTCATCCAAAGTTGTGTGCACTTGTATTTCAAATTAACTTGAACTTTACTTTGCTTAATTACAAGCCAAAGATTTGAAGTAAGATTTAAGAAAATATTAAAATTAAGAGAGATATGACAGATTATAGAAAATATAATACCTTCGATTAAAAATTTAATGGTTTTCTTTTTATATAAGTTAGAGAAAGCCTTTGATAACCTTTGACATTTAATCTAATATTTTCCTGAAAAATCGTTTCTAGTCGAAGAGATAGAAATATTAATCAAGGTAAATTATGCAATATATAAATTTTCAGCAGTTCAACTTCAAATCCATTTCTGTATCTATAAGCCCATAACAGTTGTAGTAAAATCTTTGCTGTCGAGATCAATATTATTCGCGTAGTCACAATACAATCAGATCAGACAAATTGTTGATGAGTTTGCTGAGTGTGTTGAGAGTGTTTTTACACTCATAAGCAAGTGCTTGGTATCATTATCATTAGCAGCATCTGAGCATTGGCTGTAAACAGACAAATTAAACCAGTAATAATAATAATGATAATAAAAAAAGGAAAAAAAAACACCGACGAACAGCAGCTAGTTGTTGTTGACTTTGACCTTGTCGTGCAGTGTTCAGTCTGCTTTTTATATATTTTCTGTGTCCGCTACAGATTTACGACGATATTGATGGAAAACCAAAAAAACATAGTCAAAACTCGTCCACTTCCAAAATAAATAAATAAGTACCTCTGAACTCTCTTAGAATTTCTAATGGGCTTAAAGCATGCAACATGCACTCATAATGAATTAACATATCGCATATGAATTTTGAAATTCATATTTATGTTTGTCTGTATGACATGTTAATCATACGCACCATGGTACGGCGTTAAATTGCATTTCCTTATGGGCGACCTACAAATCGCAAAGCTTGCACTAAGTGAGTGTCATATTTTTACTAATCTCGTTGCTGGAGCAACAACAAAAACTACAACAACAACAACAATAAAAACATCAAGAACAACAACAAGTACAAATATAAATACAAAAAAAAAACAAGAACATCAACTAAGCAGCGCATGGCGCAAAAACAATTTCAAGGCCATTGACACAGTTCAAGCGAGAAGAGCGACAAAGCAAGAGAGAAAGAGAGAGAGCGAGCGAGATAGAGAGAGAGAGAGTGAGACAGAGGGATAGTTGGGGGTATGAAGGGCATTCGAGTGCATATTGGAGGAGCTTGGCTGCTGCGATAAACCATGCAGCTGCCAGCTATTTCTAGTCCCCAACCCTCTTCTCTCCTTTGGCCGACCTCTTTCTTACTCAGTTTCTAACAAGTGTACGAAGTGCAAATGTTTAGATTTTCCATAGTTATAGTCAATATATACACTTACACTTACATGGTTATATAAATACATGCAATCTTAGCTGACGCATTTCAACTATTAAAGATTTTTTAGCACTACAGAAGCAGAAGCCACCCTTCTTTTGCTGTTGTCAAGTAGTGTGCTCTGAATTTTATACTATGTATTTATGGTATACCCTGTAAACATTGCATAGAAATATGATTTGGTATTTTATTTTATTTTTGTTTGTTAGACCCAGTACTTTAAAAAAGTACAAATGGGTCTATTACGTTTGTGCAAAAAAAAAGTGCGTAACAGGCAGAAGGAGGCGTGGCAGACCCCATAAAGTATATATATTCTTGATCAGCATCAACAGCCGAGTCGATATAGCCATGTCCGTCTGTCTGTCCGTTTGTCCGTCTGTCCCTTTTTTGAAAACCTATATCTCAGAGACTATAAGAGCTAGAGCTACCAAATTTGGCATGTACGTTCATCTGCATCTTGCATTAAACGAGTTTGTTTTCGATTTTTGCCACGCCCCCTCCGCCCACGTAAATTTGAAACAAAATTTCAAAGTCGAATAACGAAAGCTCCTTTAATGCTAGCGATATGATTTTTGGCATACATGATAAACTCTATAGTCCAATCCTGTCCTGAAAGTTTTATCCGGATCGGATAATAAACGGATAGTATACGGCTGTTCAAAATTTCGAAAATATGAACACCTAGATCTCAGAGACTATAAGAGCTACAGACACCAAATTTGGCATGAAGGTTTATCTATATCTTGCATTGATCAAGTTTGTTTTAGATATTTGCCACGCCCCCCTCCGCCCCTAGAAATTGAAAAACAAAATTCTAAAGACGAATTACAAGAGAACCTTTAAGACTAGCGCCTTGATTTTTGGTATATATATTACTCGCTATAGTCCAAACCTGTCCTAAAAATTTTATTCCAATCGGTTGGTAAACGCGGAAGTTATTTAACTAACAATGTTACAGGCAAAAGGAAGAAGAAGAGACGCTAGCGGCCTCTATGTTTATCAAGTGGCGCCATCTATTGATGGTACGCAACATTGAAGAACTATCTTTAGTGAACGCTTTGCACTCAAAAAGTACTGGGTCTCCTACTGTCGAGCTTGCTCCACTGTAGCTTACTGCATTTTTTTATTTATTCACTTACACCCTAATGCTACAAGGTTAACTTTTATTTAAAGCACTGCAATTCATTACAATAACAGTTGGTATAAAAACTGTTCAAAGTTTGGGTGGATTAAACGACGTTTTTTTTTAATACATTTTATTTATTCATTTATTTATTGTTTATTATGTGGCAGGAATGTCTACAAAATTCTACTTTTTAGCGTCACTAAAGATATGATTAATTGAAAATAGATAAGAAAAATAACAGGCAGGAAAAAACAGCCATGACTGCGGAAACATTTTTGTTGCGGCTCCTGTGAATTGAATTTGCCACACTGTTAGTTTAACTTTCAGGTTGTACCCCGTAAATAATTAAAATGTATAAAAAACGATGGAAGTCACGGATTTAAAATTATTTATTATTGTATTTAATGCTGTAATACTGTACCTTTAGAAGCCCCAGTCAAGGGCTTTCTCAATTTCATACCACTCTTGTTCTTTTCGACTTTCATACCTTGACTAACTTCTTATTTAAATATACATACAGAAAACAAAAAGTCTGTTCAATAAATAATTTATTAATTAATTAATTGTGTTGCGTTGTGTTGTGGTTGCTTTTGGGGCTGCGGTGCAAAGTTGATTGAACTTGTTTAAACACGAAGCAGCTCATTTTAAATGTGCTTGCTTATGGATATACAAAGCACAGTAAAGCAGAGAATGCCACAAGCAGCAACAGGAGACGAAGAAACCAGACAAGATCTCAGATCGAACCAAAGAATTGTGTTGTGCCAACGACATATAAACAATTTAACTTAAATAAATTGGTTAACAGGTAAAATAAACAAATTAAGCGCAGAGTTCGATAAATGCTTAATATATTTCTGTATGTGTTTTGTTTTTGTTTTTACTTTATAACCAAGAGACAGAAAAGAAGAAAGGAAACACAAAGGGGGAGTGAGACAACTCAACAGTAATTTTTAAGAAAAAATGATTATTAATGTTAATTAACACAGATAAGTCTGCTTTAGATAAAAGTGTTTCACTAGCAGATACCCTGTACTTAATTTTATAATAGCATTATTAGTTTGAATTATGTTTGTTATCATTAAAAAAAGTTGTACAAATTACTCAGTATTATACAGTTAAAATATGTTAAAGAAGAATATAAAGCCATATATATATATAGCAATGATATGGGATCATTTTTTTTTTGGTGAAATACATTGTAACTCAAGTAAATCTGTAAGGACGAATAAATTCCCGAAGATTCACGCTGGTCTTAATAAAAATATATACCCTTTAAGATTTGAACGGTTAGCTATCACATGTTCCACATAAGTATTAAAAAATGTATACTCTCATTAATAGGTTCGTTAAACATACATGTGTGTAGAAGATTAAAAAAATAGATAGCCCCAAAATAATTGTTGTAGAAAAAGTGTATTCAAATACGTTATCTAAATTTATTAATTTTTTGTTGTGCAAATTAGTTAAAAATTTCAACTGGTGTTTTCTTTTAACAAAGTCATCAAAGTTAAATGTTCAAAAATTTGGAAATGTAGAATCTTGGTTTTGATTAGGTCTTCGGTTTTTATAGGATGTTTTGTACTGATGATATCCGTTCTAAGTATGTAGACTTTGAACAATTTCTGTGCTTTTTATGGGACAAATCTTATGACAGGTTGCTTCACTTTTTTTCTTGCAAAAGCTGCGAACGAGAATTAAACCGAAACTTTATATGCTTTTTGGGGGTAAATAAAATAAAATTACATACTTTACGAGTCTTATGTAGTACATATATTCAAGCCGAGTGGAATCGAGAGGAATATCGTCGAGGAGGGGCATTTTAAATACCAGTTGTTCTTCTTTTTTGTTGTTGTTACGTTTACTGTTGTTCTTGTTGTTGTTTTTATCAAAGCCATTCTTTAAATTTTCGACAATCTTTATTAACACGCCAAAAATTCGCTTGAAAATCGTCGGGTTTGCGTTTCGCGTCTCGATTCAAAACTTTTGCTTCATTTACAGGTAAATCTGCTTGATTTTGGCATCATTTGCGTCATGCAGCCGAGGGGTGCAAGATGTGCTCCCCCTGCTCTTTTCCCTCCCTTGGGTACACCGCACCTTCGTTTCATTTGCAATTTATTAAAACGAAGTTGACCTTGAATTTGGTTAAAGTCTTTTAACTTTAATTCAGCTTTCGGCTCTTGCGAGTGCTGTCTTATTTTTTTTAATGCGTCGTCGTCTGCTGATGATGATTCTGTTGATTACTTTAACGATGATGTCCATAAAATGTGTTTCAAGCTCGCACTTTTTCGGCAAGTTTGTTGGCAGCAGGTTTAACATGGCCAAAACACACAGAAAACAACAAACCAAGCGAGACAAATCCACATTTTACTCCCGTTCTCTGTCTACTTCTATTACTCATTTCTTTTATCCAGTAGTGCAACGAGTGGTCAGTTGTTTACCTCATAAATTGACCAAGTTCATCAGCAGTTATAATAACATTATCATTTTCTATTTACTAGACTGAGAAGGAGAAGAAAGCGCTTCTCGGTTTTAGTTGATATCATATAAAAGAAACATTTTGTTGTTCAATAATGATTAAAGGTAATAAACGTTTAGTTTCCTTTTTTAGGTAATTTATTATTGACAATTTTGAACAGTTGACACAACAAATATTAGGTAAATAAAGCTCACTTCAATTTAGTTTATTTTGAGAAAAATATTTTAAAATTTTAAATTAGTAATACAAAATAAATTGCACTTTATAACATAAAACCAACCAATACATAAATAAATCGGACTTTAATCAAGTTAACTTTTAGAAGGATGTTTTAAATTGTATGTCAGTGACAAAAATATATTACACTTTTTAACATAATAAGTCAAATGGTATATACTGTATTTTTAGAATAATAATATTATTATTGAAATTCTAAATTAATGACGAAAATAGATTATAATTTAATAACCTGTTTTGTCAAATAATAGATTAAATGAGCTGACTTTAAATCCGACTATTTTTAGAAAAATAATTTTTATAATTCTAAATTTATGACAAAAGCATAACAATCACACATTTAATATATGTTAAATATATTATAGATTATTTTTAGAAAATCAAATTTAAGTATTCTAAATTTATGGCAAAAGCACACTTATCACATATTTAATATAACAGTATTTAGGCAAATTTGTTTAACAATAATTTGTAAAGAATTGAATCTTCGACACGCATAACTAAATAAATTGTCTCTTTTTTTGCTATCTTTTAATCACACATTTTGCTGTCTCGCTTGCTCTTGTGACACTTGTGTCTTTTAATTAATCAGCTGGCGCCCACACACAACGATGACGTATTGAAATTGTACTATTGTTTTATATATTTATACATATTTATTAATATTATTTCTTTTTGCTTTTCTCTATGCACTATGCTTCGCATTCATTGGACTGTCGTTTTTCGGCTTGTTTTGTTATTTCCGAGCAGTGAACTTGCCTCAACTTATTTGAAAATCATACACATTTACGCACCTACTCATACATACATGTACCTCTACAAATATAGTCCAATTATTTCATATATATATTATTTATTCATTGCTTACGCTACCGTTGTATATATGTAGGTATATTTAGTTGTATATAGATTTGTCTATTTGTTGTAGCTTGTTTAAAATGTTTGCTCATTTCACTTGCGTTTAGCTCTATTTATCTGCTTAGGAGGTCATTGTCATGGAATTTGTTTATTTTCATATTTCATCTCCACCTCGTACGCCAATTGAATTCTCCTCACTTCTCTTATTATTGCTATTTCGAGCACATTTATTTAGACATTCAAAAGATTTTCATTTCACTTAATTTTATTTAATGTGTGTCACACTCAGTTTTTGTTTTGTGCTGCTAAGCGAGTAAACATGTCAACGGAAGACTTCTTGTATTTCTTTTAATAAGTATTTTTCGAAGCAGCAATAATTAAAATATTTTGTATTCAAGCTGGCCCTATAAGGTCGCTGGAAATTGAAACGCTTAGCAACTCTATCAGCTTAAGAAATGGAAAATTTCACTTGCTCAATATGTTTTCTTTTTCTTATAAGGAATGTGATGATGTTGTGTTAATTAGTGTATTAACTTTTAAAGAAGAGATGATTCAAGCTTGTCTGTCTCCATAAATAGATTTAATGTTCTCAAAGACTTTTAAACATTGTTTGAAATTTGTTAATGCTTTCTGGCTTAGCTCTCTCTTAAGAATATTCTATACATTAAAATGATGTACTAGTATTCCCCTTAATTTTCAAACCCAAAACGTGAAAATTTAATGAGCAATCAGTTAGGAATATCTCACAAATCTCCATCAATCCTAAAAGAACCCAGCTGTAAATAGTTAGTTTCTTCCTTTTTATCGAGACACAACTGTCATTTACTTTTCTGTTTGTTTTCCTATTTTCCACCTTGATACTGTCAATTACTCGGGTTCACTCAACTTGTTCAGCTTGTCACAAAGAAACTGAAAAGATGCGGAAATCAAATCTCTGCGACATAAAACACAATTTCTAAGTGACAAAAGGAGAAATTGTGAAACGTGGCGAAGTGTGTGAACTGCATTTTCCATCAATGTCAAACGTTAAAAAGATTTTTTTTTTACTGTCGGTCATTCAATTTTTCTCTGAAAGGCAGGCGGACACGCAATCCTATATTCATCACCTCCATCATCATCATTAATATTATTATTTGCAATAATTTATATTAAATTATTCGACTCGCTGCACGCTCAAGTGCAACGATAATAAACAATAGGCATGGTTAATAAAGAATAGCCACAAGTATCTGACAGATACAAGCCCAGTACTCGTATATAAGCATTATGCTGTCCGTATCTTGCTCTCTCTATCTCTTGGCAATGTCAACTGCGTCTCCCATCATCATCAGCATCAGCATTAATTCGCAAATGATTAATTCTCGCATTGTTCTTCTTAAAGGCGCATCTGTTGCGCCAACGACCGTACAGACGGTCAGAACAGACAGACAGACAGACAATCAGACAACCAGACGGCCATCCATCCATTCGGTTAACCATCTGGAAAACTGACCAGCCAACCACCCACCCAAAATGTCGCAATAAGCCTCAATTAAATAAAAATTGCACACCGACAACGGCATCAAAATGTAATTTGTATTCAATTTATTGTAGGCCACGCTGAGCTGCCTTTAAAGTATCTACATACAAACATATATCGTAAAATATAATTAAATTTTCTGAAAATATAAAGCGATCAGAACTTTGGAGGGACAGTTTTTTCATATGGTAAATAACATTTACTGCATCTTAAATTCATATTCTTAGACAAGTTTATAGAATAACCAGCGTACTATATTTAATGTAATAAAGCTGTCAAACCCTATTGGATTTATATCAGCAAAATTATAAGTAAAATATAGTATAATAACAAATTAAAAATCAGTTAGCATTAACAATTTCACGATGGGGCTGGGTGCATCTTTTCTTTTCAAAAAAGAAGAAGTAATTTTCAATTATCTGATAAAGATAAGGACTGCGTATGACGTTTAGGCCAATAGAACATGAATAATGTACGATTTTGATGAAAGGACAGTGAAGAAACAACCCACGTCAACTTTTAATTATGTATTTTCCATCATGGAGATTATTTTGAATTTTTCCTTTAGTGTTTAATAAATATTCATCAAGTTTTCCAACTCGCCAATCGTCAGTCAGCACAATGAGTTGCAAGTATAAATGTTATTTATTCTCATCACTAGTAAGTACATACTTATAATGTATAAGTTAAGATACATTCTCTCCTCTATTACATGGGTTAAGAAATAAATTCCAAAGCTTTTATGTTATATCACAATATAAAGTCGGGGTCACTTCCTTTATATAAGTTAAGTTATAAATTCTATAACTTTTTAGGTATTTCACATACTATTCCAAATTATTTGCAGCTACTTAAGGTAATTTAGAGTACAATTATTTGAGAGAATCTTTTGGGTTGACATGGCAATGGGCGAGAGGTACTGAAAATAGTGTTTTGTTTGTTGAAAGGTCACTTTCATTGTACAGGCTTCATTTGATGATGGAGAGGGGAAGGGAATTAACATAGAATTTGTAGCATGCCAACCGTTTCCAGCACTTGACATAGGTAACCCCACCTACCATCTGGCAGAGAAGCATCATCATCATCATCATCCAGAAATATGGCAATAACAAAAACAAGCAGGCAAGCAAGTCAAGTTTATCTACTCGTATTTGTCTGCCCTTTTGGAAGGACGACCCACACATAGATTTACATATTTGTATACACTTCAACATACACACACATATACGGAAAGAGAGACTCTTAGAGGGAAACCTAAGCCTAAGCAGATCCTGGGCAAACTGTTTACTTTGGCTAAACGCACATAACCAGCCAAATATTTGATATTGCCTCTTTGATATGACTCAGCAGAAGAAGTAGATGATACTTTGGCCAGACCATAAAGTATCTTTAAATTCAATTTTGATGACTCGTCTGAAGAGAGCTGAGAGAGCTGTGTGTGTATTAAGTGTGCACTTGACTAGATGCTCGTATTATTGCATTTTAGCCCAGTCCCTAAGCCAGAGCTTCAGTCTAAAGACAATAACAAAGCCGAAACCGGTTCTCAGACACAGATACAAGTAACTCTAACTGTGTGTGTGTGTTGGATTGTGGTTGCATCTAATATCAAGTTCAAGGTCGCTGGAAACGTGTATAGCTTGCATCGTTCGCTACTTTAATAAAAAATCAAATAAAATTAACGATCGCTTGGGCTCTCTCGTTTTGCCTCTCTCTCTGGTTTCCCGCCTCTTTCTCTTTCTTTTTGCTGAAATTATTGGTTATAGAATGTATCTGACAGTTTAATTTAAATCGCTGGCCTGCTATGGCATAGGTTCTCACGAATGCACACCCACTAACAAAAATACACTAGACAGTTAGACAATAGCTTGGAAAAAAATGTAGTATACGCCCCATAGTCCCATCAAGAAACAGGTGACTAATGATACGCTGTAAATTGCTTGTTGGTAATTGGAAGCTGCATATTCTATGGCACTTTTTGGTGCCAGTTTGTGTCGTTCCAAAAAATGACTCAGTTGCACTTCCACTGAATCTATAAAACAAAAGAGAAAATTAACACTATAGGTATTCTCGAATTACTCATACGCACCATGTTGCGATGTCCCTCTGGTTGTGTTTTTTGCGAACAAGTTACAACAAATAATGAAATTTAAACCCAAAATAAATGTATGTATGTACTACCATGTACATATATATAGGATGTGTGAAACATTTGCACGCAATTTCATTGAGAGCCACAACATATGTTGGCAACAAAATGCATTTAATACAATTTAAAACAGAGAATCATTTTCGGCAACATTTCTCTCTCTTCCTCTATTTTTACCAGTCTTTTTCTGTAGCTGCATTCTCACATTTAACTAGATTTGGTTCTGGCTTTTAATATTTGCATTTGAATTCACACCGCTTTGAAAATGCTGTAAAAAACCCCCAGGTAAATAATTGTTCTACATTTAATTGTTGTCGATGAAAAGTAATTTAAAGAGAATTCGCTTGCATAAAGTTTAACTTGATGCTAATTGCATTGATTTATTTAAGTAATTAAGTTTGTTTACGCCAAAGATAAAGTGTCAAAGTGCTCGACATGCAGATACGCTGTAACGAGATCCAAGCAAACAACGAACAATTTCAAACAAACTCAAAGAAATTTCAGAGTAGAGGGAGTTAATTAAAGAATTGTTGTATCTTATTGATTCTAGATGATTTAATTCAACTTTTTTATTTAAAGTTTATGACACATTTTGTTTAATGTTTCCAATTGCTTCACTTGATATTTAAACTGTTTTGTATGCATCGATATATGGTGGTTTTTTTTTATTAGGAATTATATTTTGGCAATATACATAGACAAAAAAAGCCTTCTGACTATATAAATTAGACGATATCATCAAAGTCAACTCTGCAGTGGAAAAAACAGACAATTAGATAAAATGTCAGACTTACAGTCTAGAACAAGTCGACCTATACACATAGTGTAAACATTTATTTTAAACCATTTTTAAATTCAATTTAACTTAATGCGCAACTCAAAGCTGCGGTTAATGCTGCATACTATAAAGAAGCACATACTCTGTATGTATGTGTACTTGTGCGCCAACAAAAGTGGGAAAAAGCCGGGAAAGCACCCAAAACGAACGCCGGGTAAAAGGCAATTGCATTATTATAGCCGTTCATTTCCTTTGAATGTGCATTTGGCTATTTTAATGTGATAAAGTTGAAAAGTATAGACCTAGCGATTGCCTATAAGAGATTGAATAACAACAAACATTAATGTATAGTTGGTCAGCATATAAAGTTAATTTTGTTGAAATTTTGAGCAAATTTACAGCTGAGTTTTCTTTTTTACTTTATATGAAGCAACTCTTATTAATTCATTTAAAGGATATAAATCCTTTTGAAAAAGTCGCTGCAAAAATGTTGCATACTGTTCCCGTCCGTTGTTGTTTTTTGCTCTCTGTTGTAGTTGCAAAAGTTTACAATAGCAATGTTGTTGAGATGTTGTTAGTTTGCTTTCTGGTTTGGTTGTTGTTTTCAGTTCGCTTACAAAGCGAATATTTTCACCAAACATAGGAAGATGGAGATGTAGGGAGATGAAGAGAGAGAGAGGAAAAGAGAGGTATATACATACATGTGTGTGTAAGTGTGTTGGTATGGGTGACCATGAAATATTCACACAACGAACGCTTCCACTCAGCCGATTCCGGTCTCTTTGTGGACTTGGTTGCGACGCAGATTGACGCTTCATTACAGAGCAACGTTATGCAATCCGGGCCCAGAGCAGACACACACACACACATAAGAGCTTTGTCTGTATGTGTGTGTGTGTGTGAGAGAGATAATTTGACGATGAGGCCTGCTAACATGTGCCCGCTCCCTGGCTCACACTGTCCGACTTTGTACACTGTACACATTGATGGCTGCTTTTCATGCAGTTAGTGCATGCTGAGATCATCAGGCAGCTAACGAAAAAAAGCGTTCTACGTTCTGTATTCGCCCCGTGGAACGGCTGACAATTGTATATGTGTGTGTAGATCTGTCGTTCTGTCTGTCCGTCTGTTTGTTTGTTCGCTTGGTTGTTGCTGCCCGTTGGCTGCGAAGCGTAAATTGCAATTATTTCACATGACATGACTTTGGCAGCAGCCACGGTGATGTTGTCAGGTACCAACCTTACTCCCTTACTCTCCTTCCTCCCATCCCGCCTCACTCTAATCCCCCTCTTTAAAAGTGCAAAAAAGTTAGACCTTGGGGTTTGGCGCGACTAATGTGTGGCAATTACTGAAGTATCTAACTAAACTGCACGGCAACCAAACTTAAATTGAAATCAAAAATTCGTATCAAATCACATTGCGTATACGCAACGACATAAACTCGTATCGATAACCAGAAAACCACATGTTCTTCATTTTGGTGCTAAGAGCGTAAAAATTTGCATAAATAAATATATATTACCTCTGCGCTAAGAACTGTTCGTCTTTTGCCGTTTAGCCGTTCGCAGTTTGCACTTGTTCGCCAGAAATGGGTTTCTGTGTGGTGCCAAGAAATGTTTTCCAGCTTGTCGCACCGCTGGGCAAACAAGATCCAAACAGAAATCGAAGAAGAACAACAAGTGACGATGCTTACGACTCACTCACGGTTAGCCTTGATCGTGTTTTATTTTATCTTTATTTTGTTTTTCGGCATTTCGGCAGTTAAACGATACAAAATAAATAATACAATACGAAACCAGCAAAAGAATTTCTTGTTTTTTTCTTCTTCTTATTATTTCTCTATATATATATATATGTTTTTTTGGTCTTCTGGCATTGTATAATCCGTAAATGGGTGGGCTGACAGCAGAACCACTTGGAGTTTGTACTGTGGAGTCTGCGATCAATTCATGCCCATGTCTGAACTGAAGATTGAGTAATTGTGAGTGCGTGGAAAACTTGACAAATCTTAACCATAAAAAAATAAAACTTAAAAGCCGCACAGCAATCTATCTAACTATGTCATCATGGCACCCCATAGAAGTTGTCTCTTCGACCACCAAATGTGTGAATCGATTGGGAGTCTTAAAGTTTAGACAAAGATTACAAAAAAATCTGCTAAAAACTTGTTCAATATTATTTACAACTTTTTGTTGAGCTGAGAGAACTTATCTGACAAATAAGTTAATAAATGTATGTAACAATTAATTTAATATTATGTAAGTGGTCTCTTAGCACGTCAATTTGTCGTTCTTTGTTAAATAGCATCTTAAAGTCGTTCAGACAATGTGTAAGAGTATCAAAACATCGCTTCGTTTCTAGTAATTAACTGAATATTATTGCAATATATGTTTTATTTATTGATAAATTCATTACATTAACTTTTAGTTTGGGGGCATTTCTCTGTTTTTTATTTTTGGGATTTGTCAACTTGATTTCGGCTAAACTGTTTCTTACATCTCCTCATCTTTTTTCTTCTTTTGCGGCGGCCAAACGAACTGTGGTTTAATTTATTTGTACACTTTATTTATTGCATTCAATTTAATATACCCAAACCAATTTTATGGCTACATATTTTAGCATTTTACGGCTCAAGGAGAGTGTGATAGAAAGAGAGAAAGAGATTGTGTGTGTGAGTTAAAGAAGATAAAAGAAGAATGAAAAAAATGGGTTTCATTTTCATTTCTTTTTGCCAGTTGGTTGACAGCTGGCCAGGCTGTTGAGTTCTCGTGTTTATCAATTGTACATATGTATCTGTATCTGTATCTGTATCTGTATCTGTAAATGTATCTTTAACTACAGCCGTAGCAGCAGCTGTATCTGTATGTATGTATATCGCATTTCGTTTACCAGTTTTGGGGTTTTCAAGTACAAACCACGATACGAATTTGGTCATTTAAAATTGCGGCGTTGTCTTGGCCAACTCGCTGATGGATGGATGGTTGGATGGTTGAGTGGACGGACGGATAGATTTTGTTTGGTCTGCCTGCTGGTCGACTGTCTGCCTGGCTGCCAGCCTGCTTACAATTGTTGTCATTGTCAACGTGTTTTACTCTTCTTGACGGGGCGTTACCAGCAACAACAACAGCAACAACAACAACAACGAAAAGTAGCAACAACCACAGCTTTGTCTTCGACAACCACTGCAAATGACCCATTTAACGGGCCAGTGCACAAGAGCGCCGCCTTGGCTCTTGGTTAGCTGTTTAGACCATAAAGAGAGGGAGGGGGCCTAAGCCAATTGAGAACGTGGGAGATTTACTAATTCAAGTACAGCGTTTAAGCGTGTTTCTTTGGTCTTGAAAATGCAGCTTCGATTGATTTAAACTTGGCTAATCTAACCAACAGTTCACTTGTAATTGTCCCTCGTTTGATTCCACAAGATTTAATTATTATTTTAATTATATGCAATCTATGGCCAAGATATTTAAATGCAAATTTCAAATGAAGTGTGAACTGCAACTGTGCATCTATCTTTGTCTCTTTCTTTTCAAGTATCTACGGCAATTAAGCATATCCATTAAGCACGTTTTGAAGTGAGCCGACAAAAGCTTAAACTAACTAAGTACATGCAATTACAATGGCAAATGGTAAATGGTAAATGGCGTTACAGTTTGGGGGCAAAGTTGGGGATCAGTTCTTGCAACTAATTTTCTACTTGACTGAAAGATAAAATTATATAGCTTGACCATAGCAAAGATTTGATGTTTGCTTATTACTCATTTCATGCGAGAAACAACAAAGCAAGAAAGTTAATTTGTTTTTCTTATTCTTGTTATTATTGTTGTGGCTTCTGTCAGCCATTTTCTGTAATTTATGTCAATCATTTGTTGCTGCTGTGTTTTTGCATTTGCATAAATTCATTTGAATGTCTACTGGCCATTTGTTTGTTTATAACTGAGCACAATAACATTAGCGCCCCGACAAAATTCCATTGGATAATCGTACTAAACCTCCATTCAGAAGTTTCTTCAACATCTATCATATCAGTCTGGTGTCATCTCTGTGTCTGTTGTTTCTCGCTGCACAGACAAAGCTTCAGAGGTGCATATGTACATAACTGTATTCATATGTTCACATATTTCTACACACATGTACCACATCCATGATTTTGGATGACACTTTCATACTTCTTCTCTAACAGATGTCACCTCAAAATTACGACAATTTCCTATTTTAGCTATCTATCGATCTAAGTAAAAAAAACAATAAAATAAATCTAATGTTGGCTTACAATTAGTGATTCAAGTTTAACAATAGTTCTATTGATACTTAGTATCTGATTTATTTCCAGATATTTGATATTTACATTTATATAATATATTTTTAGACCCAGTACTTTAAAAAAGTAAAAACGGGTCTATTAAGTTTGTGCAAAAAAAAAGTGCGTAACAGGCAGAAGGAGGCGTGGCAGACCCCATAAAGTATATATATTCTTGATCAGCATCAACAGCCGAGTCGATATAGCCATGTCCGTCTGTCTGTCCGTCTGTCCGTCTGTCTGTCTGTCCTATTTTGTGTCACCTAGATCTCAGAGACCATAAGAGCTAGAGACACCAAATTTGGCATGTAGGTTTATCTATATCTCCCATTGATCTAGTTTGTTTTGGATTTTTGCCACGCCCCCTCCGCCCCCGGAAATTAAAAAACAAAATTTCAAAGTAGAATTAAAAGAGTCCCTTTAAGACTAGCGCCTTGATTATTGGTACATATAATATACACTATATATATCCAAACCTGTCCAGAAAATTTCATTCCAATAATAAACGCGGAAGTTATTCAATTAACAATGTTACGGGCAAAGGGAAGAAGAAGAGACGCTAGCGACCTTTATTAACTTCGTGGTGGTGCCATCTATTGTTTGGTACGCATTATTGAAGAACAATCAATAGTAAACGCTCTGCACTCAAAAAGTACTGGGTCTCCTACTGTCGAGCTTGCTCCACTGTAGCTTACTGCGTTTTTTAAATACATTAATTTTGATTGTAATATTATTTTTTTATGCTCTAAAAAAGTATATTTAATAATATAACAAAATATTTTTATGTTGTCATGGTGATAATATTAATAAGCTGTTAAAAAATGTAAAGTATTTAATTATATTTAGTCAATTATTTTATTATGGTTGTTAATTCGAAGAAGTTGAGTTAATTCTTTAACATTTTTTAATAATCCCAGCTAAAAATTTGCAATTATTATTTAATTATCTATAAATAGTTTGGAAAAACTGAGTCGTACTACCTAAGCCCTATAGATTAGCTAATCTTATGCAAAACTAGTTATACACTATTTGCTAATCAATTTCGTATGCATTGGCTGTTTATTACTTTTGTGCATAGTTTTGAATTTGCTTAGCAAATAATTTATATGTTTATTAAGAACAATGTGTTTGTCATATGATTGAAATATTTTTCCAGCAGATGAACAATTCAAAACTGGTTCAATTGCACAGGGAAATAAATGTTTTTCACACATCGAAGCCACTAGGGTTTTGAAATGTATTTTGTTGTTATTTTATGGTTGATTTTAGATTTAAATATTCATATTAGTAATTAAATGCATAAATTGTTATATACCGAATCAATTTAGAGATAAAACACTCATTAAGATGACATTCCGCAAGTCAGCTGATGGTAACTTTAAAAATCAATGTTTTAGCCTATTTGGGAATTATTTCAACCGACATAATGAAATCTATCGGACATAAAGTGTTTTTACTAATTTATGCCCAAAGAGTTGAGTAAAAGTAACAACACGAGATTTAAAATCATGGGTGCTCTGCAGGAAAATAAAATCCTTTACAATATCAAGTCCTTAAAGTATTGTGCATTCCTGAGAATGCTTAGGTGCAGGATTAAATTCTTCACATTCTTCAGAAAGTAAAAGTGTCTTAATAAAACTTTCTTATCCTCGTAACATTCTGGGGTGAATAAATGAATGCTTAAGGAGTCCACTTCTAACACCCACAAGTTTAGCAGCTCATTAATCATCTGTCTATTATATATAGACTACAACAGAGCACGGCAAAACTGACGCAATCAATGGACTTGGCTCTCAAGCATCAACAACAAATAAAATGATCATCAGCATGAACATTAACATTAACATCGACATCAAGAATCAGGCATTAGACATTAGACATCAGACATCAGACATGAGGCATCAAGCATGTTGGCATCAATTATGCAAAACGGCAAAGTGTGAAAATGTTTTGAAGCTCTCTCAGCACATCACGGCTAAACACTTTGTATCTGTATCTGTATCTATTAACTGGTTAGCTCGTTTGCTAACTGACTGACTGAATGATATCTTTTAGTATTTGTACCGACTGCTCTAAAGCAAATACAATTTGCACGATTTTTTCAGTTGTATTTTTTTTGTTTAATTTTTTTGTATTTTCAATTTTGTAATTTAAGCGCGCGCGGACTGCCAGCCCATCTATGTAGATGCGAGAGTAAGTACGAGTATCTGTATCTATGTATCTGTATCTGTATCCGTTGGCATTGAATATGTGCCAGGCCATGTCATGGAGCGATGGTGACTCAATATGCCTACTATTAGTATGTGCACTTGTTGCTGCTGTTGTTATTGTTGTATTTGCATTGGTAATTTGTGTATGCACTTGAAATCAACTTGCACGGCAATTACTTGCATTGCAGCGCAATTTTTTCGATGGCAAAATAGATACAAATGCCAGAGAGCTAGTGCTGAACTTGAAATGTCAGTCGAATAGCAGTTAGGACAAAGCTTTAACCTGCTAATTTGTATGTCAATCCTTCATCCCCCTCATCCTCATCTCCATCTTCATCTCCATTTCCTTCCATGTAGTTAAAAAGTTTTTGAGTTTCGGATATTAACTTTAGTTTTTCTCTGGCTTTGTTTTATTTCTGTGTTTTTTTCGCATGCAAACAAAAATGTGACATGCAATTGCCACAGCAACTGTCATGCGGTTGTCAATTGAAGTCGCAGCTAGCCAACCTTGTGTGGCATTATTATTATTGTTGCTATTTTTATACCAAATGAATTTCCCATAATATAAAATTTCAAACAAATATTGCGCATTCGCCGCTTCGCCCGATGCCATTTTTTTGTATTTACCATTTTGATTAGAACAAAATTAGTTGGAGTGTCTCTTCCGTTCTTTGAAACTTGACTTGGCTTTTGATCTCTGATTTGGTGGAGTGTGTGTAAGTTTGATGTTTTTATTACCTTAAGATTTGCGAACCCATGTGGCTTGTTGTGGAAATGAAAGGCATCAAAAACCGCAACGGCTGCTTCCTGGTTGACCTTGTTCGTTTATTAAAATTTCCATCGAAGATTGAGGCAGGCGAAATGAAGTCGCGTCCAGTTTGGAGCCAATTCCTTTTGCACTTGTTGACCTTCGATGGTCGCCTCTTAATCATGCATATGAACCGAAGGACAGACTGTGGACGAACTGTGGACTGAGAAGCCGACAGTGAGAAGCAGGCGGCATAAAATTAAACACTTGAATCATAGCAACCGTGGCGACAATAATGAACAATGATGAACTCGATTAAAGAAGCCGGGTCCCTATGCCAAACCAGTTGACTACCAACAACTTACCAGAGCTCAGGCCCAAACCAGAGCACTTCAGTTAGTAAAGCTTGCTGTTGTTGTCCCAATGATGGCTTCAACTCTGGCTGTGGTGTTACCAAAAGTCGCTTAACCTCTTTGCTCTCTGCTGCTTCTGCTGCTGCAACATTAACCGGCGACATTCTCGTTTTGCCACTTTTGGATTAAGCTTGAAATATGCATTCATAACAGCAGCACAGAAGAGATACAATTTTTGCAACAACGCAATTTGTATACACTAGTAGGTACACGCCACTGATTGTGCAATTTGCGGAAAAATTTGTACGCAGTGGACAGCTTATCAAATTTTAGCTAACTTTGTTGTTAAGGTTTTTTATAAAAGCCAGGGGCAAAAAAAAGGAAGAAAGAGAGGTCCAAAATTAATAGTTATAATCCCACTTAGTCAAAAGAATTAACTTAAGTAAAGACTAGTAAAGAAAGTCTTAAATTTGAAAAGTAAGAATTGTGACAAAAATATGCTTACTAGTGGCGAAAGAGTAATAACTATAACAATATAGAAGCAGGTAAAGAAATAATCTCAAAACATCTGAAATTATGTCCAACATTGACAGCTAACGAACTTTTTGACAAAATTAAGACTACTTTTCACATGCAGGGTATCATAATTACCCGAAGATTCTCTGACACTCAAAGTCAGGCCAAAGTGTTCGATGTTGGGTTTTGTCAACTGGCTTACTGGCTTTTTGCATATTCTACTTTCAGCATAAACAGCTTGACCAAGGCCAACAACAGCTGGTCACCAGCCAAGCCCTCCAGCCAGTTTTAGCCTCATCTCATGAGATAGCGTTATATTTCATTGAGTCGATTGTCGATTTGCCGACTGTCGACTGAAGACTGTGGACTGTTGATTGCCATTTGCCTCATCCGTTTATTGTTCAATACAATAACTTTCTTTGTCGCCATATGACACAAATGTCCATTGGGATTTTATCTTTACTTTTTGACATTGATAACAAATCAGATCGATAGATTCTTAAGCTGTGTTCAACTTAATCCACACTTGTACCGTTTTGATGTTGCTAATGCCAACGTTTGTATTTATATCTTCTCGTATTTATTACCATATTTATCTCTCTTCCTTGTTATTACGTCAGCTTGGCAACTGTTATGACTTCTGGACTGCATATGGATTTTCCAGTAAGTGCCAAGTAACAATTGATGACCATTCAGCTGTATGACCAAAGTTGTCTCCTCGTTTTCCATTAAATTCTGTTCAACTTGAACAGCATACGCTTTTCATGGTTGTAATTCAAAGCCATTTGTTCAATTAATTAGTTATTAGTTTGCTGCTAATGCGATTCAGTTGATTTGTGAGTTAATAAAGCAATTAGAGACAATAATGTTTGCCTTTGTTTGGGAATCAACAAATATGTCGATTGAAATGTCTCAATCAAATCTCGATTCCACGAAATTATGATAACACTAGGGTAATTATGAAATGTTTTATACTATGTTTTGTTGCATACCCTGAAACTGACAGAAAACTAAACACTTTCTAAAACTGTTAAGGAATCACTTGTTAAATGAATCGAAAGAACTTTTTTTAATTTATAAAAATCAAGAGAACTTAGTTTGTTTTAAATCTAAAAGGCAAATGCTAAAGAAAAAACATGCCGCTGGGAAATCTCATCGAACAGAATCTCCCAACTGAAAACAACAAAAATAACTTGTAATATTAATCGATGAAGTGATTCATTGAGACTGTAATTAGAAAATAGCTCCAACCTTTTTATCTATTCAATAAGAGGTTAAGATGCTCTCTTAAAAATTTAAAAATACATTACTCTGGGGTATTCTTAAAAATGTTATATCTCTTTTATAATCTGTTAACCCATATTATTCGTACAGGATATATAAATTCGGTAATAACTGAAACTTTAAGTATTTACAGCTCATTTAATTTCATTTAGAAACTCCAACCTTTTTATCTATTCAATAAGAGGTTAAGATGCTCTCTTAAAAATTTAAAAATACATTACTCTGGGGTATTCTTAAAAACGTTATATCTCTTTTATAATCTGTTAACCCATATTATTCGTACAGGATATATAAATTCGGTAATAACTGAAACTTTAAGTATTTACAGCTCATTTAATTTCATTTAGACTAAGCTATGCTTTCCCCCATCAGATCCTCTCCTAGAAATTCAATGGCTTAAAAAGTTCCCCTTTTACAAACAAGTTGAAAACTGCGACGCAACTCATCAACAGCATCAACGAAGTGCATTGTTGCCAACTTCGTTAAATACCCGAATTTCGCATAACTCAAAACTAAAATCCACTTTGAAGTCCATACAGAAACTGAAATAAAAATAAAATATAGCGCAAGCTAACTTTGACGCGCCAAAGTTTGGATACCCTTGCAGTGCCCTGTGTAAGCCGTCAGATTTTTTACAAAATTTGTTAAATGTTGATTTTGAACCGATCGTTCCTATGGCAGCTATATGATATAGTAGTCAGATTTACACCAAATTTGGTCAGCCTGTTTAATCTAGTCAAACAAACAATGTGTATATTTGGTTGAGATATTTTGAGAAACAAAAAAGTTTTTCATACTAAATGTTGTTTTCGAACCGATCGTTCCTATGGCATCTATATGATATAGTAGTCCGATTTACACCAAATTTGGTCAGCCTGTTTAAAACTTAATCAAACACACAATGTGTATATTTGGTTGAGATATCTTGAGAAACAAAAAAGTTTTTCATACTAAATGTTTATTTCCAACCGATCGTTCCTATGGCAGCTATATGATATACTTATTCGATCCGGCCGGTTCCGACATATGTACTGCGTGCAGCAAAAAGACGGACCTGTACCAAGTTTCATCAAGATAGCTTCAAAACTGAGAGACTAGTTTGCATAGAAACAGACGGACAGACAGACAGACAGACAGACAGACAGACAGACAGACAGACAGACAGACAGACAGACAGACAGACAGACAGACAGACAGACAGACAGACAGACAGACAGACAGACAGACAGACGGACAGACGGACATGGCTATATCGACTCAGCTCGTCGCCCTGATCAAGAATATATACACTTTATGGGGTCTGTGAGGCCTCCTTCAATGCGTTACACATTTCGTGACAAAAATATAATACCCTCTGCAAGGGTATAAAAACTGAGTCTTAGTCCACAGATTCGAGGGGGGGGGGGGGCTTGGGATGGATTGAAATGGGCACGGAGACCACTAAAAAAAGTCACATGATTTAGCTGCGGTCAAATGGGCAAAAGTGCGATGACGGGGGCAACAAAAGTTTCCGCACAGCAAGAACAATAACAGCGGCGGCAACAACAATAACAAATAGCAATAGCAATAGTAATAGCAACAAAAAGTAATTGCAAAACACAGAAACGAAACAGAAAACTTAAATAAACGCTCGTACATTAGAAGCTGTTGTACATTTATAGATGACGAGCAGCGGGGCGACTATGGAAAATAAATCTTTACTGCGCCATAAGACGACAACGCGACGCGACGCGGCGTCCCTGTAATGGAGAAGCAGCCGACGTCTCAGTCGCCGACGACGTCGCAGTTGGCGTCGCTGTCGCCATCGCCTTTGCCTTTGCGTTAGCCTCGGCTTATCTGAACGTCGTGTTCTCTTCCATTCTCTCTTCTCTCTTTGTCATTCATCCAAGTGTGTGTGTGCGTGTTTAGTTGAGCTTCTAATGAAGATGATGATAATGAAATGAGCTTGTTGCTGCTGCTGCTGCTGTTACTTTCCCTCTTTCAACACCACTCCCTCTTCTAACACAACCCCAAATACTACACTCGCTACCCACAATCCGCTGCCTACGGCTACGGAGTCGGTCATCCACAAGCCGCAGTCCACAGTTCGCAATCCACAACCCGTTCATTTTACAAATTGCTTTAGCTGCACTTGCCGGTCATCTTGCTAGCATACATCGTTACTATTTAATACCCTACAAAACGCTGATACTTAAGCGAGCTCATTGAATTTAAAAGTGTGGAATATCTACTTAATGTTTATTTAAGTTAGTTAAGAGCATCTTAAACGAGATGTTTAATCAAATGAGTTCGATTCAATAATGACACAGTAGTCTCTTAATCATCTAAGTAAATTAATTATAAATAAATTGTTGTATATTATTATAATTCTTATATATATTATAATAAGAAATGTGATTTAAAGTGCCAAAAATAAACTCTCTTTATGCAAAAATTAAAATATTTTTTACTTTAGTTATGTTAAAAAATTAAAATAACTTTTTAAGCAAGTTCTTCTCATTGATAAGTACTTATTAAAATCTAAAGGTAATTAAACTTACATTATTTTTCCATTATCTTTTTTTTAAGTATTTGATTGTCACTATAATATACATTGACAAAATTAGTTCGAAAAGTATATCAATACAATATTGTAAGCCTGAACTAATTAAGTCTTTAAAATTGATCTGATAAATCTTAAGATATTTTATAATAACAGAGATCAATGCGTTGCACAAAGAAAAAGATTAAAAGAAATAATGAGGTTGAGACAAAATATATGTAAATGAAAGAAAGATACAAGAAAACATTTTTAAAAGATTGCTAAGAGCGAAATAAAGTAAAATTGAGAAAGCGAGAAAGCGCGAGTGATTGGGAGAAAAGGAAAGATGGATTATCTTGTAATGTGTGTGTGTTTTATTTTTGTAAGTTTAATATGAAATGCATGAGATTAGAAATTATCACTTCTGTTTTACATTTAAAGGGTATTAGTAGTCTCATTTTTATATTGAAAATTGTAGTTACATTTTTAAATCTATTCAATAAACTTTATAGGAATTACTACTTAATTAAGTAACTATAAAGCTGTGACTTAAGGGTATCTGTTGAATCGTGGACCTTTCATAGAAATAGTTTGAGCGTTTTAATTTCTTTTTATATGCTGTTGTTGCTGATCGATGCTTACATTGAAATACTTGCAAATATTTTTGTTTATTTTAACATCTTGTGGATGTTGATGTTGTTATTGTAATTGTTGTTGTTATAATTATTGTTGCTAGACGAGCGCTCGTCGTTGTCGATTTATTTCGTTTCGCTCGTTTCGGTTCTAAGTTTGCGTGTTGTTGTTCCAGGGTGATTTTGCATTTGCTATTCTCGATTGTTCTTGTTACTCTTGTTGTTGTTGTTGCTGTTGTTGTTGTTCAGCCCAACAGCATTTCAAGGTCTTTGTACTATTTGCTTTTGCCAAGTTTTGCACTCGTCAATGTGCAAGCTATCGATGCTATTGTTGTTGTTGATGTTGTACTCGTTCGTTTTCTGCATCATCTCTCACAGCAAATGAGAAGTTTTTGCGAAAATTTCTTCGCCCATCGCTCGTGTTGCAGTTTTTGCTCTTTTCCACTTGACTGACAATTTGATTGGCAGTTTTTGTACTTGTTGCTATTGCCATTGCTATTGTGGCTGCTGCTGTTGTTGTTGTTAGTGTTGCTTTTGCTTTTACAGCCCCGCAATTATATTTAATTTTATTATCGAAGATTGCAGCTAGATTTTCGCCTCAAGGTCAGGCGTGTAAATCTTTACCAGACAGCGCTGAGAATAGTCCGGGTCCGATCACGTAAGCAAAACTTTTTTCCTCTCTATTGTTGTTTTTTATTGTTGTTGCTGTTGTTGTTGTTGCTTTTCCAGCTAGCCGTTTCACAGTGAAAATTGTCGGCGTCGCCGTCTCCGTCGTATCAACCTTCTCGATGTTTTCGATGCTTCATTGTCGTGGCTTTTAATGGGCCTAACAGTTGTTGTTGTTGTCGTTGCTGTTTCAGTAGTAGTAGTTGTTGTTGTTGTTGTCAAAATTGTTGCTGCTTTTGCAACAATTTCAAGTGCATTTTGTAAATTTGCTGGTATTATTGGCATTTGGCTGTTGCAGCTGCCTTACGATTTATATAGCATTTCCTATTAGAAATTGTTTTTGTTATTATTTCATATTGTCATTAGTTGATCAGCTGATGAACTTTTGTTGCTGTTGTTGTTGATGATTGTCATTTCCTTTGCTTTGCCATAAATATGTATGTTCTAGCAGCCGGAAGAACAGGCGCACATAAAGGTTACCCAATCTAAATGGCGTATACATAATCTTAGGCACAATCAATGCGTATACGCAATATGTATTTTTTATATGTTATGTCACTTGGACAACTGAGGAGTAGTTGAAGCGAACTGTAATTTGTCAATAATATATTGCGTATACGCAGTGTGAACTTAAATAACTAAAGAGGAACAACATTCTGAATTTCTGAACATATTTATTTCTATAAAAATAAACAGAATTATTAATTCTGTTCACACACAATTTTCTTCATTTTAACTCAAGTTCGAATTGAGGTAGTTTTTATTCACAGCTTGATAAAATTGTTTAATTCAAAGAATTTATATTTGTAATTAATATAATGAATATTATTATATTATGACATGACTTGATGCTTATCAGGAAAACACAGACATGTAGATTTTATAAGGTCAGCGGTAACTTCTGTCAGCTTCCAGTTAAATTAATGCTTTTGGTCTCATCAAAAGTGTTCTCATCCAAGTACCATATGTATATATTGTATGATTACAATGCTGCGCCATCTCTCGAAGTCATCAAAGCAGGCAGAAACGCCCACAGAACACGCTACACTCCTAACTATCTGTAATTGTTATATTTTTTTTGTCGAGAAAATTGCACGGAGGGGGCGGCAGGCGTGTCGCCTGGGGTCCCATCATCATCATCTTCATCATTTTGCTGCTGTCGTTGACGTGGGCTCTATAACATTGCTCTGCACATCTTGCTCTCCAACTTGCTTGCAATATCACAAGCACAAACACAAACAGACACATATACACTTAACTACACACACAATTATATACAGATAGAACTGTCAAGGTTACGCATTCGCCACGTATGCAATGCAAAGCACAATGTCTAAACAAATAGAAGACGCGCAAGGCGAACGCAATGCAAACAGAGACGGACATGGACACTTGTGCAGTGGCCCCCTCAGCTGGCTTGATGCAAACAGACATACATAAATACATACTCACAAGTAGTGTGTTGAAGAGTCTATAGGTTTCTATTGCCATAGAATACAAATTGAGAGTTAGTTGTGTGTGAGAGAGGAAGAGAGAGAGAGACAGCTCAACGACGCCATAAAAGTGTCAAAAGTCTCAGAAGCCATGGCCAAAATGATGATCGTTAGCTCAACTTAACTGCCTCACGTCTCCCTCGCTCTCTCGCACTTTTAAATGACGCTAATTTCTTTGCTGGAGCACTCACAAATGCAACCGCCAACAATTGTATTTAGACAGACAAGCAGACAGACAAACCACCCACATTTGCAGCCATATAAAGATAATATGAGCTACTGTCTTTATCTGCCTTCTTTTGTCTTTCCGTCGAAGGTTAACAAATATAAGTATACCCATTGGGCATACTAAATGTATAAATTTTAAAAAAATGTAATAAGAATTTTAAAAGAGACTAACGATCAATATTTTCTCTGAGATAGGTTTGCTATACTTTAAGGATCTTAAATTAATTTTTTTACCAATTTATTTATTACACAAATTCTTGGAGCAGGACATTGATATTTAGTTGAATTAAATGTGTGTAGGAGATTTAATTCAGTGAATGGAGGAATTTGTTATAGGAGCACAGATCTCTCATTAGCAAGTTTAGCGATATTGTTCAGGTTTGATATAAGTACAAATCATCTTTTAACTTTGCTCATTCGCACCTTCAACAATAAAGTTGTAGAGTTGCCTTTTTTTTGACATCTTTTCCTAGTTTTTCAGGGCCTTACGTTTACTTATAAAAGAGCAGTAAAGTCATAGTTAATCAGTAGCTAGAGTCGCTGCACTTAAAGTATTACTGTTTTATAATTTAAAGAACATAAATAATCAAAAAGTTGCTTCACTCTATGTTGCTCATTACTCTCTGCAGAGAAACTTCATTAATAAGGTTTAGGATAGAGTGTTGAAGTACATTAATTATGAAATAGTTTCTGCTTTTCACGCTACGTAATACCTTAAATCTCCAAAGTGCAACCAACAGCTTAATTTAATGCATATTAATTACGTTCTAGTTGAAAATATTGTTAGTTATCGTGTTCTATTTCGAAATTAAGTACTTTATGACCGCATTTCACTTTTGACTCTATTTTATGTTGCCAAGTTTTTCACTGTATTGCAACAAAATTCTCATGGCCAACTGGGATGCCTTCTGCTACTTTATAGCCACGTTAAAAGTCTGCACAAAGTTCTTGCTAAAATATTGTATTTTTCAAAACTTTTAGCAGTTGGCACACAGCTGGAAAAGCTCGAAATAACTGTTGACTTGCCACAAGAGGAGAACTATATGATAAATGTTCGTGGAAATGTGATAAATTTGTAAATGGATTTTCCTTATGGCCCCCTCAACACGACTGCAGTTAATTGCAACTACTTCTGGGAGCATGAAAAGGTGGAATTTTAATTAAGCCACTGACTAAACCATGAATTTGTTAACAATCAAAGCGCAGCGCGTGCGAACAATCAATCAAGGGATGGGAATGAAACAAAATGAGAGAGGGAGGTTGGGTATCCTTCTGTGAGCCAGTTCGTTACTGTACAAGAATTTCAAATTGTTATGCAAATTTTACCTGCTTCCATGGCTCGTCCGGCAGTTTCCCCCAGAGGAAGGGAGAGAGAGAGAAGTGAGAAGTGGGAGGTATATCTGTCGGCTGCACACGTTGGCGAGAACAAAAGCTCCAGCAAACGCCATAATTCAAGTGGCCGCAGCGATTTCATGCCTGATTTCAATTATCAATACTCGCCCATTGATCTGAGGGGGGTAAACGAGACGAGCTGCAGACGTCCAACAATTGAACAATGGGCACAAATCATTTCATATGCCAAGCGTGTGGTCTTCTCCAACCTACCTCCCATCCCTGTTCCCCTTCTCTACCTTCTCTCTGACTGATTGGACGGTAGCAACCGGTCCGGAAAGCCGTTGAAGTCGAAAACTTTATGTTTCGAAACATTCAGAAATGCAATATTTTATTTGAGAGCAGACTTCGCTCCTTTTTTGCGATTCAATACGTTTGTTTTGTCAACTGTCAACGCTGATGAATTTAATAATTTAAAACATCAAAAATCGCAAAAAAGGGAAAGACAGACCGCAGACAAGCCAAAATCATTATCGTCTTCATCAACACCATCATCATCGTCATCATGGTCATCATTCGCTATCGATGTTGAACATGACACAAAAGCTGCAGTTTGCCGATGGGCTTTGAATAAAAAATTCGAATATATATAGCAAACGATTTGCAAACGATTTGATTGGGCTAAAACGAAGAACAGAAGTTGAAGTGTGGGCGGGTGCCAGGGCGTGGCATTGCAAATGCATTGAATTTTAAGCAATTTAAACGATTTCAATCAAATTTGTTGTGCCAAACAAAATCCAGCAAATTTGACAAGCGTCAGTTTTGCATGTCAACACAAATATGTAAATTCGTTTCGATAAATGTTAAGATTCTTTAAAAAATATTGGGTAATCAAGTGTTTGAGACTTTTTTTCACAATTTATTATGATAAGTTCAGTTCAATATTTATTTTACAGGAAATTTTCGATATTGAGCCCTTGACTGTTTGAGCTTACTCCTTAGTATATATGTATGTTCAATCGATTTTTATCTATTATTCCTCACCTTCTTAAATTCTTTATAGAATTTTCATTTATATTATTTGTATGAGTAAAAGAATTTTTAAAACTTAGTACTTATAAGGCTTACAATTTATGTGTTACGCATTTATTTAATTTTTTTAACAACAACAGACAACAAAAAATCTAAATGTACCTATTATAAATATAAATTAACTATTATTTCATTGATACTAAATTTTATCCATACGCAAATAAATTTTTTTTTCTAAATTGTTTTCAAGTTCATTTTAGTGGTTGTTCTATTATTAGAAATGGTTAGATTTGGGATAAGTTTCGATTATTGTTTCCGTTAAGGATCACTTCCAATAAAAGATATAAAATTCCTACTTCGTATCATACAAAATCTCCTTACCGCCTTGATTATTATAAGCAAGTAGATTATAATTTCCTACCAAGAGGGAAGTATGTGATTAAAATAAAAATCCGTATGTTACTGTCATTATGTTAAGTTCATGATTATAGCATGTAACTAAGTATTAGTAAGAGCTTATCGTAAACGCGATTTAAAAGCTAAACACTCATTAAAATGCATTTTGGTAGCTTCAACAAAACATTGCCAAACCATATTTCAATTGATGTGAAGCTCCTGCCACAAAGCCAAAGCTTGAATCTGAACTTAACTGTATTGAACTGAACTGAAAGCACATTGATCAATTTTTAAAGCCATCGAAAGAAAAATACCTTCCAAAGTGAAATAACAACAACAACGAGTCGAAGAATTAAAAGAGGAGGTGGGACAACAAAAGGTAGTCGTAAAACGCAAATTTGAAGTGAGGCACGTAAAGAAAACGTAAAATATTTGAAGCTCATGACCAAAACGATGGTGCGAGGTATTGTATTTTATTGAAAATTCTCACATATTTATTAAGCTTATTGCCATTTGCCATTTGCCGTTTGTTACGTAACGTTGTAATGCGTGTGTGTGTGTATGTGTGTGTGGGTGGGGGTTGGTGTTAAAGCGACAGCACCACAACAACAGCAACATTTTATGAGACAGCGCCCAGTAATTCTTATGATTATCATAATTTATATGGCCTTCGAGTACGACAGTCGGCAGCTTTTGGAATTTATACATTTATATTTTTTTCGCCTGGGCTCAGCCCAACTTACCAGAAAAAAAACGAAACCAAGCAAGTTCCAGTTCCAGCACTAGCAACAGAACCAGAACCATAATACAAACAAAGAAACAGACAACCAAATTGAGAACAAATCTTCTTTCGTGCTGCTGCTGTTGTACCCATTGCCAAATTAGGCAAGAAAGGGTAGTCTGAATTATGCATGTATCAATAAACATAAAACTATATTTAAGCACTAAAAATAATAAGTAAACAATTTTAAATAAATTGGAAATTAAAGGTTAATGAGGAAATATTAATATACAGACAGATCTCCAGCTAAAAGCTACTGAAATCAATTAAAAGGTTGTCAAAGCCCACATATTTAGATAATTAATAATTAATAATAAATTAAAAATAAATGAATGATTAAAATTATAAACGCTTACAATTAGTTAACATTGAAGTTGTGCAAGCGGAAAATTCTTGCTGCGATTAAACACAAAGCAGTGCAACCCCTTGTCTGGCAAATGCACTGCTTGCGGTGCATTTCGAAATCTGTAAAGCAAAAACTGCTTGCATATGCAATTGTCTGCAGCTGCCAACACTGCGTATGCTTGACTTTAAATGTATTTGCCTATTGATAAGATATCTCAAAGTAATGGGTATCTTTGATTTTATCACTCTCACTTGATATTGCTGCGGTTTTAGCTGCTGCTGCTGGTGACGTCTTCCGTGCCGCTTCGTGCTTTTCTAATGCACACAGAGAGCAGCCGTAGAGCCATCTAACTAATGCTAAATACTTTGACCTTGGAACCGCGCGCGTCTCAGGGTCTTGAAAATTATATATATGTACACAGTATGGATGTGACTAGACCTAGCTAGAAAAAGTGTTCAGCAGCAGTGAGAGAGAGGGGGGACACGAAAAAAAAACAATTTCCACTCAATGAATAGAAAAATTGCGC
The DNA here is from genome assembly GCA_035044365.1 of Drosophila neotestacea. NCBI lineage: Eukaryota > Metazoa > Arthropoda > Insecta > Diptera > Drosophilidae > Drosophila > Drosophila neotestacea. Next base: position 424,604 of record JAWNMD010000327.1, read on the forward strand.
ACAATTGTTTGGCATTTTATTTTTCGTTTTTTGTTTGTTTCATTTTTTGGTATTTGTCGTTTTTGTGGTCGTTGTTGATGTTAACTAAATAATTAGCTGACATAATTTGCTGGCTAAGAGCGGCTCCATCGTTAGTTACTTGCGGCATGCGGCACGAGGCAATGTCGGTCTTCAGACCCTCCAGAGTCAAAAGTCAGGTTAAAAGTGTCAAATTAAATGCGCATTAGAGCGTCATTTGAAAGACGGGCAAATAATACGAAACACAAAACACAAACACACACAACACGACAGACAACAATAAAATAGTAACAAACTGCGGCAGCAGCTCAAAGCTTTTTATATTGTATATTAAACAATTAAATGACCAGCAACATTTAATTGCATAATTAATAAACATTAAAAGCACTTAGGTATGGCAACAATGTTTTTAATACTATACAATTTGCAGTTGTCGTTTTTCATTTCGTTTCGTTTCTTCTGCCTCTTTTGCTTCTGGATCTTCATGACAAAAAGACATGAACCACACACACACACATGCACACGCACACGCACACGCATACTTATACATACGTACAACACATAAATATGGATAAGTACATAAGTAATACTACGTAATGAGAGATTACAACACACGCAAAAGCCAAATAGACTTGGAGGAAAACGTTGAGGAACTGACACCTGTGGCATTTGGCATTCCTCAATTCTAGAGTAGATCAACGTATTGCCTATGCTTATAAAACTACGTAAATTAAACTGATCGACTGTAAGATGCTCTATGCAGTGTTCGAAAATATTTTATTACTGAATTTAAAAGCAGATTAATTAATCGCTTTTGACTATACGCAAATATAAATTTAGTACTCAGTACAAAGTTGTGGAATGACTTAGCTCGCATGCTGGCCTTTAAATTAAGATTAAATTAAAAATTTTTCTTGTGCTTTTATAAAAATCAACTATACTCTATTGACTTAACGATACTCTTTACCATATTTGCGGATTCCGTTAAATGTATTATACTACAGAACATTAAGATTGATTCTCTTAAAGAAATATGTTACAGACGATTACAATATCTACGCTGACCTAAAAATATCTTTTTAGGTCTAGAGCGCTCGACTAGAAGATATCCTGTACACGAATGCTGCTACGAAAGTGTAAACTACCTTAGAGACAAATCGATGCTAATATTTAAAAATTCGTTACATTCTTTCAGATAATTATACAGGGTATCATAAGCATAAATCTTTATAATTTGTCAATTCCTAAAAATCTTTACTTTGCCATACAATATCTCAAGTCATAAAATCTGTAGGAAATACAGAGACAGAAAAAACACAAAATTATCATTACAAAAGCAAACAGAATAAACATAGAATGAGAAAAAAGAAAAAGAGCAGAGCACCGCGACCTTCACCTACAAGAGAACAGATCAGGGCAGAAGGTGTTCAAGGGGGCAACTGGGTAAATAGGGGGATAAGGGACACGGTCTATTGCCCGGTGTATTTCTACTTGGTCATTCCGGGCAGCGCCTACGCAATTAGCAATGCCCTGAGGCTATAAAAATAGCAACAATTGTCGAGCTCACGGGCAGCCAAAGGTCTCATTCCATAGACATCTATCTAGAAAGTGAATGTTTTTATTATTATTATTGTTTTTTTTTTCTCTTCTCTCTTCATGCTCGAAATCGAAATCAGTTTCGCTCAAATGAAATCAAAAGTTGACGTTTTGTTCTCTGCTTTTTCCTCCTACTCCGCCTCTACCCTAAAGCGTTCCTCATCACGACCTTTTTTTTGACAATTTGTTTATTTTTCTGTTCGTATTCTATGCACTGTTTACGTTTGTCTTTTTCGCACGTAAAACGTGTGACTTGAACTTTGAATTAATTCGTTCAATAATTTAAATTTTTTTCCAATGACCCGCCTCCTTCCTGTTTCCCCTACCAACCTAAAGAACTTCTTGGTCTTGGTTTTGCCTATTTTTTAATTTTTTTCTGTTTTTGTTGTATTATTTATTCATTACTGACTGAGTCTCAGAGATTGCAGGTTCTTGTTAACTTGGCTTGGCTTTTGCATTAGTTTTCTAATTCCAAGAAGCGTTTCTTGTTATACTGGTAACTTGTAGGTGATCAAGAGACCCTGGTGACGTCGAAATGTTGCTGCTTACCCACCGCCAGCAGCAACAAAACAAGAAATCGTGGTAAACAATTCTAGGAAACGGCAATGAAACCGAATGTGTGTAGTTCCCGGTTATGTGCTCAGCATTGATTATTATTGTTCTCGGGTTTTTTTCCTTCACTCTTCTTCACTCTTTCCTTCTGTTTTTTACCGCTAGCTATAAGGGTATAAATCGAGTACAAATCTTTATTCCCTCAGTTTAATTTGTTATTAGATTAAACTGCTTGAATTGAGTATATTAGAATAGTAGATTTTCTATAATTAAATCAATGTAAACTGAAGTCCTTATTATAATAAAAATAAAAATTAATATAAAATTGTACATACAAGACATGTAGATTTTTAAACAGTAAAATAAAATATGTAAAAACTTACCTTGTAGGGTATTACTTTCATTTCTAAATTCGTATTATTCGGATTTTTAATGCAATTTATGGGACTCAAATATTATTGGGCCAAGTTAGAAAATTAAGCCCTATAATCAATGGAAATAAAACCGATGACAATTTATTTAGAAACTTATATTTGATTTAATAATTAAACAGGGTATAGAAACCATCTTATTTATTGGACAAATAATTTATTATTTGTGAAATAGAAACTAAACATACATACGGAATGGTGATAGATTCAACCTTATTTAAAAAAAAAACTACTGATAAGACAATATTTGACTATAAATATCACCAAAATATATAGTAAGTTCTATAAAAGGCTATTTTTTGATTTTAAAGTGTTTTTCAAACTATAAGTGAAAGAAATATTGTATAAGTCATCTTTGGATTATGCCTCTTCTTATCACACAAACACCCACACAAATTACAAATAACAACAACATCTCAAGTCGCAGTCATATTCATATTCACGGTCTTGGATATTCATGAATCACTTCCCGTTCTCATACTCAAAAACAATTGTACTCAGATACTACTTATTCGCTGGTCTCTGTGCTAATTTTGCATTTTTTTAGATATCAACTAAATGTTGTGTTTTCATATGCACTTTATTCATAGCGTTCTACAGTGTATGCATTTTAAAAAGATCGGGAGAGAGGAGGAGAAAAAATAAGACACACATACGTATTCATTGTCTTCTTCATTAACAATATTCCTGTCTGGGGCTTTGTTTACACATTGACACAGGTGAAACTAATTAGGCCACAAAACCCAGCTCGTTTATGTTTTATTTGTTAACCAACAAAGCAAAAAGACTAACAATAACAGTAGCAGCGGAAAGTAACAGAAACAACAACAGCAACAATATTTAACAATTAAAAGAAGAATAGGATGGTGAACTCATTTTTGCAAACAAGCTATTTGAGGTTCGAAAGGTTGCCAAAACTGAGAATCAGCTGCGCCTCTGCTTCTTTTTGTTTAAACAATCTGTTGTTGTTTTATTTTATTTTCAAAAAGTCGTTGAACTTTGTACTATTCATGCATGTATGTAAAGCGCATAACATTTTGGGGAATTTTAGCAACAAAAAATTGACCTAAATTCGTTTTAGGGCGACCGGCTAACTGAGCGTATGTGTAATAGCATTTTAGTTTCGCTAGTTTTCGCTTTCATGCGCGCAAATCAGCTTAACAAGAAGAACAACAATGGCAAGGGCTACTCAAAAAAAAAAAAAAAGAGCAACGGCAACAGCTGGGAGTCAAAACCCAACCCAAAACCCAAACGAACCGAACCGAACAGAGCCCAAACCCCAACCAAGTTGAGGAAAAACGTGCCTATGCAAAATGAGTTTCAATTGCAAAGCGCGCGTGAAAAATTCATTAAAAAGCCGTCGGGCGGCAACTGCCCCCTTTTAAATGTTTTCTTCATATTTCGCGTATTTATTGTTGTTTTTCCTTCGCTTTTTAGAGAAAAACTCAAAACTCATAATTGCAGCGTATTTCACTTTGTTTCTTGGAATGCACACTCGCACACCCTCGCAAAAATGAAATAAAAAATTTTCGTTGAATGTTGCTTATTAAAATTGAGCGAAATTTAATAAGCAACGTTTTATGCACACAAACGGGACTTTGTTGGCCATTTTGAGAGTTCACCACAAAATGGCCGAGACTTTTTATATATATTTTTTTTTGCCTTTTTTACGGATTATGAAACTCTTAATGGGGGTCTCTTATACAAGAGTCTGCTGCTTCCCTTCACAACACCCCATTCTCCCACATTCACATCTCAAGACACTTTTGAGCGTCGCAAAAATGCAGCCAAAGTCACGTTTTTTTTTAGACCCTGCTTGGCATTGCCTTAGCCAAAAGTTGACTATAAAAATGTATGTAGATTCCATTGTAAAAAAACTATAATGTTTAAATGCTATTTGTAAATATTAAAAATCTTTTATTATTATTTTAGTTTTATTTTATTTTACATGCAGCGCACATAATATTCACATTAAATTTTAAAATTAACTTGTCGTTTTGACTTAATTAACTTAATGTTTAGCTTAAATTATGATTAAACATTGTCGATCTTATGAGGTATGTTATATAAGTTGGAGACTGTTCAGGGTCTCTGAATTTTTTTACTGTAGAAATACAAGCAAACATTTTTGAGAAATCAATAAAAAAAAAACACCCTGCATCAAACAAGAAGTCTATTCAGCATCAAAAGGACTCTCAAACGGTTGGGATTAAAGCAGGAACTCTAGATCAATCGTTATAAGGGCTTTAAAATCAATAAGTTGCAATGTTTTGTTATGATTTTTGGCAGAATAAAAACATGTAAATGGTTAACTTAAAACATACAAGGACTTTGAAAACACTTTCGGCAAAAATTATGGTATATATCAGTTTGCTAAGATTTCCCAAGAGAGTTTATAAGAGTGTGAACAAGTAGAAAAATTTATTGGGCTTAAAATTTTTCCACAAATAAGTTTGGAAAAATGTAGGTGCTAAATAAATGGTTAGGATATTACCTAATCAAAAAGGGTTTCCAGTTCAAGTTGAATTCCCTTTGCCACTTTAATGAAAAGTACGTATCATAGCATTCTCAACTCATATCATCATGTCATCTTTTTGACTGGTTTAAAGCTAACCTTAAAGCATATTGCCAAATTTGAAGAGCTCTTCACTGAGTTTTCCTTTTTGTGGCAGCCACAAATTTGTTTGCATAAAGTGTAACAAAATTTACATTTCAATTATGCTTGCCAAAATACTTATATATGTATATACAACTTAGAGCTAAAGACAAATATACACAGATGACTTGGTTGTGGGTGTGGGTGTGTGTACATGGGTGTGTGGTTGTGTGTGTCTGAATCATAGGTGACGTATCCACCTGCTGGCAGCCTTGTCAGAGAATTGCCAAAAAAAAAAGCCAAATGCAGACAAAGAGGCTAAAGAGAAGGCCATGTGCCTATTACGATGAATCTTAGCAGCTCCGGAAAATGGCTGAGCCAGCTGGCTTGGGTTCTAGGAATGGGGATTAAAATTGGGAGTAGGAAGAATGTGAGAAGCTCTGAGAGAGATACAGTACGAGGGCAGTCTGGTTGTGTTAGCATTTTCATAACCTTGTCAGCTTGATATGCGCATAAATTTGAAGCAGTGCACATTGTTTATTTAAATACCACCCGCTGCCAGCTGGCAGACTTAAAATCGGATCTCAGCTGTCCTTGTTTCACAGTCCCGACTCTCTCTCTCTCTCGTCCTTGCTATTTACGCTGTAGCTTTCTTTGTCACGGAACCAGACTTTCGTTGAAGCCTTGAACAGACCAAATACACATTGTAAATTTATCAAGCAGACAGCAATAAATTCTGGTAGGCTTATAAAGGGTACTTCAAACGGGTCTCAATATACTTATAATCTCAAAAACCAACACAAACTTGACTATATTTGACCGTGTGAAAACATGGCAGTTACTTTAGCTTTGACAAAAAGTCTTTTTTATATGCAAAAGAGCATTGAACCAGCTTAATTTTTAAAAATCTATTCCAAAAACGTTTGAATAATGGCTAAAAACGAATGTGTTAAACTTTTTTCTTATGATCAATTAACTTTTTAACGATACTGAAAATTCTTCTTACTAGATTTAAATTTAATTTGAATCTTGAAGTGATTAGCTTTCCTGTCATGAAAAACTGTCTTACTGTGGTATGTAACTTGTTTGTCTTCAATTTGATGGCTCTAAATATAAATGTAAAGATCTTTCAGGTAAAACTCAATATCAAAAGTAAATGATATACCTTATGAACTGAGCAACAGTGAGCAATACAAAATACTCGCATAATAAATATAGAAGAGTTAAGAAATATTATTTCAAGTAGGTAAAAAGAATAATCAATACTAGTAACACAATGTTGCCGGCAGCATTTTCAGTTAATTTAATGGTAAATGTAATTAGTTTAGAATTTATGGTTGCAATACAAGTTTACAAGACATAATTGTCGTTGTCATGTTTCTTGCATACTCGTTGATACTTACCTATAGTATTGACATGCAGCTGCCTTAAGCAAGAACTCTGCAAAAGTTGCCTCAATGATTTCAGTAGAGATACTCGCACTTATTTAGTTGACAGTGTTGGCTACTTTTGTATTCTTTGCTTAGTGTTGCGGTTGAGTTTTTGACCTCAGAAGAGCTCTCGCAGCATAAATTACAAAGAACTGAACTGAAAGTGAATGCCAACCAAAGAACGACGGCAACAGCAAAAATGGATCTAAATTTATGCTAAGTAAATGCAGGCGGCACAAAAGTTGCCGCCAAGGCGTCGCAGCGGCAATAGATACAGATACTTTACACACACATACCATACATACAAACGAAAACACATTTTCCAAGAACTCGCCTATCGACGCTACAGATTAAAGTAACAACAACAGCATAGAAATTGAAATTGAAAGCAAAAGTCAAAAGTTTAAAGGCATGCCTTTCATTCCTGTGCCGTTATTTGTTTGTTACGTGCACGAATGTAAGTATCTTTAAGATACATCTATGTATATGTCAGTCTGACTGTTTGTCTGGGTCGCAGCACGCGCCCAATGATTTTATCAATGTCAACTGCAGTGATGGTCCATAATAATATACTTGTAATTGCCGGCAGGCAGTCACAAACGCAAATTAAAACCACCAACTGGGCGTTAACAGCACGTAAACTTGAATCGCATTCAATAGATACTCAAAAGTACAACAAAAAGTACTTGCGATTTCACCCAGAAACTTGTGTTGTGTTGTCCTCAAAAACGTACACAGGATGTGATGAGCAGAGTTGTCGTCGTCATCAGATGGCAATGATAATGCCTGATTATAATAAAGAGGATGATAATGATGCTCAGACTGATGATAATGATGTAAAGAAGCGTGACACTTGAGCAAATATTTAACTGTATCTCGAGATTGGGAGACGACTCTACGGATGCATGCAATCCGTTATGTATTACGGCCCTTGGGCCAAAAGAATTTGCGCAACTTTCTACGACGTCGACCACGCGATTTTCACTTTTCATTTATGAGTTATTGTTTCTGCTACCGTGTGTGTGTGTGTGTGTTTGTGTGTGACATCATCATTGCCTGTCAGGGGTTCAGTAGCTGACTTCTGGACTCTGAAGGCAGGCAAGTCAAGTGTCATAAAAAGTGAAAACTGCGTGTGTTTATTGTGTCTACCGTCGACGTCGTCGTCGTCGTCGTCGTCGTTGTTTCTGTTGCAGCTTTTTGTTTATTTTTCTTTTTTGGCGATCCAATTTCAAGTGGCCTGCGCTGTTTATTTATTATTGTACCTCGACTCGACGCTGCAACTGCAGCTGTTGGCATAACAATAACCCCAACCAATTGTTAACAACTGGGCGCGTCTCAAGCCGAAACATCAACAGAGCCACAGCAACAGAAAGTTAGCCAAGTTTACAGACGCGGCCTAAAACAAAATGAAGTCATCATGCAGGTTACCAAATACCGTTGTGGCAAGTTTATGCGATTAGCTACCACAAAGCCTGACCTTCATATGGTTTCTGCTGCAAAATTTGCAATCAAGTTCTCTGACAAATATTTAATGATGTATCATTTAAAATAATTAATTTTATTACGATAAAAAAAAGAACTCTGCGAACACAAATGAATTGAATGCATGTTTCGCTTTTTTAAATCAAATGATGTATTTGAATAATAAATTCATCTATATGGAAACAAATGAGAAACAAGAAAAAATTACATTACAAATTCATTAAAAATGGCATTTTAAACATGTTTATTCACGTTGGCAAACGTTTGTAAGTTATCAAATGGCATAAACTGCATGAAAGTGGTTTTTTAATTCTTTTTATGCCATAAAAATGCAATTCGATTATAAAAACTGCATCAAATTAAATAGTTTACATTTTAATGGTTCAATGGAAATTAAACACTTTTAATACCCTATTTTAATAATATGTTTCGTGGCTTTGTATCTTCTATAAAACTATGTTTTTAGGCTATACTAAGAAATTTAAATTTATTATCTTTAATATTTGTCTATAAAATATAGAAATCTATTTTATTCTATTTTAAAATTGAAAATAAATGTATGAATATTTTTGATCAATAGGTTGGAAATCCCCATCTTTAATGCGTTCAAGATTTAATTAAAAGTTTATAATACCCTTTATAGAGAACTAAATTTTCAAATAACTTAAATTAAGCAAACTTTCAATTAAATGTTATTAAATTTAATTATATTATATAATAGTTCTTGCATTTTTGGAGTATTGTTTTAAATATAAAAACCATAAAAGCGAAAAATGTATTTATGGTAAAAAAAAAAACAGACATGGCCCATATTTTAAGTTATTATATGTATTATGGCTTTTTTCTCCCGCTACAAAAAGCATAAATTATATTAAATTGAATCCGTAAAACGATTCTCATCTCTTATTCATCAGGCAACTCAAATCTACAACTAATTCTTTAAGAATCAATTTACGGAACTCCCATAATTTAATCGTTCAATTTTCGTTTCTTTTTTTTGTGAAGCAAAAACCATTTCTATCAATTAACTTAGGGTCGACTCCATAATCCCTGCAGTAAGTTAAAGGAGAAGTCCTTGTTTACCAAAAAACTGTGAACTTGAAAGACAGTCCAAATAAATAGGAATAACACCACAGACAGAACTCATATAAAGAAATTAAAAACGTAAGCCCAATTCCCATACTTTTTATTATTGTTTGCCATCGATGGACAAGAGAAAATGTCGCAATTTTTCGCTCGGCAAGGCACCAAAGCCAGAGTCAAATAATAAACACATAAAAGTAAGTAAAAATACTAATAAAAAAAGAGGAAATAAAAAACATCACGAAGAAAAACGCCCAAAAAATTGGCCATAGCAAATAAAAAGGAATTTTCTGCCAAAACAGCAATAAAGTCGAAAAGCAGTTTATCAAATTTCCACGCACACAAAACTCTCTCTATAGGCCAACAAGGGGGAATTCCCTAAAACCCCAAATAGAACAACAACAATAATAACAAGAACAAGAACAACAGGAATATGCGGTAGATTTGTTGGGACGTGTGTCGCCAACGCCTGGACAAACAATGTTGGACTCGGGTCTCGGGTCTATGGAGAGGACAACACGCTGCTGCCTCAATCTGTGGCAATGCCTCAGTTTCAACAGAGTGCCAAAGGGAGGGAGGGGCAAAGCAATGACAATAGCGTAATGAAAAAAGCGTTAAATGTCTTAATTTTTCTTTTGGCTCGGGGGCTTTGGTTGTCTTTTTGTGCTTAGTGAAAATAAAACGCATGACAGGCAATTTTCACAAAGTTTTTTTTAAGAACTGTTAACGAGGTGGCGAGGGCGTTAGTAAGGGCGAGGGTGAGGTTGAATGGATTGTAGAGTGGTCGTGTATTTTTTTTTTCGTGTGGACAGTGGACGGACGATGTACGCCCAGGGGCAGACCCAGGGCAGTCAGGCCAATAAAGCCAAGTCCAATGAGGCGCACAAATGAACAAAGTGGGCAAAAACCGAGGCAACAGCGCTTTGTGGTCTGTTGAATGCTGACCAATCCGCTACGGTCCAATGATGTTGACATTTGTGTCAGCCAAAAGTATTTGGCACTCGAATTTCTGTGGCGGCGGCTCTCATTTTTTGTGGTGGCTACTAGAAAATGCCACATGCGAGTTGTTCTCATACATTTCACATACGGCTATGTGGAATTTATGTAATTCGAGGTGCAACAACGAGTTAATTCCAAACAAAAATACAGATACAATTCTGTCCGCTGGTATATTACTATAAGACAGGAACTCACCTAGGTTTAACTGGGCTGAAATAAGGTTTACCTGTATCATTCTGTAGTAACTATTTTTATTGAAGTGATAAGTTGAAAGACACATCATTGGGATAATCATATAAATCGATTAATTAAAGATTGAAATCGTACCCAAAAAATAAAAAATAAATTCTAGCAATAATGCTAATGTAGTGCAAATTCTAATCCGAAAGTTAGTGCTAATGCGCATGCTAATGCTAATACTTGGTGCTAACCTTAATCCCCATAATGGTAAGTTTGAAGCCTGGTAAGCTTTTGATCTGGCAAAACTTACGAGTTACATTTTTTTTGTAAATTTTGGCTGGATTTTTTGGAAAATAATTAAACTCTTCAGAATCGAGTTTAAAGTGCAGTTCTATTACTAACTATCTTTGCTTTTTGCCTTTGTTTTTTTTTTCTCATGCTTTTCTTGGTTTTTTCTTTGTTTTTTTTTTGCTTTTCGGTACCAAACAGACAATATTATTAAAAAATGTAGCAAGTTTTTACTCTGTTTATTGTTAGCTTTTTATACCCTTGCAGAGGGTATTATATTTTTGTCACGAAATGTGTAACGCATTGAAGGAAGCCTCACAGACCCCATAAAGTGTATATATTCTTGATCAGGGCGACGAGCTGAGTCGATATAGTCATGTCCGTCTGTCCGTCTGTCTGTCTGTCCGTCTGTTTCTATGCAAACTAGTCTCTCAGTTTTGAAGCTATCTTGATGAAACTTGGTACAGGTCCGTCTTTTTGCTGCACGCAGTACATATGTCGAAGCCGGCCGGATCGGATAACTATATTATATAGCTGCCATAGGAACGATCGGTTGGAAATAAACATTTAGTATGAAAAACTTTTTTGTTTCTCAAGATATTGCAATCAAATATACACATTGTGTGTTTGACTAAGTTTTAAACAGGCTGACCAAATTTGGTGTAAATCGGAGAACTATATCATATAGCTGTCATAGGAACGATCGGTTGGAAATAAACATTTAGTATGAAAAACTTTTTGTTTTTCAAGATATCGCAACCAAATATACACATTGTGTGTTTGATTAAATTTTAAACAGGCTGACCAAATTTGGTGTAAATCGGACTACTATATCATATAGCTGCTATAGGAACGATCGGTTCGAAAACAACATTTAGTATGAAAAACTTTTTTGTTTCTCAAAATATCTCAACCAAATATACACATTGTGTGTTTGATTAAGTTTTAAATAGGCTGACCAAATTTTGTGTAAGTCGGACTACTATATCATATAGCTGCCATAGGAACAATCGGTTCAAAATCAACATTTATCAAATTTTGTAAAAAATCTGACGGCTTACACAGGGCACTGCAAGGGTATCCAAACTTTGGCGCGCCAAAGTTAGCTTGCGCTATATTTTTTTTTAAATTTTTTAATAAATTTTTTCGTTTAACACTTTTTAACGTTGAGATGTTCGATATGTTTAAGATTTTATATTATATTAAAGAAAATTGGGACAATTAAAAGTAGTACAAAAGTTAAAGTTCGAAATTTGAAAATTTTGACATATTAGTTTTTTAGAAAAGTTTTTATATTAAAAACCAAAAAGGTTAACTTTGGATTGAAAATCGGTTAAGTTTTCACAAAGTTATGCTAGTTTGAAGTTTGGTAACCCTTTAGACAATTCTAATTTAGTATGTATTCTTCTATTATTGTAGTTTAATACAGATCTAAGGCTGCAAAGATTTTTTTATGAATTCCCAGTAAATGGATAAAGAACTTATATACACAAATTATATCTATATGAGTAGTATTCTATTGCAGTCCTTTCTTAATGACTCTTACTTTATTGCTTTCTACGACAAACAAAAAAAAGCTTCTAACTAATTCGCCAAATGCAATCGGCATGTAATTAACGCATTTCATTTAAAAAAGCTTCATAAACGATCCCTCCCTTTTTAGACCCAGTACTTTTTTCTCTTCTCCTTCTTCCACATACGCTCCCTTAGAAGCACACACTAAATTACATAACAGACGCAGCTGCTGTTGCATCTTCTGCTTTTACTGCTGCTGCTGCTGCATCTAATTATGCGAATGCATTTAAGCGCACAAGTTTTATTTTTTTTTTTGCACAAAAATTAGGTCACATTTAACATATTCATTAGAATTTGGTGGTGTGCCAGGGGGTGGAGTGGGTAGTGGGGAAAGTGGGGAGTGCTGCAAAATATGGGGCCAAGGGGCAGCAGAAAACTCAAAGGAAGCTGGCAGTGCGAGCACAACAGCTACTGAACTCACGCCGCAACTTGTGAAGCGCTTTTAATGGTGATTACAAGTGCCGCATACACACGCACACACATACATGTGTAATGTCTGAAAATTATTAGAAAATTGCATTCGACGTCGACGACGACGACGACGACGACAGAGACGGCCTCGTTTTGGTTGCTTCGCAGTTGCCCTCGCCACGATAAGCACTGCAAATGGAGGCAAGGCAAATGGGATGATGGCACCACCAAAGCAAAGCAAAAAAGGGGCTACAGTGCAGCAAGCTCGACTTTTAGTGACCCTGTATTTTATTTACCACATATAGTAAATATTTATGAAACTTAAATTGCTGCCTACTTAAGGTGTTATATAAATAGTAGGAAATATTTGTTATACCCCAGATTTAAGTCCGTAAGTCACTTAAAGGCATTGTTGCCACATTAAATTATTTTCGCCAAGTTGTCACTTACGTAATTTTTGCGAAAAGGGTCGATATGCACTTTATGAAGTTTGCCACGCATCTATCGGCTTGTTACTATTTATTATTATTATGCTTATTATTATCTTAATTTTAATTACTATCTTTCATTATAGCGCCCCAAGGTTTCCCTTAGAAATTGGTGCACAAGTCACAAACTAAGAAGACTTACTCCACTTTTTTGAAGTACAGGGTCTAAAAAAACAAAGTCAGTGCGGTGGTGGTGGTGGTGGTTGTGGGTCGGTTATGAGTACAAAGTGGTGCCAGGGCAATGGCAATCGCTGGGCAGGCAGAAAAGCGCAGCAGGCGTAACAATTTGAAAGAATTTTCAAATACTGATAACAGAGCGAAAAGCGAAGGCGTCAAATGTCTCAATAGACAACGCTCGACACTCGAGCACGCAAGCGATCTAAGTATGTATGTATATACATATGTATGTACATATCATGTAGTTATGTAGTACATTCATTGAAGCATGGCAAAGAGCGAGCAATCCATCGAGTTGTTGTCGCTTCTGTTGCTGCTGATGTCGCATGTTGTTGTTGCTGCTGCTGGTGCTGGTGCTGCTGCTGCTGTAGTTGCTGCTGTTGCTACTGTTCTATGATGAGCACTTCAATTACACAAGCACGCAAGCAGCTTCGTCGCTGCCATCGTTTAATGGAATTAGTACAATGACAATTGGCCAAAGCCTCAAAGACGTCGTCCAAGCAATAGAAATAAATTGAATAAATGCGCTGCACAGCAGTAACAGCAGCAGACAAAGATGAAAAGAGATGTTTTGAAAAAGCAGAAGCACATGAAGATGTCGTGGAAGAAGAAGAAACGAGGTCACCGCCAGCTGATAATTTTGGGCAGATAGCATGGAACATTGAGACAAAAGAAGCGACATAAGCTCAACTGGAGATCATCAGACATCAGAAAGGCAAACACCAGGAGCTACATGTCGTATACGCAACGCAATGCCATGCCCAGTTTTTAAACAATAGCGACAAAAGCCCGTGTCGATGACAATTAGCGATTGGAGCGTCCACAAGTTGACCCAACCGTGGGGCTGTGAGGCACACCTTTTAAACTATCGAACAGCAATGGCGTGGTGTGGCACTCGATAGGCAAAAATATGTAGAGCATGCAGCGTTGCCATAAATTAAATTTAACACCAGATCGGCTGCCATCGATAGCATTTTGTGCTCCAAGCAGCGATACCTCCTCTCTTCCTTCTCCATGGCAGTGGAACGCATTTCTAATGGCAAGTGAAGCTCACCCAAAAAAAATACACCATTCAACAATGCGAAACTAAACGCTTCACTGCTTCCACATAACTTTCATACCCTCGCTACCTCTATCTCAATATATCTATCTATCTTACCACTTACCTAGCCAATACTCAATACCGGAACCAAAGTCAATTGACAGTTTAAATTAAATGTTGGTTTTGTACAGGAAAAAAAAAACAAATTAAAAGCTTTTCTTAACAAAAAGACAACTGAAGAAGATACAGTGAAATGTTTAAAAGAATGAATTTACAGGAAGATGGGTAGATACATTTTTAAAGATACAATTTAAGGAAATATAATTAATGAAAATAAGATGAAGTTAATAGAAAGATTTAAAGATTGAAAGATTTAAAGACAGAAAGACAGAAGGAATCGTCCAATATAATATTATATATTATTATATTAAATTACTTTAAGTTAATCTTTTGGTTTCATAAGATTCATTATATTAGAAAAAGATACTTAGAAAGCTGTGAAGAAAGAATTTTATAGAAATATGGACCCAATTTCATGTGGTGTTAAAATGGTCTCAGGATTTGAGTTGTAAATACATATGTTTAGTTTGAAATCCATACTATCAAGAAGTCAAGAGACACTGTTATTAAACAAGAATATAAAGAAAACAGTAGTCGACCAAGTTGTTAGTCTATCTGTCACTCTGATTGACAATTATTCAGTCAGTCAGTCAGTAAGTTAGACAGTCATTCAACGAGTGGCGCCGTCTGTCCAAGGAAAGGAAATTAAAAGTGCCCCTCAAGTACCGTATTGTTTTGCGTGAAACGCGTTAAAAATGACAAACATAAAGAGCATAAACAAAACAGCACAACACTTACTCAAATGCTCTATCAAAATTATAAAATATTGCACAAGATAAACAAAAAGCTGATTTATAGAAAATAAAAAGCATATATTAAATAAAATAATATAAAATTGCTAAGTAGAATTAAATTTTAGTGTAAACTAAACATCCAGATCACAGAGCTAAAGTAAGGGTATTCCAGTGTCTGGCTATGTCATCAAAATACATTTATAAGTATATAAATATAAAATCGCTGGGGTTGACTCCGTCATAGATAGCATCGTAATGTATCGTTTTACGCTTTGAATGACGCGTATCATTGGCAATTAAATTAAACATACATACATACACACAGTCATAAATACAAACAAACAAACCGTCACAGAAGCACACTCTCAAACACTCTTACAAACTGAGATACATTTTACAATGTCAAACACTGAGCACCAAATACGAGTACGAGTATCTACAACTACTACATATGTATCTGCAACTGTATTCGTGTTCATGTATCTATGGGTATGTGTAAATTGTCGAGTGATTTTTCGCCAGTGACATTTTAATTGCTGTTATGTTTTATTGATATTCAAAAACTACAATTGCTAATTGTTTTATTGTTCATTTTAAAATGCCATTTATTTGCCTTCTGAGTGGCAGCTTAATAACCAATTTTAAATACTAACATCACACAATTAGCGCGATTATGGCCAGTTAATTAGTTGCCAATCTATCGCAATGTAATGCCACACACAAAGAGTATTTGTTGAAAAGAACAAGTAAGTCTCAAGACGAGAATGATTTAATAATAGATACCCTATATTTAAGCAGATATATAATATTATGTATTGGAAATCTACTGGGGTATACAAAATAGTCTGTAATTATCACTTTAATAAGAATAATAATTTAAAATCCAAGTAAACTTATTTTACTGACTACGTTAGTTGAAGAAGACCTAAAGGAAAAGCAGTGCTGTACAGAAAGATTCCCTGTACACAAACTACATATAATATGAACAGGGATCTGTGGTAGGCAAATTTATAAAGACTATAATGACAATTTTAGTGTGTAAATCAATCGCAAAGAGCATTGAAGGTACTTACAATAAATTATAAGATCTATAATGGAAATTTTATTCAATTTATTAAATCCTATTGATACTCGTAATGTTCCCCACAGTAATAACTATATCGATCTAAGTAAGCAAATTTGTCATTTCGATTTTATTTTCTTTCTTTGGCGAAACAGTTTTCTTAAAGATCGAGGCCACAATCACCCCAAGTCTGTTCAAAAGTCAATGAAAAATATAGCGCAAGCTATCTTTGGCGCGGCAAAGTTTGGATACCCTTGCAGTGCCCTGTGTAAGCCGTCAAATTTTTTACAAAATTTGTTAAATGTTGATTTTGAACCGATTGTTCCTATGGCAGCTATATGATATGGTAGTCCGACTTACACCAAATTTGGTCAGCCTGCTTAAAACTTAGTCAAACACACAATGTGTATATTTGGTTGAGATATTTTGAGAAACAAAAAAGTTTTTCATACTAAATGTTTATTTCCGACCGATCGTTCCTATGGCAGCTATATGATATAGTTATCCGATCCGGCCGGTTCCGACATATGTACTGCGTGCAGCAATAAGACGGACCTGTACCAAGTTTCATCAAGATAGCTTCAAAACTAAGAGACTAGTTTGCATAGAAACAGACGGACAGACAGACGGACAGACGGACCTGGCTATATCGACTCAGCTCGTCGCCCTGATCAAGAATATGTATACTTTATGGGGTCTGTGAGGCTTCCTTCAATGCGTTACACATTTCGTGACAAAATTATAATAACCTCTGCAAATAATAAATACAATGAGAACTATAGCTCTAATGAAAGAATAAAAGTTTTCATAAGATGCAAACTTTAATTATTACTTTCTAAGAGAGATCTTGCTTCAATGAGAGCTTCAATGAGAGCTGCATTGATAACCTAATAAATATATGTATTTTAAATGTTTTTTATATATTATTTATTTAATTACTCATAAGCCTTCTTGCTCTTCATTTATGAGCTACTTAACAATTTCAAATAGCAAAAACTCGCAATTACGTAATTTTCATTGAATTAAAATTGACTGATTAACACTTGAACGACTGACGGACTGTCGCCATCAGCTGCGACTTAGTCTTCTGAAGTTCCAGCTACCCAATTGTTATTGTTCTTGTTGTTGTTGTTGGGCCATGAGAGCTGTGACTTCGTTGCCGGAACGTGCACAACAGTCACATAAAAAAAGAAGCAAAGAGAAGAGGAGAAATAAAAAGATGGACGATGCGCGTCATCAGCTCAATGGTTATGGCATTTCCGCACCTGACGTCCCCCTCAAATTGCCACCAGCAACAGCAACAGCAACAACAGCAGCAACAATAACAATAGCAACAACAAAATGGCCTGTCCATCTGTCTAACAGTCTGAAGTGCGTGCTTGAGTTTGCTTTTGCCTTTGCCTTCTTCATACTTCAGTCTCTTCTTTAGCCAGCGCCATTCTTGTCTCTTGTCTTTGGCTTCTTTTGCTGCCGATTTGGTTTGGTTTCTTGCATTTGCCTTGCGTTCTTTCAATTTCTGCTTGTATTGCAATACTCACACAGATGCTCACACATACATGACCATATACAATCGTATTTTCTATGACACTTGTCCATGCCGCCACTTGTCTTCCACTTTATGTGGTCGTCGTCGTCGTCTTCGTTGCTGCTGCCTCCGATGTCTGGTAACTAACCAAACACCTCAACCACCGCCTCCCTCTTGTGTTACGCCCCCTTTCGCACTAACACCCCGAAAACGTGAAGAAAAAAAAAGACAAACAGCTTGTCAACCTCTTTTCATTACTTCAACGAATCCTCTACACACTTGTCATATCATAATATCTGCTTAACCAAAGTAGCACCAATGAGAAATATGTCAACGGTTTCGTGTGCGGCTCAAAACAATGCTTGAAATTTTGGGGTCGTGAATCTAGTTTTTCAAGATAATTGAATACAGGACTCTTAGTTTTGTGTATTTTGTGAGATATAATAATAATTCAGATAAATGTAAGCTATTCAGTTGAGATAAACAAACTGTAGAAAATTGTACAGTAAATTGGCTTAAGCTAAAGAGAAAATAAAATATTAAAGCCAAATATAATGCAGTTAGAGTTAGGATCGACAATTTTTTTAAGGAACTGGCTCAAAAATGTCTGAAATTAGTCTGATAACGAACATTGAACTAAGTAGTTTAATTTAAGGACTGCTAAACAGTAATCAAGTTATTCTAAAATTTAATTTTGTAGGTATACGACAGGCAACAAACATTAAAATACTTAAATAATTACAAAAGAATTTCGATAATCTAATTGAAAATCCGTTCATAAATCAGATATTTCGTAATCGGTTTAAGAAAACTCGATGTCACCGATTTTTTTTACACCATTTAATTTGATTTTGTTCTGAAATTACGTATGTTTTTCTTTGGGAAGAGTTGGAAAGGGTAGATCGTTTTTTGTAGACATTAGCTCAGATTTATGGCTTCAAAAGAGTTCTGACCAGAGAGAGGATCTCTCAGAATTGTTTCGGTTTGGCTTTGAAATTCAACCGCTTTAGCCTTCCAAGTGGGCTACAGAAAAGACCAAAGTCAAATGTCATGACTTTGTAGGGTACATCTATGGTTAGTAAGTGTATGCAATAAACCGAGAGACAGACACTTCAATTGATTATTGCTCACAGTTGTTGGTAGTGTTGTTTCTGTTGTTGCTGCTTTTGCACAAGTGATTTACATTTTGTTGTGCTTGTTATTTGTCTGTTTTTGCTTCTGAGTTTGCTTCTTCTTCTTCTTTTTCTTCATCTACTACTCCTTGTTGTACTTCTTGTTCTGCCTCTTTCGCATTTGCTTTGGTACGCGAAACTTGTCTTTTGTTGTCATTTGCACTTTTGATTTCATTTGTAGTTGTTGCTGTTTTCACTTTTGTTTGACTTGTTGCTATAAATAAGATATATGTACATATATGTTTTTTTTCAGCTGTTTTTTAAATAAATTAAGTTGCATTCTTTGAGTTGCTCGTTTTGTTCTGTCCAAAAAAAAAAAAGAAAAAAGGAAAGAAGCGACGATGAAGATGAAGAGAAGGTAGCTTCAGTTATTTTGCTAATCATCTTTGCCTTTTGTGTGGAAACACAATTCTCAGCCCACACAAAGAAGATGTTGTTAAGTGCTGATGATGATGATGATCATTTTTCTTCTCCCTTTCTCTCTTTCTCTCTCTTTCTTTCTCTTCGCGGGCTCTCTGTCTATTCAAACCACGTCAAAACCACATCATCACACACAGATTAATTACGGCAACAGCAGCTTTGGGTCGAACTTGGAGGGAGGTCGCCATCTAAGTCGCCATGAAGTGCATTTCATTTATTTTATAAATTATCGCCACGAATTGTTCATGTGTAACGACTACTATGAGAGACAATCTCACTGAGAATCCCCATACCCTATACCACACCTCTCTAGACCTAGTCCAAGTCCAAGTCCAAGCACCAAGCCGCCCACATTTGAGTACGCCATCTTTTTGCTTCCGCCGTTTGCCTCGTGCATCTTAATTACTTTTGTTTTTCCCTCTTAAATTCCCCCTCCTCTGAAAATTTCCACAGCGCAACGAAATTCAATGAAAAATATTTATTCAAATAGCAGCAGCTTCAGCAGCAGACGCAGCAACTATTGAGGCAGCAAAGAAGGCTGTAAACGAGCTAACACAACACGAGCTACAGCAGCAACAACCACAACAACAGCGACAATCTTACAGATACATTTGTGTTGGGTTTTTTTTTGTCGAACGCTTCGCTGCTTTGCACTTGAGATTCTTATCGCTGCCACCGCTGTTGCTGCTGGCCCAAGTTGATTTTGATCTTTACAATGCATTATGCAAACATTGAGAGTGTGATAGAAGTAACAAAGAGTGAGAAAAAGAGAAGGAGATAGAGTGCACATTTCGGAATCTATCTCTGGTTCTCCCACTGTGACAATATAAATAGTTTCGATTCCATAGTATGGCAATTTGTTGTGGTCTCTGTTTGATGATTGCTTTTCAAGAACATTATTTCTTCTAACTTTTGCTACACTAAACAAAAAAGTGCAGTAAATTTACATAATTACTGATTTGATTCAACTTATTTTTGAGTAGGATATCTTACAGAAACATTAATGCTATTAAAAAACAATTTTTGAAGTCATCATATTTAGTGCTAATTACATATTTTTTTAACTTTATTTGACACATTTTAACATTTAAATTGTTTGATTTACAAATATGCGTTGTATTAAAATAAATATTGGACTTTTTGTTTAATAAATATTAACAAACATTGTATGTATTAAGAATTATAGTAATAATATATATACGATAACATTATACTATTAAATATCAAGTTGAATTTTCTTTATTTAAAAATATCAATAATCATTTGAATATACATACTATATATGTATACATATTAGTAAATTAAATTACTAAATTAAATCTAAATTTTGCTGTAACTACTTTTTTCTCAGTGTAAGGGTATGGAAAAACGCCCACAAATGCGTTGAGATTTGGTCACATAAATCGTAAATGAAGCGACGATAGAACGAACATCTACATTCACATTCACATCTACACACAATCCGGCGGAGTCTGAAGTGCATAGTGCTTATGTCTCATTAGAGATACTTTAGTAGCCGACTCGAAGTCGAAGTCGTAGTCGTAGTCAAAGTCTGGGTCTGAGTTTGAGTTTGAGTCCGAATCCAACTTGTGGCCTGACCTCGCTTTGACTTGGCTTTATAAAAGACACAGATTAGTAATGCCTTCAAGAGTCCACAAAACTGAAATCTCTCTTGTGTATGAGTATGTAAGCTTCTGTGAGTGTAATGTGTGTGTAAGTAGCATCACAAAGTGTCAGCTTTGAGGCAGATTTAAGAAAGCAGCTGAGAGCTGAGAAGAAAAGTAAGAAGCAAAGAAAATGAAAAGAAAAAAAAAACCAGCGTTAAATTAGTGGCAATTGTGCGCGACATGAAGTAGCCGCCAGCAGCCACTGTGTCGAAAGTACTGTGACACACACACACACCCAGATATATATGTATATACGTGTGTAGTATATACTTGTAACTATTTATTTAGTTGGGGTACATGTGTATCTGCAGCAGTAAGTGTGGCAAAGTAGCCCCAATGCGACGAGTCAGCGGAAAATGGCAGAAATTGTGTAACTCTAACGCCAAGTGGCCCAGGGAACAACATTGTAAATGGCCAACGATTTGTGAGTGTGGCCAAAAGGAACATTTCCAACATTGAGAGGTGACATTTGTGCTTAGCTATCACATGAGTACTCAACCGACATTGGACAGTCATTTTAATACCTCTATCTGCTTGTGATTCTCTTTACTCACATTTAGGAAGAGTGGAAAGAACATAAAAATTAAACATCAGAGAATTGCAGCCTGATTAGTATCCAAAATCCATTCTCTACTCTCTATAATTATTCTTATATCATATTACAGCTAACTAAGCTCTTCAATAAATAGACAAAACTATCGCTGATACTATCAACAAGAGAAAATTGTGTAAAGCTCTTGAGCGGGTATTTGGCATATTAATTACTTTCAAAAAGCTGATGTCAACTGGAGAATTCAATTAATCGATAATATTTTGAAAAGTATCAACTGTCGAAACTATTAAAATTATCGCCTGATTATATATAATAGACTTACTAAAGAAAATATAAGGTTTTAACAAGATCTATTGTTCTTCAGTTCGAACATACGATCATTAGCCTAAAAGAGGTCTTAAATATATATGTATTAGCTAAGATATTACAAGTTATAAGTAAATATATCTACTACAAAAGAAGCATTTATTTTAATGTTAATATTATTAATATTAACCATTTATATTAACGAAGGCTCTGCTGCCTATTGTTCCGTAGCTTAACATATAATAACTATAGTTAACAATATGTAAATTTAAATATATAATAAAGTAAAATAATTATTATACTATAGTGCATAGTATATCTCACAACAATTATTTATGCACATCCACTTATCGTGGTACCTAACAGAGCAAATCTTTTCCTAAATAACCCCCCATAAAGTCACCATATGGTGTGTTATCATCATTTCAGCTACACGTGGCGAGTTGTATTTAATGGGGCTCTTTGGAACCACAGAAAAGACAATGTGGACAAACAAAAGGTTAAAAGTAACCCCTATCAAAATTCTTTTGGGATTTGTACTTAAGATTTGCATTTGCTGTCGGCACGAATAGTGTTTGATAAGTTTAGTTAGACTGGTTTAGTTTGCTTTGGAAGAGGGTCTTATCGCATACCAAACAAAAACGGAGGTAGCCTCAACAGATACACAATGCAAATATTGTATCAAAAATCTAGCGCCTCGGCGAAGAAGACGAAGAATCAAGAAGAGTAGACAGAAGAGTATGCAGAGCTAATGGACGGCCGAGCAGAGAGTCTAAAAATGTGTGTGTATAATTTTTTTTATTATTATTATTTTTTTCTTTTTTTGCATGCCTCCCTCATGCTCAGTTTGCCTTTGTGGCCGATGCTGCTCATCTGCTGACCCAAAAAGCCAAAGCAGACAAATTAAACAAACGTTGGACGGACATTAAACGAGTCAGCCAGCGCCTTGAAGTGCTCCCAATCCCTTGCACCCACATCAACCCCTCTTCCTTGCATCCCAATAGTCAACTTCTATTTCTGTGGCCAGCCACTGTCGTCATCATCATCATCAGCATCATCATCATAGTCAGTCGTCGGTGTCTGCATAAATTTCTGTAAAATCTTGAGCAGCAAATGGCGGCCAGTTGCCAGTTGGCAAGTTGCGTCTGATTGCTCACTGGGCTGCCTGTTGCCTCAATGCATGCAATCTGTTGTTTGTGCCACACAATTCTCGCCGACTCGCCATCAGACTCTCTTTGATGGCAACAAAATAAAGCGCAAAAATTCGAGAAAAAAATATGAAAAATGCAGGCCAACTAATAAACTTGATGCACTCTCATAATGAATACACAATTGAATATGGTTATTGCAACCTAAAAGCGACCTGCGATCATCGTGCCACGCACAACTAACATGTTGCATCATGTGCTGCAATCCACATACTCATATACTATATATATTTACATGATTATTATGTTTATGATTCTTATTGTATTTTAAAGAACAATTGTATTCACAAACGATATTTACTAACCTAACTCTGGTACCATTATTTGGCGTGAAAGTTGGATTACTTCAGTTGATGAAAGGGGTTTTTTGAACTTCACGGATCTCGAGCTGGGTCGATTGATTACTTTGTTTCTGTGCAAACTTCTCTGGTAAATTATTAAATGTGTTGAAATAACTTATTACATATTTTTCTGAATCAGAAATTCTGATTGTGATATTACAGGATTGCCATAATAGTGATATATTAGTAATATGAGTTCTAGGAGGAAAATAAGATATGTTATAAAATTGTATTAGTTATGTAGTACAGAAATCAATAGGATTTTGCAATTATTTTGATAAAATTCGAGGACTGGTTACATTGTATCGCCCATATTCCTATCAATTTTTCAATACCAAGAAGAATCTTATCAATGTTAAGATATAAAACAAGTAAGTGACATATATCCAAGACAAGTTGTAAATACAATTTAGCAAGTATTTATTCGGTCGAAAAATTAGGTTTCATATGAGTTCCCTCTTCACATTGTGAACCAAATCAAATATAGCTATCGTAGGAACAAATTGTTAAAAATTAGGTTTTTAGCGTAAAAACCTTTTATATTCGTCCCATTTAAGTTCCGTTCGAGTAAATAGAACTCAGAATCAATATGCTAAGATAAATTAAAGATATTGTAGACATATAAAAGTCTTGTAATTAGCTGCAGCTATCGCAAGTTGCTTTAGTCTAATGACATTTGAATGTTTCCTCGAGTTCTATCTCTCCGATTACGCCATCCGACTGAGTACTATTTTATAAAATTAGCGACAAGTTGGAGCTTAAGTACAACGACTAACCTGTGCAGTAATTAAACGTAACACAGTTCCTGCCCCAAACACCGCATACCCCAGTTTCTCTTCCAACTGCCCTTCCCCTTTTAGCCCCTAAAATTATCTGGTTAAGTTTCCCATAGTATTGTTATTTGTTGAAGGCAAAAGCGTCGCAAGCTTGAACGTCCGGCAATTAGTCTGCGCGCATGCGTCGTTGGCTTCATTGTCAACGTCGTCGTCGTCGTCGTTGCTTTCCCATATTCAAAGTATCGGGCGTAGTAAAAAGTTAATTAAATTCAATTAAAATGCGTTGCGGGTCTTCGACAAAATGTTATTCGCAATTCAAGGTTAATTTGACAGACGCTTTGACGCTTTGAAGAAGTGACAACTGGCTCCAAATTTCCGAAGAGAGGAAACAACACTACATATATACGTAAGTATATTGAGTAAAGTTCATTTGTTCCGCAACATTGATGATTTATCTATGCGATATGCTAGTCTTTAAGTCACAAGGTGAAGTACAACTCAAAGAGCGAGACCTTTTTATGTACGCGCCACACTGAATGCTAATATGCCACACACTGTTGCATTTAGAATTTCGGTGACCGTAGCAAATAAATTCTCAGTTCTACCATAAATATGAAATTAATTTTTAGCCTAAAAATAATAAGAGAAGGAAAACCAATGTAATAAAAGTTATGTTGCCTGCCACAAAATGTCCAGACAGCTGCCACCTCTTTCCTAAGCGGTATTCTTCGTGGAACTCATGCGGCGTCAGCTGCCACTTAATGACTGACTGAGTGAATGAATGGATGAATGAATGGCCAGCACATTGCAAGGGGTGTGGCATGAAGCCACTAACAAAGCATTTAATGCTTTTATTTGCGGGTGGCAGGCCTAAAAGTGGCAACATCGGTTAAAGTGTTGCCTGCCTCACTGTCCCATTTTGACAGACCCGCAACACGACAGTCTATGGTACGTGCAACATGTTGTTCCTATTGCTGCCACGGCTGTTGTTGTTCTTGTTATTTGTGCTGTGTTTGGTTTGGTTTGGTTTTGGAGAGTGGAAGTGCTTTTAATTGTAATTAATATAGTAAAAATTTATTTAATTTAATACTTTTAAATAAACTGAATTTGGCACTTGTAATTAAATCAATTGTGGCATAGAATAATAAAGTAGAGAACTAGTAACTAACAAAGTACTTTTAATTATTATTCCATGAACTATAGTAGTATTTTCTATAAGTAGCACATGGACTAGGGATTAAAAAGGTACATTTAGTTATTATCGCACTGTATAGTAGCAAAAGTAGCAAATTCTATTGTTATCTCAAGAGCTAGTAACTAAATTAGTAGTTACAATTATATAGTCAAGCTTAGACACCAAAATAGTCACTTAAATCATGCATGACTTAAAGAAAAATTGTGTGTCTTGTTTAATTGTCATTGAATCCTAAACTTTTAAATCGAAACGATTCTATGTATAAGTTACGAGTTATGACTTGCTGCAGGAAGTCTTTACTCTATCAAAACACTGGGTAAACTTTTACTTCCATTCTTCTGTCACTTTATCGCAAGCGAAATGAAGAAGAAAGCACTTTTAATAGATGCCAGTATATCACAACAGAAGTATCCGACAATTTGATTGCAACTATTTGGCTAATTACTTCCTGACTCGCTTTATAATCTGCCGGACAATTAGCTTAATAT
Organism: Drosophila neotestacea; assembly: GCA_035044365.1. Classification (NCBI taxonomy): domain Eukaryota; kingdom Metazoa; phylum Arthropoda; class Insecta; order Diptera; family Drosophilidae; genus Drosophila; species Drosophila neotestacea. The sequence goes on from JAWNMD010000327.1 coordinate 450,520, forward strand.
TGCTATCAATAACTCGACTGCGTTCTCCGATTTCTCATTCCATTCCCCATTTCTCTCTTCGACCTGACAATCATTTTGATTTATGATGCACCCAAAAACTACACCCGGAGTCAATATTTTTGTGTCCATTGCAGTGATTATTCAATTTCAATGTGTTTGTAAAGCCAAAGCCAGAGACCAAATATCTCGAGTACACTATCAGACAGAGAGAGGAGGATGGAGGGAGGTGCAAAGAGGTCAATTGACCTTTGTGGGCAATGCAAACAGTTCGAATCGAATAACGGCAGCCATGTGAAAGACAAACCAAATCCAAATGAATTAAGTTATGGTTATTGACATTTAATGCACACATTGGCATGAATTCCCTATTTGAAATTGTTCAGTTCGTTGACAGATGAGTAGTATACCCCAATGTGGCAGGAGTGCAGAAACTCAGTTAAGCATTAAATATGAGCATTGATATCTAACACTCTATCCAAATGTGAGTATGAGTATTCGAAGTTCTAACTGCAATCCCAACATATTCATTGAATTTCGTTTGTCGTACCTCTTTGGTTGTTGATACTGAAATACAACTCTATCTAAAAGAATTTTTAGACTAACCACACGACTCGAATGATACTAGATATCGCTCCCAAGACGAGACGTTTCCTATTTCGCGGTGATAATCCAAACAAGCATGTAAATAAAATCCAAAGTTTACTCTTTCTGCAGTTTTTCTTACAAATAACTTTGATGACGCATTTTGAGGCGGTTCTTTAAAGTATGTTTTTATTTAAAAAGCAAAGAACACAGTTAAAATATTTCTAAAACGTTGCTTAAGTTTATATTCTTGATCCAAATAAAAAAAAATAAAATAAATAAAAACCATTAGATCTATTTAAAGCTAATATTAAATATCTGTATTTAATTTAATCTTAAGTTAAATTTGTTTGATTTTATTCGTACCGTAAATACAATCTTAAGATTCAATTATTCCCATTTTGAAACACTAATATTTTGCACTTTAAGTCCCGTTTAGAGTTAAAAATGTATATTAACTCCTCTTAATAAAAAATGCCATAATTTAATTAAGGTAATCTTAATGAACAAACTAATGAAATTTAAACTTAACTTTTTCTTTTTTGTATACAAATGTGTTTAAATATTATAATCCTAATCAACAAAATGCGAGGATAAAACAGAAATTAAATATGCCATCACTCCCATTTGTTTAGCTACCCTTAGAAATCCTCATGGTCTTTCAACCATGCTGGTTGCATGAAAATGATTGCACATGATTTTAGATGATGCTGCATGTAACAGTAACTAACTGGAGCATGTCGTGCTTTAGCGTTAGCACTAATCTATAGGGATAAGGGTAAAAGCTCAAGTTCAAAACTATGCAAGGGATGTATTGATCTCCCTGGGGCAAGCAGAGCAATAAAAGCGAAACCATCAACGAAAATGAAATACCACAGGTGACTGACGCATGCCACACACACACGCACACACACACACACAATGATAAATACACCCACACACACATACACATGTATATAGTTTTTTATTTTAATTTTTTTTGCAGTCATAATTTACATATTTTTTGCCTTGCGACCCGAAAAGTGGCCGAAAGATAAAAATGAACAACAAAAAGCAAACAGAACTTTTTACGTTTCTTTATTTTTTCTTCTCCCCTTTGGATTTTATTTTTTTTTTTGACTGGCTTTGGGATGCACCTTTTTTGGGGGATCGCTGAAATTGAAAACGGCGTTGATTATAATGTCAATACTCATAAAAAAAAAGAACTCGCGACACACACACACACACTCAGATGTTGACCGAAAATATAAGTATGTATATGGATATCTGCCCCATAGAGCATACCTCTCTCTCCCCCTCTCTCTCTCTTTTCTTGGCTCTTGGGTGCGGTCAAAACTTGGCTTATTTTGTTTTACCTTCTTGCTGCTAAATTGTTTTCTTTTTATTGTTTTTATTTTATTTTATTTTAGTTTTTTTTTGGGTTGTTGAGATACAGATACAAATGCAAGGCAAATGTATGTTTCATGTTATTCATTGGCACTTTCATGGACATTACTAATGTTTTAGCTGCTTTGCTTGTTATTGTCGAAATGCCCTAACAATTGGCTTTATGAAAGAATCATCTTTGACGAAGAAATTGATACAAGGTTATATCTGAGGAAGCTGAACATACATACATACATGTATATGGCTAACCAAAGAATTGGTTTGTAATTGTAAATAAGTATTCAAATTAGCAGTGTTAAGACATTTTACCGCAGTAATCAGCCTCTTCACCTCTTGTTAAATACTAACATCTTAAATATCTAAACAAAATCGTTTTCTTATTATTTTCTTATATCTTATTTATTATCTTTATACCATTATTAATCTGCCCTAAATTGATTTTTTTGTTTTTAAATAAAAATTAAACCTTTCAATCAAATTAATAACTAAAATATTTGTTTATTTTACTTGATAGTTATTTAAATAATAAAATTTCAGTAAATATTTTTATTTTAATCATTTTTCTCAACTTTTTGGTAAGAGTATTAAAGCTTCGTGGTTTCCAGAAACATTGTTTTGGTTGTGTGTACTACCTGTTGTTATTGTGATTGTGACCGTGTTGTCCTGCGGCTGTCTGTCGCCTTTTCTGTCTCCGTGTCTTCTTGTCTCCAGTATCGCTGTTTGTCTGTTTACCTGCTTTGTGTGCTGTGGCAAGAACCAAAGTCAAAAACTTAATGCGCTTTGGCATGCTTTTAGGCAATAATTCATGGATTAACGCCATTTGGCTTAAGCTGATTTCTTGGCCGCTTTTAACGCATTTGAAGGGGGCATTTTTTGTGTTCTGGACCTCACCTTTTGGGGTGCTGTGAGGAACATCCTCTTTTTTGACATTCCTTGGACGTGACTAATCAACTTAGGCGAGTATGCGGATCTTATTCCATCTTGTTCTCTAATGATCTTCTGTTCGGTCCCGATTTGTATGCCGATTTGTTGACCACAACAAATTGCATTCTGAGGCGCCCATAAATAACTTTTTGTGGCCAATTTGAAAGGTGTCTGGTGTCCTTGGTACCTGCTTGGATTTTTGGTTCCCCTCCCCCCAGCAGCACGTGCTAAGTGCCAAGCTATGTGCAGTTTCTCAAAGCTCATTAATCAATATGACAAGTGACCCAGGAGGGTAAGGGAGGATAGGAGATTTAGAGAGACATCTGATTTATGCATTAGAACTTAATTTCTCATTTTACAATTTCAACATTTGCCCCGAAAAATGTGTTAGTAGACTTTTATCCCCCTTGCGCTTGAACAATTCATAACTTTTCGGAGGGTAGTGGAAAACTTACAGACAGATTTCATCTGGTGAGGGGGGGGAACCCAATCAGCTCGGCCCAAATTTCAACTACTGCGGGGCAACATTTTGCGCTCGCTTTGTTTTTGCCCCGGCATGCAGAATCTTTGATGGCTTAAGAGGGGAGAAGGGGGAAAGGGAGGAGAGCTACTACTTTTTGTGGGTGACTGACGGCTCCCAAGTGGCAACATGGCGGCTTCCGCAACGCGAATTTTCCGTCCATTGTCTCTCGTCCTTGCTGTCGCCATTTTCTATTTAGCTAAAAGTTTATTCGCATTCAGAGCATTTAATAAGCGCTTATTGTACTTAAGTTTGCATTGTTGCCTGTCACAGGGTTCTCTTCTTTTTTGTGACATTAATGAGGAAACTTACTTACGGCCATTTTGCTGGCTGTCAAATTTTTGGGATTAAGTTATTGTGCTACTAATTATAGCTGCCAGCAAATATAATATCAATAACCATTCTAGCTAATTAAATATGGCATTAAAATAGATGCTAAACTTACTCAAATAAGTAGTTACCATATGGCATGGTCCATTGCAATAACAGTGCACTGTTAAATGCATAACAGACAACCAAATAAGCAGAATATTCAAACTCACACTCACATAGTGGGGCTTGGCTTGGGCTTTGGCTCCGCACACTGTTAGCAGTTAGTTAGTCACTGCTTAAGTAATCGTGGCGCTCTTCGCCCGTGCACGAAGCTGTCGGTCGCTCACGAATCATATTACAGTTGATGGCGTCGTCAGACTTCGGCTTCGGCTGCTGCCGCCACTGTTGCTGCCGCTGCTGCTGTTGGTTCGGTTCGGCTGGACAGTGCTTCAGTTCTTCAGTAGCCAACAACGCAGCACGCGGATGCTACGCTTCGTGTTGTATTTTGTTTTTCTTTCTTGTGGCCAGCGTTTACAAAAGCACAAGCAAGCAAGCAGCGCACTCTCTTTGCTTTTGTCTCTTAAACTTTGAATTGTACTCTCTGGCGCTCTCAACTCGTACTGCGACTGCTACTGCTGCTGCTGCTGGCATTGCTGTTGTTGTGTGTTCTTGAGTTGGCGTTGTCGTTGCCGTTGCCGTTGGCTGCTGTTTTGTTGTTGTTGTGGTGGTCTCGGTCTCGGTCTCTGTTTTCTGTTTCGGTTTCGGTTTCGTTTGTCTGCTGCTGGTTTGATTTTTGTGCGCTCCGCAGCGCCGTCGTCGCTCTGCAGCTGCGTTCGTGCGCTTTTTGAAAATAGTTACAAGATGTTCATCGAAGTGAGTAGAACGCCGGAGCGGTAGATTGGACAAAGACCAAAAATAAAATAAATAAATAAAGCATACGCCGTATTGTTCAAGACATCGCATGTTAAACTGTAACTTTAACATTACCTAGAACTCAAACACAAATTCAATTTCCAATAAATTAATTTCATACTGCAACTGAAAACAGAAAAGTGTGAACGGAAATAAAAGAAAATAAAAACAACACAAAGAAAAGCCACATGTGTATTTAAAAAATCTAAAATGCCAAGTGCAAGTTTCAAATGCATTCGATCCAAATACAATCCAATGGCGCGAGTTTTTTTTTAGATCCAATCATCACAGCTTTAAAGTCCATGTCCAAGTAAAGTGCAATCCATGCGGAGCTGCTGTTGGTATTTTTAAATCGCTGACCGCAGAAAATTTAACGCTAAAAATAAAACGGACCAAAACAAAACACAACAGCAACAACATAGAGGAGATACAACATACAAAATAAAAATAATAAAAGAAACTAGCGTCGAGTTTTTCCTTTTGGGCGCTCTATAAAAATACCTACAAATGCAAAGGGTAAAAACTCGAAAGTGACAAACAACAACAACTGCAAAAACAACAGCAATATCGGAAACTAAAAAGTGCGTGCAGCGGCATTTTCCACATGTGAGTGAAAATTTTCGTTTCATTGGCCGACGCTAAAAATAAAACAGCAAGCAATTTTGCTTGAATTTGTACAGACTTTTTTCAACCAAAAATAACAATAGCAAGTTTCCAAAGGAAAAAAATTTATAAGAATAATAAAATTATTATTATTGATAAGTGTGTCAAAGTGAAGTGCAAATTGCAAATTGGATTAAACACTAACAGAGTTAAATGACACACATCTATTCTCTTATACATGCAAATACATTTGTGTATGTTTAAACATAAACAACAGAGTTATAATAAATGTTACAAAAAATTTCTGTTGCATTTTTCGACGCTATTTTTGGGTTCTTTAGTGTTTGTTTCATTTCGTGCATCTCCCACACACATAGATACATATTTATGTGTACATATGTTTTAACATTCGAGTGTTAAATTCTTCAATTCTTTCATAGACAGAAGTTTTCCCTGTGCTGCAATTTCGGAATAATTTTGGATACTTTTGCCATAGTTGCCCTTGGGAATAACTTGTTAAAAGGTTCGTAATTTACAACTTGAGTGTGTTGTTATTGTTCCTTGGTTATTTAAGTGTTTGCAGAAGTAGTCAATAACACTATTTGCCCAACTAAGTATACGTTATTACGTATACGCAGAGGTGACAATTGGACAGATGATAAAGAAATTAAGTTATGAGAAAAGTGGTACTATATGAAAGGTTATCTTTTCAATTTGTCTTAAAGTTTTCCACTTGTTAAGCACAAAGATTTACAATACATTTAATGTGTCTTTAATTACAACTAAAAAGACTTTTAGCTAGAAGTAAAGCACTTTTAAGAGGTATTGAAAATGTTTATAACAAGTACAATAATATTCCATTTTGAATGGACATTATTTATTTATGTTAATAAGGAATACAATAATATTCAATTTTTAAATGGACATTATTTTTGATCCTTTGGATAAATTGTTAGATATTTAAAATAATCTTCTCTATTTTGAACAATTTCAATTTTAATAAACTGTTTATTCAACTTATAATATTAGATCTATCAATCTGCCAATTGAAGTATTTAAAACGAACTTGCATTTAAGCTAAATTTAACAGTATTTAGAGCTGTAATACGATGACCAAGACTGTACTTGGGAATTGGGTTTTCAGCGAATTAAATAGAATACACAACAATAAAACCCAGGAAGGAGTGGGAGAAAGAGAGCTAGAGAGAGAGAGAGAGAGAGAGAAAGAGAGACACACCTGTGTCAGTAACAAAGAAAGCTACAAAATACATTTATATACATACATGCACATATAAACTCGTATATACATAAAATGCTGCTTAGCAAAAGTGCTTTGGCATATCTCATTACAAGCCCAAGGATCATCGTAATCATCATCATCAGCCGTGAAACCAAGACTTTTGTCTTCGTTCCAGTAGCACAAAGAAAACAACAGAAATAATGAAAAGAATTGTGCAAAATAAAGAGACAAAAAACAAGAAGAAAAAAAAGAACTTTTCTCATTATCAACGCAAGTGTTTTAAACTTTACTGACTTGAGTGTAGGAGAGGTTGCAGAATGGACTGGGGATATAACAATGTATTGTAGAACTCAACTGGCAGTGGGCAGTCAGTCAGGGTTATGGATATGGCCAGCTAGCTGGTCAGTCCGTCATTCATTCGGTCGTTCTTCAGACTTCAGTCAAGCGTCAGTAAATGTTGTTGGCCATAAAAAGCGCTGACAATTTTTACATCTGTCATAAATTTGCGACACTCGTAAATCTATTTTCTGCATTTTATTTGTTTATTTAAAATTCTTCAACAAAAAATTTAAGACAATAACAACAAGAAAAGAAGAAGGAACGTCACCGCCAAGTGGGCGCCTGATTGATGTGACAATTCCTTAATTAATTTCGGAAGATATCTCATTTAATTATCCGATCTGCAGCTGCACGGGAATCTCTCTCTCCCTGTCAGACAGATCCCGATGCGGGTAATACATCAAAGTAAATAATTATGGCAGTATTTTGAGTTTATTCACATTCGACTTATTGCAAGTTCGAATACCTTTTTGATTTTCACTTACACTCACTTTTCCCACGCTTTCTTATCAAATCAACTAACGAAATTCGTTGTTTTTCGTTGTCTTTTTTTTTGGCAAGTTATTTAGAATCCCCTTCAAACAGGTTGCTGATAGGTAATGTAAGCAATGCACTGTGAGTGTGAGTTCAATGACATGCTTTATCATTGATGTTGAAACATTTGGCCCAACATTCCGCATTCTGTGGCTGCTGCTACCCCAACATTGATAAGAAAAGATCTGAAAAGTGCCTCGCCAAAGAGACTGCTTGTCCTCTATTCTAAAGCAGGTTAACTAAACAAGATACTTTTATCATGTGCAAACAGATCGAAAGACATTTATCTGCACTTTTGCTTTAACTTGAAGAAAATTTAACAACTTATTTTCCATTGTCAGAGGTTTAACAGCACGCTAGCATGGTACGCAATGTTAAGTTTTAAACATAACATATAAATGATGCAATGTTTAGCACTGCCTACAGCGACTGTTAAACTATATATTAACATTACTCCACAATGTTAAGTACCTAGCAAAATTTCTATACAGCATAGAGTTAGAATGATAATTATTCGTATAACATGTTATATATTTTCTCGAGTGTTCTCTAAACCATCTGTTAGTTACATACATATTACTTTATTCAAAGACTTTCAAAGCATGTTGTCTAAGCTAAATGTTTAATATTTTCGCTAATATATCTTGCCTATTTCAAAAAATAGATATACCAATTCTCTAGTGTCCAGCCCATATTCCAAGATATATACACAATTTCCTTTATAATTTTACGAGCCTTTCGATCTGTCTATCTTTCGCTTATTAGCATAACGAAATATAATTATCTGAAATATGCAGAAATATAGTATTGCATTTTGTTTGCTGGTGGTGCACATCCACCACATCCTCTGCCTTTCTACTTGCTTTTGCCACCCACCCAATTAAGTTGCCTTTTCTTCTTTTTTTGGGGGGTAGACTGCAGTAAATAAGCAAACACAAAAATTGTGCGCCATATTTTGCAGCCAACGCACATAAATAAGCTTTAGTCCAAAGCCAACTTGGCCGAGGTTGAGGAGATGGATAGAACAACGAGTGGTTGTTGTTATTGTTGCTAGCGTTGTTGCTGATGTTGGGAAGCAGCCACCAAAAAGTAGCTGGCAAATGGCCAAAAAGGCATGGCCAAATGTGCCGCCTGTTGTTGCCGTTGCTGTTGTTGCTGCTGTATTTGCTGTTGCCATCTTTGAATTTGTTTTCATTCTTGGCTACTGTTGAGGCCAATTCTGCAGCCTCTGTACTTGAAGCTGGCATCCTCAAGCAGCAGCGCACTAATAAATAATTTTAATTGTATTCATTTTCAGTTCAGTTCAGCCACTGCTCCACTTTATTTGCAACAAAAGGCGGCCAAGAATATGTAATAAGTATTTGTGTATGTGCATCAAAGATACCACAACAATTTCAACAAATTTTCATTGTTTTTTGCTCGGAATTGAAAAACGTGTTCAACGATCAATTCAGTTTCATACCTCAGACTTGGCCTGGCCCACTTTGAACCAACCGCCTGACTGAATGACTGTTGGCCTGGCTGCTTATCGTGGCTCTGATGCCTTCAGACTTTTGCCAGTTTCAGTTACACATGCTTTTCAGTTATGGTCATGTTTACAGTACCTTGGCTTGGGCAAACTTTGGCACTGATAAGCAACGACACACCGTCAGTTAGTAGTCCGTCAGTCAGTGTCTCGTCTCTTTGTCCAACAATTTTGACTCATCGAACACGTCTCTTCTTATGCTTTCAAGCTGAGAGATATCAGGAACGGTGTTGGTGACCAATTGTGACCATATTGCGCATACGCTCCGTTAAACGTCGTCTTCAATGTTGCTTTTGGTTTTCCTTTTTTTGTCGTCTTCGTCACGTCTTTGGTTGTGCACTTTGTGTTTGCCTCATTTGCCGCTGCAGTCAGCCTGAAATTCTGCACACTGCAGTGGGACGTGCAAATCGGGGACAAAATCCCAAAAACAATAAATATCACAACAAAAAATAAGCAAAAGCAAAAGTAAATGAAAACAAAAGAATTTACTTAACGCTCAAATTTCAATGTGTACAGTTTGTGTTACAAGTATTTATATCGCGCGAACCTAAGTTGCTCTCTGTTTACCTGCAAGCTTAGAATTACAGTAAGTAAAATTGGATAATTTGACTCAAGTTAATCATTAAAAGTTGTGCGTAATTAAATAATAATTATTATAATACTATATTATATTATTATAACTATGTATAATAATTATGAAATTCTTACCAATAATTAAATTTTGTATGTACCTAGTTAAAGTGGGATTTTAAATTCGATAGATTTATAGTAAGTTTCACACTTCTCAACATATAACCAACATCTTAGATTTATTTATACCTATTGAATTCAGGTATCTATATATCTCAACTACTTAATAACAAGAGAAATACCTTTGAATGACTAATCTTTAATAAGATTTCTTAAACAAAGAAATAAGAAGTGTAGGGGTTGAAATTGTAAATTATATATTATGGATTCCAAATGATTAATTTTGTTTCCATGACAAATATGTGACTTGCTCAAAGTTATTCAAAATTATGAAATTAGCTACATTTTATATATGGTATATATAGTATGTATATTTCGACTTGCATAGTCATCTTTCACTTGTCAGTGTTTCACTTGTCTGTTTCTTGCAGTGTTGCCAACCTGACTTAAACTATACTGTCTTTTGCAGTGCTGTCAACTTAAGTTAAAGGGTTTTAAGGAGTAATATGAAAATGAGAAGATATAAATTAAAGAAAATGTTGACTTTATATAACTTGATTTAATTGTTTTCTTTTTCTTTTGGCGACTCAATGAAGCCCATGCAAATAGAATTTGCACCACAGTGCTGTGGCGACAAACGACTTAAGTATTGAAGGCGCTTTTCTCTCTCCTTTCTTGTCTTCTCGCCAAGTTCGTGGGCAGTGGCGCCGGCAGAGGCATCGACGTTGTCGTCATTTATTGTTGCTTGTTATTGCCCCTGCTGTTGTTGGGGCTGTTGTTGTTGCAGTGCGCTCGATATCTGCTGCCAATACATGCACTCTGATACACAGACATATGCAGATGGACACACCCACTCACACACTCATACACAGACACAAGACACACACAGACAGACAATGTTTATAGGTGCGTTGGATTTTTTGCGCCTCAATTCTGGGCCAAGGTAGTTTTTATCTTTCTACTCTTTTTACTGTTGTGGTTGCTGTTGTTGTTGTTGTTGTTGGTGCTGCTGTTGTCTGGCAGCTTTTTGCTTGCTTATTTGTTGTTTCTTTTTTGTAATTGCAATCCTTGAAAATTTGTTGCACACACACTCACGCAATTACAAATACAAATAAAGCACTTGGAACAGTTTTGACCATTTAAGTTGTCACGTCTTTTGTACCACAGTTCGCATCCCTTCCTGCATTTCCCCTCTTCTTCTCTCTTCTTCCCTTCCATTGCAATCGCATTCACACAATTTCTCTACTCAGCTCGATTTATATACATATTTTAATTTTTTTCACTTTACTTGCATTTATGTATTTATTTATTTATTTAATTTTCGTTTTATTTGTTATTGCTGCCTTTTATCTGAACAAACGTTGGCCGCTGCACGTTTTCTTTTCTATTAGTCACATTTTTTCTCATTATTCCTCTTGTTGTATTTTTTTTAAACTTTCCGTTTACTCAAGCACATATGTACATAGAAAAGCAAAAGTAAAAAAAAATGGAATATGTACACAAATGTAAGATATAGTGAAGCTAATATAGCACATATATAATTACAATAAATACCATAGTTCAATCAATTCTATTGTATTCTTGTAGAGTAAGGTCGACTTTTCAATGTGTACATCATGTTTCAAATAACTATTTGAATGATATTTTGGCGTAAAATGGAAAATGTATGGAAAATAATGTTTAATTCGAAAACACCAATTAAATAAAAATGAATAGGTATTGTAAAATCTGACAGAAGTAAAAGGAATATGCATACAAACTGATTAATGTCAGTTACCTACAGCACAGTGAAAACTTTCAAAGGCGAAAACTAATGTTTTCACTGATCCTCCGATATAGATATTCTTGACGAGAATGCTGTGCAATGTATATATCTTTTAAATTTCCTATAATAACAATAAATAAATGTTTATAAGTCAATAAATACTAAATCAATCTCCTGCAAATTTTGGTACCTTAAAGTTGATTTCTAATTGAATATTTGCAAATCGGAATTTGTCCATTTAAATTTTTCATGGCATGTTCTCTGACTTCCTCTCTTTTTATTTGATGATGCCCTGCTGCGAATTTCCATTACAACAATTGCCACTTGCAACAATTGGTTGCCAAGTCAAATGAATACAATTGCCATGTTGGCCCCTTCTTTTCCCCCCTTAGGGCTTTCTTCTGTCTCCTCCCATTCATGGACACACAATGCCAGCCGACTGTCAATGCCATTGATTTGAGTGTGCGACTTATGTTTGCCAGCTGAACGCCTTTCAGTTTGAATCCCTTATCCTCCGACCAGTGCCCCTTCCTTCACCCCTCTCTGTCACAATTTGTTGCCTTTGCTGCATGCCTTCTTAGTCCTTAGAGTCTCCTTCTCATGGCATCTCATGCTCAGTGTTTCCATTTAGCTTGTGTAATCAATGACTTTGCCTCGTCTGACAGCTTTTCGCCTCTGCCACAATGTTGCCTTTGTCTCTGCCACTCAGTCACATACACTGACACACACACACACACATAGATACTATCCTGCATCCTGCGTCGTTGTCAAACTATAACTGCAAAAGTAGCGCAAAGAAAAATTCACACTGCACAAACTTTGTTGCCACTTTTGTTTTGCTTAGATTTGTATTTGTTACATATGTACATATGTGCGACACCCCCACCACTTTTTTGCCCCATTTTTTTTCAAACCTTCCTCGGTTGTGGGCGTTCCCAATAGTCACTTAGAAAACGCGTGTTAAGCTTGTCATGCTTTCTCAGCCTGAACTTTTCTTCTCGTTTCTCTAGATCCAGGCTTTTTTGAATTTCCAATGGTATCTGTGGCATGCAACGTGCAATATATCTATCACCTATCACAGCTTTCCCTTGGCCAACACATTCACTGTCCATTCAGTTGGTTATGCAACAGAAATGTGAATGCGAATGAATCTTTTATGCTCATGTACGGAATATACATAATCTAATGCTATCTAACTGCGCTCCTTGTTGTCTATCTCCCTTTCACTATCTATATATCTCTCTCCCACTCTTTATGTGTCCCATATCTTAGTGCTGTTTGGTAGTCAGCTTGTAGATCTCCCTAGAGGCCTTGTTTAGATTTATTGCTTTTGCGTTCCATTCTCTGTGCTATTTTCACTTGATAATTGATGAATGTTGTGAGTCCTGCTGCAAGCACACATACAGACAGAGAAATAGAAACACACACTTATGTACATAGATTTGCTTTTCATTGCCTTTTCTCTCTTTCTTTTCTCTTTCCAACTTTGAAATGCGCTTTTACCTATTGTTTATTTGCTTACATTTTAAATTTACAATACACAGAATACTTTTCAAGGAGCAAAAAAAATTGTATTTAAAATTGTATTTTTTGTTGTAATGTTTATAGTTAAGAATCATTTTTATTTAACGCCTGATTTTCAACAATTAAGGGACAAGTTGTTATCATTAAAAAAAAAACAGTTAGCTATTATATAATTTTTTTCCATTGTAAAAATAGATATTTCAATGTTTTATATATTAGGTAAGGTAGATTAATAATTTTACTATGTTGCGGCAGTAGAAATTAGGAACATATAAATAAAAAACAAATACAATTTCTTATTAATTAAAAAAAGGAATTAAATAAATTAAAAATAAATAAAAAACAATTTTTAGAAAAACTGCAGCAATTTGCCCATATCTTGCCAATTTTGTACCGGTTTATTTATACATTTTTTTTATTTTATTTAATTTTTCAACATTTATCAAAACATATATCGCTTTATTCAGTAGAAAATATTGCTTGCAAAATACGATACAGCCAAAAGTAAAAAAAAGACATTGCAATCAATGATTCAATTAACTCAAGTGCAGCTCAGACACACCCACAAACACACACCCCCATATACACCCACAAACACACACATGGCCTAGTCAGGCCACAGGCTATTACCCAGATCAATTGCGAGCGGGCTTAAACTGTCATCAAAGTCATTTTGCAGGTGTGAAGGCGTGAATAAGAAAGCACTGCACACACACAAGAAATGGGGAAATGGAAAACCAGGTCTGAAAGTAATGTGACAGTGGAGGAGGATGAGTAGAAGGGGGAGGAGTACTGAAAGCACCATACATATAAAGCTCGACAAGGATACGTGCCAAAATGATAGCAAAGTAGGCAAACTTAAACTCAAATCCTATCGCAAATGAACGGCTTCAAAACAGCATGAAAAAAATAGAAAAACAAATGAAAAACTGTTGCATTAAGAAGTGCAGGACTAAGAAATACCCTGTGGCTTAAAATTTAAACTTCAATCGTATGGAAATATTTATTCAGGCTGAAAACTTTAAGTCAACGGAAAACAACTTATTATAGAAACTCAATATATAAAATTCAGGACATATCTACTTTAATCAATAAACTTAATACTAAAGCGTTTCTAAATAATTAAACTATCTAAGAATCGCACTTTAATGTCAAATTTAATCGTACATATTTCGCTTTGAGTAAGGCACACTCCATTGAGTAATTGTTTACAGGGTATTCAGACTCCACAATTGAGAGACGATGCCTGGCGACAGTTTAATGATGGCAGCAAACAAAAACCCAAAAGGCAAAAGCAACCAAACAAGTCTCAAGCTCACAGGCAGCTGTTTATTGTTTATGCGTGTCTGTGCATGTCTCTTCTTGCTCCAATGCATGCGTATGTGTATGTGGGTGTATGTAAGTGTGTGTGTTTGTGTGTTGGTGTGTGAATGATTGCTGGCGCCTGCTGATGACAAGTGTTGCGTGTTTTGAATATAGGACTATGGTTGGCACTTATACTTACTTACACAGTCACTTACATTGTACATGGTACAAATTCGTAGTCATATATGGTACATACAAACCCATACATACATATACTCATGTGTTGTTTCGAGTACGCCCTTCTAATGACAATACAAGGGAATTTCTCAAACTGTGGCTTGATTATAATATGATACTCATAATTCTTTGGCTGTTATTTGTCACTATGAAGTGTCTCTTCAACAGGCAAATACAAGTACTTATAAGTACATATTGTTGCGAGTCACTTCAAAGAGCAACAGCTAAAACCTAATCATTTGTTAGTCCTGGCAAATGAAATGGCATACGATAGAATCGCAAACTATCACCTCAAACAGTTTTACTTGTTAAAGTCAACATAATTATTTTCCATATTTCTGTCTATACAGTTTATCGACCAACTTTTAAATAGCAATTATCATATTTTTACAGCTAGAGTTACATCCAGCACTTTCTACATTCTATAAATATTAAAATAGTTCTTTCTGACTACTTGCGGTATACAAATGTATGAACAGTTTTCAGTAAATTAAATCGATAAACGTATGGATTCATTTACCGTTTTTTTATCAGCTTTAATTATTATATAATACTATGATACATCTATATTTAGTACGCTCTTAGCAACTTAGTGCATTTTTTATCGTAAACTATAGTAACTCAATACTATCGAAGATAACTACCAAGCCATATTTTTGCATCTCTCTGTGCAGCCAGCACCTTTCAATTACTATCCTGGCAGGCACTTGTAACTTTCAACATCCTCTACACTTGTTTAACACATTGTTAGAGCAATTTTTATAAAGAGGCAAAATTATTTTTACTGTATTAACTGCAGTTCGTAGTTGTTGCTCTATTACGCTGTTGCTTAACTTTAAGTAGCAGAAGTTCGTTTCCTTAACTTGTATATATATTTTGACTGTTGTTATTTTTATTTGATTTTCCTCGTCTGGCACGCTAAGAATTTGCCTTGGTTTTTTTTACTTTACAGATTTACAAGGGAATTGGCATACGTACTACATATGCTGCCAATCTCATCAATCATCTAATAATTTGCCACGCCTCTAACCCCCACCTTAAAAATGCGCTAAGGGGGAAACGACCAGGTTAAGGTTATGGTCGCCATATGTTCACCGTACGCCTAAAAGGCTGCAGCAATTTCGTTGATTAGTCCGGTGTCTGCGGGAATTTGCCTGAGCTTCGGCTTTCACAACGCCCTTTGGCTTCTCGCTCTCTCTTTTTTTCTCTCTCTCTCCCCTCTTCCAACCCCCCCCCCCCCCACCCACTCTATCTCACTCTCTGAACTGAACGTTACACACTCACACACGCATTCTCAACACCAGCAAACATTGTTTACACAGTTTTTCCTTGTTGGAAAAGCACTCCGTTTTTTATATTCTTGTTAACGTTGTGCTGCAAAAGATGCCAAAAAAAAGGAATATTTTCACAATGTTTCAGACCAAAACGCTTCGACAACTGTCGGCACTTTTAGTAAGAAGCACTCCGAATTCAATAAAGCTTACAGCAATAACTATTTTTATAAACGAAGCTCAACTTTCCATTAATAACTTTGCCAAAAGTATGCAATAGTTAATGCCGAGAAATTTTAAAGACGTAAGCGAAAGCTGAAGCTGCAAATTGTTACGTAAACAGCTTTAGCAAAAAATGATTAGAAATGTTGAGGAAAATGCATGGATACATAATTCAGTTGCAGTTTCCATGAATGAATTTATATGGAAAAATCATTTAATATCTACTTTGACACATTTTGAATAAAAATAAAGTTAATTTTTAGAATGCATTTCTCTCTCTATGAGTAGTGTTATTTATAAAATAAATAATTATATTTTTAATTAAAATTCATTATAGTTGCATAATTTTACCTCTCTATTTAATTTTTTTCTATTTATTTTCCTGTTTTCTGAAGCAATTTCTATAAAATTCTTATGAAAAACGAGAATTATAAGCTGCAATCATGCTACGTAGCCCACATTTCAAATGGATACTGTATCAGATCTATTCATGGAATTGCTTTTCTCATTAATGACTTGCAGCGTATATTTAATTTTAATTAATTTTATATAGATTACCTTCCCTATTTTTTCATGCAATCGCGAAATCATCTTTGGGAGCTTCCTTTAGGTTTCTTTTTTGTGTGTGTGTTTTTTTTTATTCTTACTTTGGCCAGAAGCAGCTTTAAGGCCATTCGAATGACTCATGCCAACACGCACACACACAGACACATGAGGGATGCTTTTTCTGGCTACATCCTGACAGTCTTAGAGGCCCTGACATCCCGGCATCCTCGTGGCCACCTTTTGGCACAGGTGTACACTGATGTATGGCACAGGGCAAAGTCGTTTTAGGCTTAGGTCGTCTGATATATGTGGCCACGTGGCATGTTTTGAACTTGGTTGCCAGCCCCATATTCTCCCCACTCTCGCTCTCTTTCCCCCACTCTTTTCGTGTGTGTGTGTGTTCTTTTGGCAGGAGTTTCTAATCAAGGTGATTTTATGTGCTCCAAGCGCGCATTTAATGCCAAAATTACATTTTTAGTTATCGTTGTGGTCGTTGAATGCTGATTCTTTTGGCAACGCGTCGTATACGTAATAAATTCATGTCGACTCGACTAATGTAAATACATACATTCTGCATGTATTCATATATACGTGTATACATATATATATATATATATATATATATATATTGTACGATTTCAGACACATTTAACAGTTTGTGCCCTTTTGCTAATTAGGCCACAGTGCGGGGAGTTGTGCATCCTGCGGCGACGCAACAACAAAAGCCAATTGTTTGCCAAGACAGAACCATTATCATTAACAGAAAGGGACAGCAATCGAGAGAAAGAGAGGGAGAGGGAGTGTCTCTATTACTAGTCGAGACAGCTGAGACAAAAGACGGCACTTGAGGCCGCATTTGTTGCCTTGACTTGTTGGCTGTTCTATCTGGTTTTAGCCAAATTCCCCCAAGTTCCGTTTGTTGCTATTGTCATTTGTTTTGGGAAGGCGCATATGCAGCTTTTGGCTTTTATGGTCATTATTATTATTATTATGTTGGGCTTATTGTCTTGTCTCATGCAAATTACTTGTGACTGCCAATTAGTTTTAGCCCAAAAAAAACAGGCGTACCAGTAAATTCTACTTGGCATGACGCTCAAAAGTATTCTATGAAAAATACAAGTGTCTTTTTGCATGTGTAATGTGTACAAGTATTTGTATACAGGTGTGTGTAATAGACAACTCAATATGCCGCTCCATCAGTTCATACGTCCATCCATACAACCATTCATCAATCAATCAATGCGTTGAATGTGCTGCTAGGTTTTGGGTCAAAAGAGTTCGACATTCCATCGAGGCTGCAATAACTGTATGTGATAGTGTATGAGTGTGTGTAAGTGCCTTTATAAGTGTGTGTGTCAACTGTAAAGTGCTTAATGCAGCAATAAGCGAGTGTACTATAGGAAAAATTGGAGAGAGAAGAGGGAAACAGATAGAGACCAAATCACCGTATACATCTGTGGCATTGGCATTAAGTGCATGTCAATTTGCTTTGATTCAACACTCGTTGGATTATCGAAATTATGTTCAGTTGAACATGCGGTGATAGCTCAATAGATACTCTTTAATTACTCATATTTGTTCAAAGCTGTGCAGTAAATTGAAGTCAAAATAATATACAGAATTATATTTGTTAAACAAATGAGTTTACTGTTAAAGTTATTGTTTGTTTAAGACGTAATGTACATTTATGTATGTACTTTTGAATTAATTTTTAACATTCAATTGAGTTTAAGAAAAGTGCTTTTTCTTGAGATAATATTTATTTAAAGCCAACCTACTTTCATTCAAGTCTTACCTATTTTACTATAATTTATATTTATCCACTTGTGTCTTTAGCACTTAACTAGGCTTAGCTTATTCTGTCATCCATAATAATCAAGTTATTTATATTATCAAATTTATATAAACTTTATATTTCTATCGTTTTAGCTGACATGTTCAAGGCCAATGATTGCCGAAGTTTATCTATTGGTAAGTTGAGCTTAATAAACATTATGAATAAACAAGCGAAAACTCATTAAAAGTAAATGTGCCCAGACAATTTAAACTTTATCGACTTTTCTCACTCAACCCCACCCAAAAGAGAAAAGCTAACAAAATTGTAACCCAAACTGACACGACAGACAGATACGAAAGACAGACTCTTTAATAGCTAATCAAAAATACATATTGACACCACAATAAGCTCGAGAGGTGCTCAGTGTTGAGTTTTTCCTCGTTTGGTAACTCAAATAACAATTTTCCAAGTGAGAAAAATAATGGAAGAAAATAATACACAAGAGAAGAGAATACAGAAGAAGAGCAAGAAAATTTTGCAAGTCAAAAGAAAATTTCATTTTTGAAAGGGGTCTCTGTGCGTGTAAACTTGATAAAGTTAAATAGACACAGAAATGCTTAAATTAATCATACGACATGTTGTGCGTTTGCGGCATACAAAAATACTTGTATGGAAAACTTGCCGCCAGCATGGAAATTTCATTAATTTTCAAGTTGAGTTTTCGGCCTAAAGGGCTTCAAGTGTTGTTCGAGTTGTTGTTGTTGTTGTTCGTGTTGATATCACTCCTAAACTGTCATTAGTAGAAATCACATGTCATTGACAGTGAAAAGTGACCCCAAACTCAAACAAGAGTTTTACATATATATAAATATAAATACCTATAGATGGAATGTGTGTGTGTGCTTATGTGTGTATTCTTTGTTCCAAGTGTTAACTATGTCCATTGTTGTTCTTGCTGTTGTTGTTTGTTGGGCGCTTAAATGTTTGTGTACGTGTCAGCCACTGTCACTGGCAGCATCTCTCCTTGTCCATACGCCTCCAGCTCTGGACACGCCCTGCCACATGCCTGCCTCTCACATATGTTGAGTCCTGTTTTATGACAGTTCATTGATATTCATTTGCCTCCATGTGTGTGTGCGTGTGTGTGTGTTTATGTTTGTTGATTTACCCATTTTGTTCTTCTTTGCCCCCAGTTGACTGGCGCTTAAATTGCGTCCTTTTTGAATGGTTTACCCCAGACAACAACAATAGGAACAACAACAACAATGGTGATTCAACCAGGAAATTCAATTAAAAACGCAAATGGTGGACGACATTCATTTGTGTGTGGATGCCACAAATCGGCTTACGTATCCTGAATGCCCAGCTGCAAAGTCAATCAAACTGAAGTTTGATTTCCTGTGCAACGCTATTTCCAACTCTTATTGCATACTTTATACCACTCTGACACATGCCGCATGCCACACGCTCTACAATCAATATGGCTTTCAGATTCGTTATAGATTCATGTCCGGCCACCTTTTTTTAGTTTTTTATTTTGCTTTCCTTCTTGCATGAATATGAATGCACTTCTTCTTGGGGCACTTTTATGTGCCCTTTTACACAGCAAGTTCTTTTGCCATCTGTTTGTCTTTTTTATCTATATTTCCTCTACTTTTTTCCCTTTTATGGCAAAAACTCTTGCCTCTAAACTACTGCTGCAACGCAAATAACATTTTATATCCGTTTGTGGTCTCTTGAAGGCGTCTCCCATTCACAACTTACAATTTTCCTAACTTAACTCGTTTCCGCACATTTTCAAGTTAGCTTTAAGGCTCAAGTATCGGTGGGAAAAAACTTCTCAAAACTTCAACCTAAAGCGCACAGAAAATCTCATCAATTTTTCAATGCACACCTGAGAGATGGCTGCGGCGCAGAACAACAAGTAGCAACAAAATTAGCCAAGTTTTGTTGGCCAAATATCAAGCGGAGCATAAATTTCATTCTTGCACATTGATATACATCTCTATCTCTTTTACTGTCTTTCCCTGGTCTTACCTCTGACAGACATAGACACTTAATCCGCACGTTTACACCTCAAAGCACACACACAAAAGTGGGTTCAGAGTCAGTAATAAATTCGTGTATCTACTTAATAATTAACTCGCCAAACTTCTGGCACCACAACAAAAGATCCCATTGCCATTGGCATAGAATAATATGACCCCATGCTGCTGTCAGAGAGCACGTTAAGTGCCCAGGAAGTTGCCAGGTGCACTTTACGGCTAGTAAATACACTATCGATAGTTTGACAATCGATTTAAAATTCTAGGTAGTCAAGTTTCACTTGAACTTTAATTCAATGTTTGACAATAAAATTAATAATATATTGAGCTCTATAAATATATCTGAAGTACATTTATAATTTAATTTTTTGTTTTTAATATATTTTTCGATTTATCGATACTTGCAGTTTAACGTAATCGACTTTATAACTTATTGCACATTACTTTTCAGGCTATTTTAAAGTTTTCTCAGTTTGACTTGTCATATTTCAAACACTTACTATTGATATACTATTGTTGTTTTGATTTTGATATAATTAATGTTTTCGCAACATATAAATATGATTATCAGATATTAAAGAACTATTTATCGAATACATTTTAAATTAGAGTAAGTAAAGTAATCGCATAGTCGATAAATCAAGACATGTTTATGGATGTGAACGGCTTTCCTTTTCGAAAAAGTTCGGATAATTGATCTGACACTGTGACTGCTATTTTCCGGGGTACTTTAAGGCCTTTATTACACTGTAGCAACCGTTTTTCAGACGGATGCGATTCACTATAGCATCGCTACAAGAAACAGAATAATGAGAAGAAAAGGAAGTTGTGAACAGAGAGAGAGAGAGAGAAGAAAAGGAAGAGGGCGATTACAAGCAAAAATTCGACGTTTCTTTAATTGCACTTGAACTCGCAGAGAAAGTTGGAGACCTTCTTGGCGACCCCACCTAGTGAATTCACCACAACCTTCTGCAACCCTCTGTGAGCAGTTCAGGTTAATTTGCTTGGCGTCGGCTTGACGATGTTCCAGTTGCTCATTAATTACAGCTTAGTCGACGGCCCCTAATGATTTACCTGCAAATGCTGATGTTGTTACCTGTTCAAGTTGTTGTTGTTGTTGTGGCTGGTAATGGTGCAACTTTTGCGTTTTATTATTTCTTGATTTCTTTACCTTTCAGCGGATTCCAGTTGATTCTCACTGTCTTTTATTTCTTGTCTTGTTATCCTTGCCTTGCCTTTATATAAATGCCTTGAAATCAAATACAAGCAACAACTTTTTGCCATCTCTTCACTCCTTTTCTTTTATTAACATTTCTTCTTATTTTTTGCTTGATTATTTTAAGCGCACGCTATCTGACCGTTGAATTTTCTTTTCTTTTCTGCTCTTCTATTTTTCTTCCCTTTTTTTGACATTGCGCCTTGCCACGCCCACACTTTGCGCATTTAATTAAGCAAATAGCAGCAGCTGAGCTCAGTATTTTCATCGTTTTTTTTTTTTTTTTTATTATTATTATTATTATGTAAAGCACTCGCTGCCCTTTTGATGCTTATTCTTTGCGGTCTCGCACTTGTTGCCCATTTTGTGGCGTACTTTTGTGGCAATTTCTGCTGTCTCTTTGAGCACGGAGTAGGTCCAAATACCAGCTTGTCGACGAAATTGTTAAAAATTTAAGCGAAAAGCCTTTAATAAAAAGTATTTATTTTATAAAAAGATTTTAATATTAAATAATAAATATATATATATCAATACGCTTTCAACTGTCTTTGTTAGCCATATATAGTTATGGATTGTTGGCATAATAATAATATTTTATCGAGAAATCAAAAAACTAAGTATGTTCGTAGAGAAAATTTTATTATAAAATTATTCTCTTAAAATATTACAAAATATTAAATGTATAAAAATGTTTTGTTATCGATAATCATAACGATTATTGGCAAATCATCGAAATTTATCAGGACATGAGGAAAATCCTGTCCTCGTAAATTTGAATATATACAGAATATACTCGTTCAGGTGACATATTTGATAGACTATTAACTTGGATACCTGGAGAAATTCCACATTTCTACGAAACAGAGTGCACACCGTAGATATCTTTGCAGCCTAGTTTAATCCACTCTAAAATACCCCTGTAATTCCCTCTCTTTCCAATCTACTCAGAGACAACGTTGCACATTGATTTCTTTCGTTTGGCTGCTACCTTCGGCAAATGTCGCTTTCAACTGCACTCCCTGCCAATTTGCAACTAAATTGCAAAGCTGTCATTCGTGCAACCAACAACATCAGCCACAACAAATAAACAGACTCACATTGCCAGCAACAATTTAATACGAAGTATGCTACTACGCGACGTGACAACTGGGAACTGGGAATTGAGAGTTCTCGTTAAGGACTCCACAAAACGATTCCAATGTGCAGGCATTTCAACATAACCAAATATCATGCCCCGTTGCACAGTCAACCAACCGCAGACTGTGCCCCAGTTGAAACCTTTAGCCTGGTGCACTGCTAAAAAATAATAATAATTTTTGAATTTGTAAAATGAAAAGATGAGCTCTTACCTTTTTACATGTTTCCTTTTTTAAATTTCCTTGTTTCTTATTTTATTCGTTTATTAAGAACTTAAAATTATTTATGTTAATATTCTTAGAATTCTTCATAGTCGCTAACCAACAAAAACACAATTTTCTTAATTAATGATAATAATATTCTTCAGTTGAATATTCTTAATATATTTTGTTCAGTGTATAGAAAGACAGGCAGACAGACAGTAAACGAGACAGGCAGCACCCGCAACGTAATTGAATTTTAATAAAATTTTAAAGCAATTAACTTGCGAGTGGCGCTCGTCTTGTCTGCTTGACTGGAGAGTTTGCATTAATTTGCAACAATTAATAATGCATTAAGGCAGACAGGGACGGGTATGGAGAGAGAGAGAGAGAGAGATATAGCTTGAGTGGAGCCAAAATGTCAAGATTGCAAGTTGCAAGTTGCAGCTAAAGTAAACAAGACAACAACAAGACAGCAAGGTCACAATGCACGGCCAAAGACAACTTAATTAACCTCGACCTTCTCCAGGCGGCCAATACTATACAAGCTGACGTCAGCCCCCAGTCCAGTCGCCAGGTCTCCGTTTTAGCCAAACAAGCCACGTTCAATGCCGCGTGTCTCCAGGCCAGTTGACCATCATTGTTGCCACATTAAGACATCAATAATAAAATAGTTAATAATGCGTGTGCGTGCAATGTAAATATGAGCTTACTCGTAAAAAAATGACTTCGTTGCGCTAATTGCCAATTCACCAAAGCGAACCAAGTCCAATTGCCAAAACCAAGTGCAAGCGAGATGGCAAGAACGCAAGTTCGCAAGTCCGAAGTCGTCATCGTAAATTGTTTTTTGCGCATGCGCAACCCGACATGCGATCTGTTGTTCTCCCGCTCTCTTAACAGCCACTCTTTCTCTATCTCTCTCTCTCTCTCTCTCTCTCTCTCTCTTTCTCTCCGTCAGTCTGGTCGTGTCCAGCTGAGCAACGCCGGCAGCTAAAAACCCGTTTGGCAGCCTCTCTTAAAATGTTGCACAAGTGACAACGGCAGCAGCTGCTGCAATTTCAAGAACCAGGTCAAGGTTATTGCTGCTGCAGCGTCGACGATCACAGCCAGCGGCAAAGTCACCGTCAGCGTCGACGTCAACGTCAACGCTAGCATCGCTTTCGCCTTGTTCGCTTTACATTGAAAGTCAAGTTCGTGCACATGTTTGATTGGCATTGGACACACACACATACAATAGTTGATTAGGGGGGGACTTTGGGTTGGACGCTGGACACTGACGATGGACAGAACCATGTTTGATATCAAACATGTTTGATTTGAATGCAAGCACACAACATGTTGCACTCGATAAAGCTTCAATGAGAAATTCAGTTTCCGTTGAATTATTTTTTATACTCATACATGCCACATAATCTAATTAAACAGTTTAATAAAAAGCAGTTATAAAAAATTTAAATAAATATAGACATTTTTCACCTTAATTCCATTTGTAAATCTTGTCTGTCTGCATTTCTTGCCACATTTCAATTAAAAGCTCCACAAAATCCACAATTATACAGGTAGAAGTCCTCAGCCAACAGCATCTGCTGTCTTTATTCAAAAATAAAGGTGTGCCGTACACTTTCAACTTTTGCCAAGTGCAATTCACTTCACAGGAGTCCACAAGCTTTACTTACTCTACAATCTACCTCTCTGTCTGCCACATTTTCCATTATATTTAAATTGTATATATATATATGTATGTATTTATATAAAGTATTTGTTGTTGGCCGTGGCAGGTTCGCACATCAATTTTCATTTACTTATGAAAATTAATAGCATTTTCGTAGAAACGAAGGAAACGAGATGAAAAAGAGGTAGCGATAAGTAAGTTTGAGGCAAGGCTCTCAACCATTAATCAAGTGTTGAGCATTTGGCACAAAATGAAATTAAATGTCTGCCTTGACTGCAACTGATGGCCGACAGGCAGCGCCACTTGCACTATGCACTTGACTTTAAAATATAATTAGATAAAATATATATATAAATAATACTGAATTAATGTTGGCTGGCAATACTATTTCTGGCAAATATTGCAATTAATTTGCACATAATTAAATATTATTTTTATTTTATTCTCAAGCGGCAATAAATTATAATTTATTATTTATTGATGTATTGATTCTGTCATTACAATTTTTCTTTAGCTAAAATAAATTTTAACAATTGATATTTAAACAATTTCCTTTGAACGTTCAGATAAGGAATATGTTTGCCAGTTCAATTGTATTAAAAATTTAAAATACAGATTAACGATGTTAGCTTCATAAACTTTTATTTATATTTTTTTATTATAAAGCGGCATTAAAATACTATTTATATATTTTAAGTATGAGAATTTTATCTTTGACATATTTCCTTAATAAAGAATATCCTTTAATTTCTTTTATCTGTATGTTAAGATGAAATCATTGTAACTATAATTACATTTAAAATTGAAATTCAGATTAACGATGCTAGCTCTTTCAACGGAGCAACAAAGCAGCTGTCATTCAAAGCACATTTCAAAGTCAGAAGAACACACCATGTGGCCGTGTGCACAGCATACTCAATCTATGAGCGTGTATGTGTGTAAATATATGCATATAAATTGCTCTTATACTATCCACACACACACACACACACACACACAGACATGTGTTGATTTAGATGCAAAAACTTAGATTTGTTGTGACGACGACCCTGAAAATGCAATGACTGAAAGAGGCAGCTATAAATGCATGACTGAGAGACAAAGAGGGAGACATAGAGAGAGAGCTAGTTAGTGATAGTGAGAAAGAGAGACAGAATTAAGCTTGAGCAAGCTAACAGCCTCGTTTGACTCCTGCCTCCTGCCTCTACCTCCGTCTTTATCTACATTTCTACCTCTGTCTGTCTTCTGCGGGCTCTGATTTTAATGCTAAATCTTTGGCCAGCAGCAAATTAACATCCAAGTGCAACCACATTTTCGTAGCAATGCCAAACAACGACTCAAATGACTCAGTCACTTTGTCTGATAAGGCAACATTTTGCAAGAATAAATTATGACTCAAGTCAACCACAAAAATGGTGCACACTCCCCCTCTCTCTCTCTCTCTTCCATTCTTTATCTCTCTCTCTTTCTGTCGCTCGCCTGCAGCTATAATCAATAGTAGCCTCAACACGCAATAGAACACCAAAACGTTTGCATCGATGATCTTGAACCAATTGCAATTTGCTAAACGTTGCCAGGGCCACAGCAGCCAGCCGATTGATGTAAAAGATACATTAAATGTATACATAATAAACAAATAGATCTATCGCATAAACAGTGGAGGCTTACAAACTAGAATCACTCGGTTTAATTAAGCTGTTTCATATGCAACACCTTATAATTCCTAGAAACTGTAAAAAGTATATACACATATATATATATGCTAGTATGTTCTGTGTTTTGCAAAGATAACTTTTTTATTTTTAATTGACACAACGTAATTATAATTTTTTTTTTCATAAGCAGTGGTCAGAAATAATAACTCTACGTTATTTAAACTTTTTGTTAAATTTTCTGGTACCTCTACTCCGGTCTGCAAAGATAACAGACTCTATTTATTTGACATTTTATAAATTAATTGTTATTTTGCAACTCTAGCAGGTCGAAATTCTGCGTCTCTTCACTTTTCATAAAAATATTCACTTTCGGAAATTTTCTTTCCTTAAATTGTTTCAACACAGTGCGATCAAACTTAAATTACCGCAAACAAAAACAAATTATTTTCAGAATTGGTTTACCAATTAAAACCTATATTTTCGGGGCTTCCAAATTTCAGGTTCTAGTATCTATGCCTTTAATGTTGTTGAATATGTATAGTTATTGTAGGTCGTGTGATTTTTAACAGCCATGCCATGGCAGTGAGTGACTGCTGCATGCATAATGCGTATGCGTAATGCGTATACGTAATGCACTTGAACTTGCTGTTGTCGTTTGCTTTTGCTGTTGCCTCTGCCATTGCAGCTGCAGTTGTGACAACGCTGCGTATGCGCAATTTACGCATTGACTTTGCCTTATTTGCACATTGCGCATACGCAACGTTGTTGTTGACCTTAAAAAAATACGACGCTGCTCGCCTAATTAGACACTCCGTAGCTTCGGACAGCTGGCGAGTTGTCAAGTGCATTCAGCTCCTCAGTTGACTGTTTGATTATCAATTAGTTAGCTGACTCTGTTGCCAACATGGCGTATGATGAGCGACCTTAACAGACAGTCCCCCTTCTCGATTCACCCTGTTTTGCTGTTGCGACAAATGAAGCCAATGTCAAACAGACAATCATACAAAGTCAGTCGACATTTGCATCTGTCTCGCATTCGCACAAAAATGTTCTCATTCTCTCTACATCTCTCTCTGATTTATGTTCTCTCTCTCTCTTGCTCTCTTTCTTTGTGGATTTATTGTTTACCATTCCAAAGCGACAACTTGCGTGTCGTGCGTATATAAATAAGTACATATATGCATAATTATATTTTATTGTTAGTAGTTATTGTATTTGCTTTAAATATCTATGTATAGTTACTTAATGTGCAGTGTTTAACTTTATGATGCTTAAGCGTGTTGAAAAGTTGTATGTATCATCAGTTCTATTAAATAAAATAAGAGAACAGCTCTAAAATAAATGTAAATAAAAATCAACTTAAAGAATACATTACTATATATATTATGCTATAATTAAATAATATTCTTCTCCATGTGTTGTTTTTATATAGAGACTCTTAAAAAGCTCTTGGATTAATTTTCTTAATTACTGTTATTATGAATTTTAGCAACACTTTAAGTACTTTCTTTGTTATCTCTTAATTTTTTCTAAGTTCTATAAAAAAACAGTTTGTTTTATTAAATGCAATAAAAAATAATAGAACAAAACACTCTATTACTTATTTATCTACAATACATACTAGTGGCAACCCCATTGAAATCATTTGCCATGCTGTGCTTGCTTTCTTCAACTTTCAATTCAATCAATTTTCAATTCTATTTTCCTTGTACCTTATCGCAATGCTCATAAATCAATCATCATGTTATTTGGTCATGCCCAGACAAATCTTAAACTGAACACAAAGATGTGTATGTTTATGTGCGAGAATGTACCAAGGACTCTTCACACACTGTCTTTGTGGTGACGACAACTGACGACGAATGTCGCCGATTGTCGAGGCACGTTCGACTGGGTGTTGCACGTTTTTGGTATTGCTGTACCATGTTGAACAGGGAAACAAGGAGGAGGGGCCTTCGGCTGC
The DNA here is from genome assembly GCA_035044365.1 of Drosophila neotestacea. Lineage (NCBI taxonomy): Eukaryota > Metazoa > Arthropoda > Insecta > Diptera > Drosophilidae > Drosophila > Drosophila neotestacea. Next base: position 478,622 of record JAWNMD010000327.1, read on the forward strand.
CAGCCAAAGTTGTCGGCACATTAATCATAATTTAATGATTAGCGCAAGTTTTGTTTATTAAATATTTTGCCAGTCGAGTGTGCCTTGTTGTTGTTTTTATTATTATTTACGGTCTCCACGATGCCACGCGTCGATTGGCGCTTCAACGTCATAAATTGCAATTATTTATTTGTTTCTTTTTTTACTTCATAGATTTTGCCACTATGCATAAAACCAATTTGAAACCATTTTTGGCCAATGCCTTTGGCGTCTCTCAATTTATGGCTTACTGTTGCAGCCAAAGCCACCTGCCCACGAAATCAGCGAGACAAAAATGCATAAATAAGAAATGCTTGAGTTCCTTCGTATATTTCTGACACATATTTTTCTCCGTGGCACGTGTGCTCTTTGAGTTCCTTTGAGTGGTTGCTCTGTCACGTAGTCAAAGCAATGCGACAGTCAAAGGTCTCCTCCCACGTATTTTTGCTTTTCTTCCTATTTCATTTGCCTTTTGATAAAGTCGAAAGGGGTTACGCGCGGGGGTTCAGCTGTGAAATTGGACCAAAGGAATGTTCTATGAGCGTGGCACGAACTTTTAAACAACAACAACTGATTTAAACTGAAAAACATATTGTGATTAAACTGAAAACTGCCACAAGTAACTGTTGCTGAGCCTTAAAGTGCGATTCTTTGGTTAGCTTACATTTTCAGCTTTAACATTTCTAATGAATTTAAAGCAAACTCGTAATTTCTTATCCATTATAAAATTTCTTTAAAAGAGGACGATTTTTTTTTAATCGTTTTATTTATAGAATTTATACATTTTTTTGTTCTTTTTAAATTAAATCTCATATCAGTCTTAGGCAAAACATCTAGAAAATGTAAGAGTTCTTTTGCAGATATTGCTTTTATTATAAGTGCCGATTCAATTAATAGATGTTATTAAGTATATGATATAAAGAGTAAAGAAACACTTGTAAACTTTATCGTCTTTGAGCATTATTTCTTGGAGTTCCCCATATTTCTTGAATATCAGCAGATTCAATATTTTGTTGTTCTTTTACATATAATATTGCATTAAATTAATTTTATAACTATTATAATTATTTTTTTAATTTTGTCGACTGTTTTAAGTTATCGTCAACTAAACAAATAAATTAATGTTTTTTTGTTTATTTAATGGATAACATTTATATGAATTGCAACAATCTAGCAACGCTGCACGGCTTCAGATCGCTAAGATATATCTAGCTTTAAACAAGCTAAATTCTTACTTTAGCGATTAATTTGTATTTGCTTGGGAATTAGTAAGAGATAGAAAGCACTTGAGTTGCCACTTGAAAGCTTTTCACAGGATGTGAAAGCGTCTGTTAGCTCTTGCATAATTAAATTGGCCGCAATCGTGTTTAGGTTGCTGTTTTTTTTCCCATTTTATTTTATAGCATGTTTTACTCGGCGAAGTCAATGTCGAGAAAGCTCTAGTCAAAGTCAGCTTATTAAATATTAAAGCAGGCAAAGACTGGGGACCGCTAAATCCTGTGGATGCCAAGGCGTAGGGCGACAAACCCTCAACTCAAAAAACGTTGTCACATATCCTGCCACTGAGAATGTAGCGTGTGGTGGCACGTGTGGTGGCACCACCGATGTTGCCACTGCTGCTGCTGTGGCTGCCACCTGCAGCTGAATTCAATTTCTCAGCTGATGCTTCGCTTTATTCCATTTGCGACGCGCACAAAGCCAAAAGCAAAGTTGGTAAATAAAGTTAGCTGAAAGGGGAAAAGGACGAAGTGAACAAAAATGAGAGAGAGAGATTGAGAGGACAGAGAAAAAAATCAACTACTAAAAGTATTATTATTGTTGAATGCACCTGCAGGTTTACTTTACTTTGTCACGGATATGTTTTCTTTAGACTTTTCATGTCAGCAGCGCAGCACGAGGTGCTTTCGAAGTTTGTGAGTGTGTGCGTGTAAGTGTGTGTGTGAAACATGCCGGAAGTTAAATAGGAAATTTTATATGCTTTTATAACTGTGAACGTGCTTACAAGGACGCCACCCACCACTTTCAACCAAATCTGAAAACTTCTAGTTGTAGTTGCTGAGCTAAGTGTGTGTGTGCGTGTGTGTGTGTTGGTTACCTGGCAACAACTTGTTCATTCGTTTGATGAAGTGCCGTTCATGGCTTTTGTGGCTTTGCTAACGTCTTTCAAGTGCATCTATAAATTATACCCAATAAACCAGAACCTTGCAAATTAATCAATGCTGTATGTGAGGCAGGCAAAGTATTTTTTTAGCAATCATATCAGACTTACAGATTGTGATCATGGATCATGTGTTCTTACTGTGATTTACTACAAAATCATATACTCTCACTTCTATTAGAAATGTCTAGTAATATTGTTAAATAAGCAATTTAGTCATTCAAAAAATACTCATGTTCGATACTTGAATATCCAATATGAATCTGAATTCTCAGTTAAGGCAATAACACAACCTGGCCAAGTGCCTCAACCAATTTTAGTGTAAATTTGTGCAGCTTCATTACGTTGCATCCTGTGGCCAAGGAAGACTTATACCCACACAGATACACTCACACACACTCATTGATACCTAGTCATGCTTAGGGAATTGCCCAGGTCCTGTTTGCTGTGAATAGAGCAGCTTAGCTTCCTCACATGTACTTGCCTCACATGTTGCACTCGAGCAACTTTCCTGTGGCCAAATCGAGCGGCTTCATTTACCAGACAGTCTGCGGGGAGGAGAAGGGGATGGAAAGTGCAACAACAGACCCGACAGTTGCCCAAGCGAAGCAACAAGCAAACAAACAAGTTGAGCTTTGGCTGTGGTTGAGTGTGTACACACACACCACTCTTCTTCTCTCTCTGACTAGCACACACCCTTCTTTCTATCTCTCTCATAAACACACCCCTCTTCATCTATCTCTCTTAGAAGGTTAAAAGTATAGCATAGTTTTCAGCGCCGTCAACTGTGGGCAAGTGTTTGATTAGAAAACTTTGATGTCGAGTTTCACGTCAGAAGTTGCCGCAAAGATTTGGCTAAAAACTTAGCTCGTGTCCTTGGTCAATATTTGCCCAGGTCATAGATACTCTAGCTACATGCCCTGACGCTGATCACGTGCGTTACCTAAAAGCAGTCTAATTGCTATTAAAATCCAAGTGTTGAGAAAAAAAATCCGGAATCGTCGGAGTAAAATTAATCCAAGCTCTGTGGAAAATTAGTGTTTCGGATTTCTTAAATCAAATGCAAAGAACTTGACTAAAGTACGGGCCTTTTTTTCATCTTAACATATATTTGAATTATATTTATATTTATAATTAATTCAAATGTCTTATGCATCTTATATACGCATATAATCTCAATTTAACAAATACATCCTTTAAATCAAGAAAACTTCAGCTTATTTAACATGACTTTTACTCTGTTAAAAATCAATTGCAAAAAAATCGTCTAGCACACATTTAATTTGTTTTTATACCCTTGCAGAGGGTATTATATTTTTGTCACGAAATGTGTAACGCATTGAAGGAAGCCTCACAGACCCCATAAAGTATATATATTCTTTATCAGGGCGACGAGCTGAGTCGATATAGCCATGTCCGTCTGTCCGTCTGTCTGTCTGTTTCTATGCAAACTAGTCTCTCAGTTTTGAAGCTATCTTGATGAAACTTGGTACAGGTCCGTCTTTTTGCTGCACGCAGTAAATATGTCGAAACCGATCGGATCGGATAACTATATCATATAGCTGCCATAGGAACGATCGGTTCAAAAACAACATTTAGTATGAAAAACTTTTTGTTTCCCAAGATATCTCAACCAAATATACACATTGTGTGTTTAAATAAGTTTTAAACAGGCTGACCAAATTTGGTTTAAATCGGACTACTATATCATATAGCTGCCATAGGAGCGATCGGTTAAAAATCAACATTTAACAAATTTTGAAAAAAATCTGTCGGCTTACATAGGGCACTACAAGGGTATCCAAACTTTGGCGCGCCAAAGTTAGCTTGCGCTACATTTTTATTTTTATTTTTTTATTTCAATCAGAGTAGAGGCGTTTAAATATATGTATCATATAACTAAGCAGACACATCTTTACATTTAAGTTATATGTATGTACAAGTTTATATGGAAGGAAATACACACACACACACATTTACATCATGTATAGGCATCAGCTTAGTTTCTTTTGACAGTAGCAAAATGTCAAGTGTTTATGTGTGCGTGTCTCTGTCATTTATCCTTGTGCGTTGACCAGTTTCCTGACCATGTCCTGGACCATGTCCTTGCCCGCACGCTTAGCTCTTTGAGCACAGAGACTAAAAACGTATAAAAATGCATGACCACAACACATTTTTCAACCGGCCATTCAACAAACCCTTCCATCAAGCCCCCAACTCCTCACACAAACACACATACAAACACACACTCATCCATACAGACAGACGCTTATTTCACGGCTTTGCCTCTAAAGTGTTAAAATGTTGATTGTCCTTTTTTGCCTCTGTGTGTGTGTGTGTGTGTAAGTGTGCTAAGTGTTTGTGCTTTGCGACGCCTCAGTCTCGGATATACGGGTATCTCTAACAACCTGCTTCTGCCCCTGCCCCCTTCTATCCTACTCCTTCTCTTCTTTTGACCCTGTAAGTTAGTCTCGTGCGTGTTGCAAATAAATTTTTAAGTAGCATTTGTGTTGATTGCGTTGAAAGAGGACACGAATCCAACTTTATGCCCGTTGCTTGCCACACTTTTCAGTCATTCGGCATTGCGGTTTTCTTTTTTTTTATTCCTCCTTTTTTTGGTGTGAAGAGGATAGCCCTTAGCTTCGCCTAGAAGCTTGTTAAGGGTGCTTGAATTCAACATTTATCAAGTGGATCTCTTTTTGCTGCTTGGTTAGCAAATTAAGTACGGTAAATGCCTGAGGAATGTCAAATTAAAATGTGCTTCCAATTGCAAAGTATTGACAGATTTATTCCAATGAATTCATAATGCGATGATAAAATCACTCATCTAAATAATTACGTAAAAAAAATGGGAATTTAGGAAATGGTATGTATAATTATTATTATAATCGGTAATAAACTAAAGCAATTGACATTCTTAAATATCATTTAACATTACTCAATTATTAAGTTATACAAAATACGAATTATATAGATGAAAATTATAATTCACTCGTTAACTGAAGCACTTGATATTCATAATTATCATTTAAAAATAATCAATTTATAATACTTACATCCTTTACCTACAATTATTCCCTTATAAATTAAAGCACTAGTTAAATTGAATAAGTTTAGTGAATCTATTTTACATATACATATTTCGATTCTTATGCTGTATATTTATTTAACTATTAATAAGCCTCTTGAGAAGTGTTTTTTTTTTTGTGTACTAAATCTATTTAAATATATTATTTTTTAACCCTGTTTTATTTTATGTAACTCTTAAAAAAACTTTTTGTTTTTTAAAAATGGGAATTTAATTGAAAATAATAATTGAAAATCTTCATGTACTAAAGCTATTGATATTTGTAATTGCCAGCTAACTTTACTAAATTCAACTGTTAGTTGGTTAACAGCTCTATTTAACAGTGGTCACAGCAGTCCTTACAGACACTTAACAGTTTCTGCAGATTTTAAAGAGAGTCTGCAGTTTAACATAACATGCGTCCTCTGCAATTTACCAACAGATGCTTCGGCTGCTGTCAAAGAGGAGGACAACTAACAGCGGAGTCAAAAGCAAACGGCGAAATCATGGCGGCCACTTCTTTTCGGCTGCTGCTCTCAGTTGTTGTTGGACCACAAGAGTGTTTCGTTGTGTGACGGCTGAAAGCAATTGGCAAAAGTAATCATAGAAAGGAAAGAGCAAAAGAGAGAGTGTACGTACATAGAAGAGAGTGCTTTGGAAATAAGCTAGAACAGGCAAGCGCTAGACATTACTGTAGTTGTTGTTATTGTTGTTGTTGTTGCTTAAAACAAAGCAAGTAAATCTTTTGCATGTTAAAAGCGGCGACAGTCACCGTGGTTGAACATGTTAATGTGTGTGAGTAAGTGAGCTGCCAACGGCATTGCATGTGTGTGTGAGTGCAGACAATGCATAGCAGCGCTGTCAACGTTGCTGCTGCTGCTGTTATTGTTATTGTTGTTGTTCTTGGGCTGTCTGTTAATTTGCATGCGGGCGCAGATTTTGTTGTTGACTTTGGCTGCATCTTGTGGCCGACTGCAAGAACAATTGCTGGTGCTGCCATCGGACATTTGTAGTTGTTGTTGTAAGTGGTGTTGTTAGCGGTGGCTTGTTGGTTTTTTATTATGAATTGCCCGTTAGCCAAAATGCTTTTTTAACAGCTTTCACGACAACCAAACTATCCACCAGCCAACTTTTAACATATGCTGACGAGTCCTTTTACCTATCTGTGTATATGTGTGTGTTAATTAAGTGTGAGTGTGTGTGTAAGTGCACTTTTTTCTTGTAGCTGCCAACATGTCGTAAGCCATGGCCATTAGGCCATGACGACATTGGCGCTTCTTTATGTACATACATAAGAGCATCAGCATAAACAGAAGACGAAGAGGAGTTGATATGCATGATGAAGGTGAATGGGAGTGAGAGAGACATGCTGTCGTATTATGGCCAAGCATATGCTAGCATATGTTAATGTGGCTAACAGCACATTAGACTTAAAGTAAACAAAGTTACAGGACTTTAATACTTTTAATATTTTTAATTGCACTTTTGACAAAAACAAAAGTTGACTAACTTCAAATAGCCAGAACTGTATTGTCCATTAAAGTTTAATCAAAAACGGAAGTTAAGCGCACAACTTCCGCTCAACTTTTTCGGTCAGGCAAATAAGCAAAACAACAACCAACGTGAAGCTCTTAAGCAAGAACGTGATGACGATGTCATTAGGAGGGTAAAAGTTCAAACCAAATGCCAAAGTGTCCAAGCGCGGCGCAAAAATTTCAATTTCTAAACATGTTTCTAAGTAAAACAGACAAAGGGGACAGAGAAGGACACATTCAGAAAACCAAAATCAAAGCAGTCCAAACATTTACAAAAATCTGTAAAACAAAAAGCAACAGCAAAAAGAATAAGATAACATTTTGTGTCTTTGGTGTCAGATGACAGAAAAGTGTAGAAAACTCACTGGAAACTAAATTTTCATTTAGCAATTTAAAAAAAAAACATACTGACTTGCGCACAGTGTACATGTGTGTGTATGTGTTTCTGACTATCTGAATGTCTACGTGACAAATCTTTATTTCATTTAAAAATTGCGAAATAAACTTTGACTTTTGTTGCGATTTATTTGAAAGCAATAGAAGTGTGCACTTCCGTTTCATTTTCCGTTTTTCTCATTCTCTGCAATTTGAGAACAAAGTTTTCCCGAGTGTGGAGAAAATAAAGGAATACACTTGGAGAATGCTACTTGGCCTTTAAAGTTTCACAAACTGACAATAATATGTGGAAAGAAATAACCATAAAATGAGTTTATTAATCAAATAGTATTGTCAACTTCTATGCAATATTGTCAAACAGGTTTACAACTCCTTCTTTCCTTTAAATTTACTAGAGTTTACCTATACTTAAGCTTTTGCTCTATTTTTCTAGTAAGAGTAATTGCTTTTGAAGTTATCCATAACTATTAAGTTCGAAATTTCTTTATTCTTATTCTATTCCACTTTTTATTTTTGCCTTAATTACGTGTTTTTTATAGTATGCTCCTTAAAGCAGACTTTAAAATTTAAGTGCATTGTTAAGAAATTGCGAACATAAAAAGTGATTTTATGATTAAAACAATGCTCGTCATTCGCTTCCAAAAAAAAAACATTAAGCAAAAATGATTCCTGAATCTTATTTTTTTTAATTTGTTTTTCCCAACAGAAGTTGCAAGTCATTGCAATTAGGTGCACATCCTTTTTGGGTATTCCGATCGCTATTAAAATGGGGAAAAGAACTTTTTAAATTATTTTCAGAGAATGCAACAAGCAAATTGATGATAAATAAATATTTTGTAAGAGTATTTTTGCAATGAAAGGGCAAATTTCAATTTGCGAGAGAGTGAAACGAAGGTAGGTTCTCCTATTTACTTGGGAATTTCCCCCCATGTTGCAGCTGCAATTGCAGTTACATTTTACAGTTAGCATTGCAGTTAATTTGTAGCTACACATTTTTAATTTCATGCCGGCAGGCAGGATGTGCCTTTTCTCTCTCTACCACTTTCTCCCCATCCGTTCACTTTTAGCCAAAGTGACCAACAACAAAGTCTCCCAAAAGGAAATGAAACAGGATGCAAAGCCGCAGTGTCTGTATATAATTTTCCTTTTTGTTTAAAGTCTTTGCTAATATGGCTAACAAAAATATTTTTAAACAAAATATTTCATTTTCATTAATTTTTTGTATTTTTAAGAAAATTTCATTAAAATTTTTGGTATGCGAAAGTCACAATAAGTGAATTTTCCCCGGCCACGCCCATCAATCAAAAAAAGGCGTCTTCTGTCCGTGCCTCATTATCAGCCAGCAGGCAACAGTCAACACCAAAAAAATAAAATAAAAAAGTGAAAAAGGATAAGGATGAACGGCAGACAGCAAAAAATTAAGTAACACGAATCGAAACAGGACACACAGGAGGACGTGCTAAGCCCACGGCAAGATTAATTAAGTCCGTGCAACGGGACAACAGCAACAGAAACAGCAACACCAACAAGAAACAGACAAACAAGCAATGGCATCTTGAGTCTGTGTGGCAGTCAGGATGTTGTTGCCACACGGCGGCGTCTCGTCTCATGTCGCCAAGTGCGTGTTAATGTTTCCAGACTCACACTTTTTTCTTAGCACACTTTTAAGCGTCGCGTGAAAAATTAAAATTTCAAAGCGCCACAAAAACTGTTGCAGCTGTATGTGGGCGTTTGTATGTATGTGTGTGTGTGGCAAGTATTTGCTCATGCAACAACAACAAAAACAAACGTAAACAAAAGCAAATAAGCAGGAAGCGCGACAACGTTGCCTTCTCGTAATAAGCATATTTTAAATGCGTCTAAGGCTCGGCGTTAACAATGCTGAAGGATATGTTGCCCCTTTTTCCCCCTCCTCTATTCCCTGTCCTTCTCTCCTCCTTCTATATCCATTGTTTTTCTCATAGAAGTGCTAAACAGTGACTGTGAGCGCGATAATATATACTTGGCGAAAACTTGTTCTTTGTGAAGTGTCGTTAAAATAATATTTGAAATTCAATGAGCAGAATAATGAGCAGAGCAATGTGCTAGTAGAGTGTGCAAAATATAATAAGAAAATAATTGTTAATCTAAATTATGAAGAGTCTTAAATAGTCAATGTAAAACAGATCTCAAAGATGAAGAGTCCTGTCAGTTAAATATTAAGACAATAGGCAGAGTAATGAACAGAACAATGAGTTGAAAAATGAGTAAACAATGAATAGAAAATACAAAAAAAAGAATGCAATAATAGAGAACTTCTACCGAATATTAACATGAAAATTCACAATTTGAAAAGGATAAATATATTATAAAAATTATATTATAATAAAACAAGAATTAATAAGCCAAGGATTGAACTTAGCCATTGTAATTTTAACTTATGTTGCTTTATCTTTGGCAAAATATGCAAATGAAGGAAATTCATCTCCAATTTTGACTGTTCTTTTGAAAAGGCAATTTAAGTGATTTTGTTAGCATCCCTAAAGCGTGTGAGTTAATGAGCTCATCCTGTGCTTGATAAGCACATTGAGAATGGTTCTTTTTTAAGGGTACTTGACAGAGCTTGTTGCTCAACAATGTCAAGAGAACAACAATGCTGGCTTGTCTAATGTTTCCCTCTTTATATGAGTATGAGTTTACGAGGATGTATATATATTTTCATAAGAAAAGTTGGATGTCATATTCGTTTAAGTCTTCCTGTATCCTGTTTCTACTTTAAGTCAGCAACATAATTGCGGCTTTGTCGAGCGCTTAAGACTGCGTTAGGGAGACGCACATTTGATTTAATTTTTGTGTTCGTTTTGAGTATAAAAACCGCTTAAAAGACAGCATTTTGTGGGATAGAATAAGAGCAGAACACGCTGAAAGGATTAGACGCACTTCACATGCGAACGGAATGTTCACAATTTATGCCGCTGCTTCTACTTCTTATTTGGCTGAGAGGGAAAGCCACTTCCTCTCCTTTTCACAAAGTTGTTCACTCGAGCAAAATGGCCAACGTTGACCTTCGAATATTTTTGGTCATGGCATGCCTACTTCCTTTATAAGCATTCAGCTTTCCCTTTCCGATTATATATGTAGTTGTATAAGCATTGGCATTTGGGTCTTTCCGGCGTCGCCCAAGGAACTCCAATTAGCCCTAAAATGGATTTGTGTAACACATTTGGGACAACAGCAACAACAACAAGAACAGGCAACACAGACAACTACAATACATACACCCTGAAGATTTGTGGCAAGGACTTCGGCTCTACTTTCGACTCTCAAATTTACATTGCTTTTCACAATTTATTTTCTTCTTATGTTTTTGCTAGCTTCGGTTTCGGTTTCGTTTATCTGCCTGAATCATTGTCAACTATGTCGCAGGTTTCGGACAGCAACATTAAAAACGACACAAACATTTCATTTTAATATCCTTTTTCGGTCTTTTGCGCGAATCCGACACAAACCAGAAGTAACAGTAAAAACAGCAACAACAACCACATTATATCCCCACATTCAATGTGCGGAACATTAAGCGTTGAAATATTTATGAGTATGCCACATACATATAGTACATTCCCTCATACATACATTTCCTCATACTGGGTGTAAAGCAAACGCGTATCCCTAATGAGTCTGCATTGTGCCAAAATCTGCATGTAAGGCAGCTTTAAGTATTAATGCGACATTTTTATGCGCTCTCAGAGAGAAACACTCACACTCACACACATACACATGTCACATCAAATACATTTCATATTTATGGCGTGCAAAACAAAAAATTTTCTCAAAAGATTTTTTAATGGAAAATGCATCAAAGTGCAATAAAATACACAAAGGTTTCATTAGGATCTCTGATGTTTTAAAAACTTTTATTTAAGAGACTTGTAACAGAAAATACAATTATAATGTTGAACCCAAAGGGATAAAGTGTATACCTTTGTAAAATCTTTCTTTAAAAACTTTTACAGAAAGTAAAATCAATTCTTGCACCCATTAAAGGATGCTGTATATATTTTTGTAAAATTTAGATATGATATCCTTTATTTTTTATTTCTTAAAGACATTAAAGATATGATTAAATTTAACGCAGTTGTATAAAAGAGATAAAGCTTATCCTTGTGTATTTTCTAAAATCATATCCTGTTCACGTTCTGAATCTGTCAAAAATCTACAAAGAAAATATGTACTTAATTTTTTTTACAGCTTTATAGAATGTCAATTGGGTTTGATTTTTAAATATATTTAATTTAAATCATAATTAAATCAAAAACAGGCAGTCTAATAAAATATTTATGAAGATTTGTGTTGTGTTTTTAATATATTATTTATAAGAATAACTATTCTTATGTTAGCCTGAAGAAAGAAATGTAAATATAAATATAAATATTATATAAAATATATATAAATCATAAATCACTGTCTAACTAATTTTCTATTTTTTTTCTTACAGTTAAATATTAGCTAAGAACAATCCTTAGTATAAAGAAAGAGCTCACACAGGAGTGTGTGGCAACATGGATCTGCCCTCGATGGTGCAACGTTCTGGCGATACGTTGATAGTACGCAGTGTTGTCAGTGGCAATCAACTCTATATGGAGCAGGGACACAACGGCAACAACAATAGCCACAGCAATAACAGTAACAACAACAACAACAGTGTGCATAGCAACAACCCAACACCGCCATTGAGCAACGTTGCGTCCACATCGCCAACAGTAACAACAAGCGCATTGGAACAACAACTTGAGCGTTATCGCTTGCAACAGTTGTTACAACAGCAGCAACAACAGGCGGTAGTCGCAGCCGCTGCTGTGGTAAACAGCGTGCAACAACAGCAGCAACAACAACAGCAACACCAACAACAACAACAGCAACATGTTGTGCTCTCACTTGATGCTAAAGAAGAAGGCTTGCCACAGTGCAAGATTAAGCGTAATTATAGTTGCAACCACTGTGCGTACTTCACACAAAATCCACGTTACCACTTGACGCATCTACGTGATGTCCATGGCGAAAAGATTGTGATCAATAAGTGCAAATTGTGTCTGTATGCATCCCGCCACTTTCAGAAGCTGGTGCGGCACATGAAGATGGTGCATGGCTGCACAGATGGCATACCTAGTGGGCATGGACAGGCACGGGGCAAACGGGGCATGAGTCGTGAGGCACGCAAGCGCCGATTGGAGGAGAGTGTTGGTGTTATGGGTGGACAATCGTTGGCTCATTCTGTTCCAGATATGCCAACATTGGAGCAGGTGAAACGTGAGTTGCAGTTGCAGGAACAGAAGTTGCAACGCGACATCGAAGCCTACAAACAGCGGCAACGCGAAGAGTTGCAACAACGGGAACAACAGCTTGAGCTCGTGTCCAACATTGAAAGACAATTCCAGGCAACATTACGGGATCTGGATGCCCGTGAAAGCTTCGAACGTCAATCCTCACCAGCTGAACCACCAACACCATCCCCAAGTGGTTCGGCAACTCCACCACCCGCTTTATCCTCCGGTGGAGAAGAACCACAGAATCGTCTGCTCAAATGCAGTGCCTGTGAGTTCACTACCCTCTATCGTACCCAATTGCGATCCCACGAACTCGCCGAGCACGGCAAGACCAAGTTTTTCCGTTGCGACAAGTGCAGTTATGTGACCCACATTAAGGCCAGATTCAGTAAACATGTTAAATACCATTCAATGCCCATGATCAAGTGTGTCACTTGTGATTTCCGTACACCCTACAAATGGAATCTCGATAGGCATATGAAAAATCATGGTGGAGCTGGCGCTTTCAAGTGTGCCGCTTGTGATTTCACCGCTGACATTAAACAATCCTTGACCGTCCACGAGATGAATCACCATGTGCCGCCAGTGGGAAACGCAGGTTCCATTTGGCCAAGAAGACAGAACAAAGTTGGAGCTAGCGAGATGTGTGATGATTTCCTCAGTGATTCAGCGGAATTGGAGGATCAATATAACAACAACAATTTGGATGATGATCTTGAGGATGCCGATGGTGGTGCATTAAGCGGTGAGGAACATTATGGCAAGCGTAGCAAGTACGAGGAGGATGAGGAGCCCACTGATTTATCGCAGAAGGGCGGTTGCTCCTCCGACACGTCCAGTGTGGGTACAGCCACACCGAGGACAAAGAGGCCAATGCCCAATCTTATACCCATCACCAAGAGTCCCAAGGAGTAAGTATTAATCAATCATAAAGGAGTAAAGTTAAATGCATATGGGGTAACTTATTTTCCTTCAATAAGGCAATCGGAGGCGAAGCACCTCTTTAATTTATTGATTGAGACAAGGGGAAGCATTTTACAGGACTAAGGTAGTTTCCCATGGGAGTAACTCCTTTCCAATCAATTAAAAGGAGTTCAGGAGTAAGTGGGTTAGGGATAAGGCAACTGCTAATGTGAATAGCTTTTATAAGTGAACTCTATTTGGAGTTATTTATTTTCAAGAAATGTATATAAATGGTTAATGAAACAATCGATGGGGGTGACTCCTTTTAAGGTTATATCGAAGGGAGTAGGTCCATTTCAATGAATTGACTCGTCCTAAGGGGAAAAATATCACAGTAATAAGGCTATTGTTAATGGGGTTAACTTCTTACTAATCAATTGAACTATTCCTTTTCAATCAACTTAAAAGGCTTTTCGAAGTGCGTAAATCACTTTAGGGAATCTTTTGAAACGTGTAACTAGTTTGAAATCAATTGTTGTGTCTCGTGAAGTAAATATTAAAAGAATAAAGGGCCTATCGAACCTATAAGTATCAGGAACCTATCAGGGGGAACAACTTCTTTCCCACCTGTTAATTATCATAAGATTTGGGGGTAACTCACTTTCCAATAACTAACCTTCTTAATCACTTTCCTTTTAAAGCGTGCTAAACCTCTCCAAGGACACAAACGCATCGCGCAGCTCCCTCACAGAGATCGCGTCGATGTTTTTCAATGCAAAGGACATCTCTGAAATGATGAACAAGTCGGATGCGCCACAATTATCACCCGCCACAACGATCACATCCCAAGCATCATCACGCAGTTTGCTGGCCAAGAAGGGAGGTTCCTTCTTTGACAAACTAAAGACGGGAGCACAACATGATAATCTGATCTGTCAGTGCGGACATGTTGCTAAATGTCTATCTGAATCGATAATACATGGCAAGAGTTGTCAGTCCTCGGCTGTTGTGATTGATGATGATGATGCAGCGTTGCATGAGGACGATGCTGATGATCGTTTGGAGATCGATGAAGATGATGAGGATCGTCAATCTCACTCGGCATTAAACCTGAGTGTTTCCGGCTCCACACGCTGTCAGCACTGTCGACATCGCTGCAAATCCTCCACAGATCTTTTGCATCATCTGGCCCAATGTGCGGAGGCCATAAGATGTGCTAACGAGATGTACGACTCGAATTCAGGAGAGAGTAGTGAACGTCGCTCCGATGCCCATTCCTTACAACAACAGGCGGCTGTGCAACAGCAACGCGTTTGCATTTGGAACAAGGCGGCTAAGGAAATTGCTGCTGCTGTGGTGCATCAGGATAAATCGAATCTCTTAACCAAGTCCCCAGGCAGTCAGGTTGCCAGCAATGAGGAGAATAGCTACTATGGCGTAGAGACAGCACCAGGCTATGGTGAGGTAAGTAAGACAAAGAAACATCATAACTCCCACAACAACCCACATTTTATACACGCACTTTTGACAGCATTTTATTGTAAAAATAGGACAGATTTTAAAATTGTATTATTATGAAAGATAAAAGTAATTAAAAGTGTATTCAAAAACTTAAGGAATGGTAACGCGAGTTTTAAATATCTACGATCCATTTTTATATCGATAATGATACGAATTCCTTAGATTGACGGCAGGCTTGTTTATCTTTTGAGTTAGTTTTGCTAAGTAACTTAAACAAATGCATTGGTTTTGTAGTTATTCCATTATGAAATATCAAATTTAGCTCAAGGGATTGTATTTTCTTTTTTTTGACTACGAAATTCGGAATTAAAGAGAACAAGATGGGGAACAGTTGTTATAAGTATCAAGATCAGAAATCACACACACACACACACACTTCAACACTCACCAGAATGAAACCTACGCACGACAAATGCGTCAAAATGAAATTTGACTCTCTCATGCACTCCAGGTAACTAAAAAGATGACGCCCGAGGAGGAGGCAGCAAATTCATCACTGAAGAAGGTCTACAAGTGTCCACATTGCAGTTTTTGGGCTTCAACAGCATCCCGCTTCCATGTACATATCGTAGGGCATTTGAATAAGAAACCCTTTGAATGCTCCCTCTGCTCATATCGTTCCAACTGGCGTTGGGATATTACCAAGCATATACGGCTAAAGACCATTAGAGATCCCTCGCACAAGACGGCCAAGGTCCTGATGAATGATGAGACCGGAAGGCGTAATTATACCAAGTACAATAAGTACATCACACTGATGAAAGTCACCGAAGAGGACGGTGATCCAAAGCTAATGAAATCAGGTGAAATGACACCCAATCAGGTGGCATCTTTGGCCTTCTTAAAGGATTACCAGAAAGTTGGTGCTGGCGCTGGCCATGACATAACTTTAGAGCCCGTATCCCCCAACAAATCCAATACCTTGGACGATTCACAACTGGCAGATAACCTCATTAGGTTGCCTTTACTTGCAACCATGATGAATGCAGCGATGGCTAAGCAACAACATCAGCAACATCAACAACTGGAACAGGAGCAACATCACTCAACGATGATTACACCATCGGTGACCATATCTCCTGTGAAAAGAACACATCAAACACCACCTGGCAAACCGAGCGATGATCTCATCACTGAAGTGCATCAGGAGGGTAGCGAAAAGAAGACCATCTACAGATGCCGCAAGTGCAATTTTAGGTAAGTCAAAAGTCAATCTAATGAAATGAAAATATAAGCATTGTTCTCATTTTGTTCTATTTGTATAAATTTGTTCTGATAGGCCAGAAATAAAACGCCAGAATGACTTTATACTCATTGACTATTTTATATTTATGCTAGTTTTGTATTTATTACAACAAAATATCAGACCAAATACTTTTATTAAAAAAAATAAGCTAATTTATAACAAATTGTAGGCAAATTTTGTTAAATTTTTAACTATTTGAATTAAAAAGTGTGAAAAAAAAAGAGTTTAATTAATATTCTATTCTATTCTTGGATTAACATATGTATGTCAAATCAGTTAAGGACATTCTATTCAAAAGTATTGAATGAAGAAAAATTAAACTTTTTTACTTTTTTATTTTTATTTTACATAAATGTATAAGGAAATATTGTAGTGGAAAGTGGCTTAAGAACTTTAGTCAAATGTTAAAAATGTTGCTTATCTATATTTCTTTTACAGACATCACAATCGGGATGCTGTGCTGGCCCATGTGAAGGTTCATTATCAGGAGTCGAGCTTCCCAAAAGGGTCATCTTCAGGCAGTAGCACATCACCATTGCAGGTGTCGGTTAGTTCGAATCAGCAGCTCTATATGAACAAAGTATTTGCGGCCATGTGTCTATCGCAGCCATCTCCGACATCGGGATCTGCGAGTTCTGGCAATGGCCAACAACATTCCCTGATACCAGCTGGCCTGTTGCAACGTGCTATTCAAGAAGCACAACACTCACCGACACCCAATGCGAGTGCTTTGAGTGGTCTTGCCTTGGCGTTGGCAGGTGGCAAGTGTCCATCAACAACAGTTGGTGGAAGTTCGATAACAACAACGCCTAAAGCAAATGCCGCCTCCATATTAGAGCACGGTGAGCAGAAAGCGAGTCAAAATGAGGCAAGTGCCGACAGTCTGACGTCGCCCACAATCACCACAACAGCAACAACCACAACAAACAAAAGCACAACAAGATCTTTACAAGATCTATTAACATCACCACGTACAAGACATGGTCAACATTATGGTGATGGAACAACAATTGCAACAAAATCAACTAATTCTAATGCTAATACAAATGTGGTTATGGGTACCGGATACAGGCTGGATGCTTCTGGCAATAATAAGAAGAATGCATTATCAAGTGGCGGCTACGTTGCATCATCAAATAAACCACAATCTACCAACAACACCACAACCACCTCCACCACCAATACATCGCCTATGCCAGTAACTACCACTCCTACTCCTATTTCTACTTTTCCAACTGGTGCTAAGTCTTCTTTGGTTCATACTTTGGGCACTACTGTTAATAGTAACAGTAGAAATAACAGTAACAATAACAGTAACAGTAACATCAACAGCACATCCAATAACCTCACCGACACTCATTCCCATAATCAATTCATCGCCGGTGATGGTATCTATTTGGCAACGGGTTTAAGCCATGCCTTACATTCTACTAACCTCAAAACAACGACAGCCTCGTCTCTATCATCATCTTCGTCGTCGTCGGCATCGACAATGGCCTCGACATCGACATCGGCATCGTCCTCATCAGCATCGCAGGCATCTGCCGCATCCTCGCCGCACTCGTCGCCGCCATCGTCATCGTCGTATTTGCCACAAACGATGCCCGGCGGCCAACAGCAAACGACCCGTTTCCATAACCATAGTCCAGGTAGTCCAAGTCTATTAACGATGAACGATACAGATCGGCGTGATCCGTCGCCATATCGTTGTGGCCACTGCCATCAGGTGTCAAATTGGAAGCATGTGATCCAGGTATTTGTTTATTAATTGCATTTTACAGTTTGTGTTTTGTCCCAAAAACCCTCAAAACAACAACAACAAAATACCGCAAAATCCTAGAGAGTTCCGTCCGACTTTCGGCTCGGTATGACCTGAAGCATCGAAAAGTGTTTAGGAGTAGTTAGGTTGATCGAAGGGTTGCTTTTCTTTTAGTAGAAGTAGCTTTTCAGTCAGTTGTAAAAAAATATAGATAGTCTAATTTGATTGGCCTTAGGCTCAGAAAACCTATAGCCTAAGTAGGGTGGACCTTAAGGTTTAAGGCGTGCTAGACCCTAAGTATGCGACAAGCTTGAACTCAGGGTTTCAGGCTCGGTATTACTCTGAGAATTCTTGTATTATCTATTATGGAATTATTTCCTACATTTCCAAAGGAATTTGTCCTTCGTTAGCAGCACTACGTGAAATTATTTCCAATCTGAAGAATTCTTTTGCACCTTAGAAACAGATCGTGAAAATATGTCACAAATTCCCGAAAGATTTGTTCCTTCTTTGGAAGCAATCTTCTTTTTTAATATTCATTTAAAGTTATTAATTAAAAGATTTCGATCCCGCAAGTCCTTTG
Source organism: Drosophila neotestacea (assembly GCA_035044365.1). NCBI lineage: Eukaryota > Metazoa > Arthropoda > Insecta > Diptera > Drosophilidae > Drosophila > Drosophila neotestacea. The sequence goes on from JAWNMD010000327.1 coordinate 497,111, forward strand.
TCTTTCCATACATCCCTCGTATCATCTTTGTCTGTAGTCCCCTAAGTAACGCTGGTAAATATGCAAACAAAACTTTTATTTTATATCGAATAAACCTAACGCTTAATGTTACATGTGGTGGTGTCTGGTCTTGCTTATATATATCGATAACGATAACGATTGCGTTTACGATTTTACGATTATTTTTAATTTGTTTATTTTATAAGAAACTCATTTTTGGTGAAAGTTTTGCTTGCTCTCGAAAACTAATTAAAAAAAAAATGCATTTATCGATTCGATGCTAACCTAACCCCCTTCTTTAAGGGGGCCCTATATAAGATCATAATGGTGCGGGTGTTTCAAATGGGTTTTTTTATCCTTCTCCCTCACACAGAAAACACATACACATACACATTTATACATACATACATACATTGAGAATACTTTGATAAAAAAGCGACATTCTAATTTAATTTCCTCTCCCTCTCTCTTTCGCTCTACAGCGGCATTGTCGCTTAAAGCATTCAGGGGATATTCGGATCGAGACCCTTGAGCGTAGTACCAACAACAGCGCTGCCCCGCCCATTTACCGTCCACAGGGAGCTGCCGCCACCAATGAGTCCCAAACCCAACACCTCAGCACCAACAACAACAGCAGCAGCAACAATTACAACCATAACAACAAGTCGAACAACAACAGCAACACGTTGCTGAGCAGCAAACAATTGGAGCAACTGTTGCATTCCCCTCTTTCCGCCAATGCTGCTGCTGTGGTAAATGCGGCAAGTACTCCACAGGATCTTCAGGCGGCAGCTGCCTATTGGGCAGCAGCCTGTAAAGCAGTCAGCGCTGCGGCTAGTGGCAGTGCCGAGGAGTTATTGCAACTGCAACAGAATGATCAAATTGAGATCACACGTTTGCCATCTGTATCGACATCCAACAATCCACAAGATGTGCCCAGCAACAACACAAAGAGCAAACAACAAAAGTGTCCTGTTTGTCCTTATATTTCGGAAAGTAAATCTCAGATGAATTATCATGTATCCTTACACAAGCCCACACAATACGAATGTCCTTTATGCACTTTTGTCTGTGCCAAGAAGCAACATTTAAGCAGTCACATGAGAAGTGTCCATCAGCAACAATTGGGAGCAACAGCAGCAACTGGAGGAGCAGCAGCCTCCAACTCCCAGCTGGGATTAGATTTCTCTGTGGCCCTTCAACTGGCGGCATCTAAACAAGTTCCACAGTTGCCAGCCTCGACTCCCTTGGCCATCGATCTGAGTCAGTTGCAGCTAGAGGAGAGTTCAAGTGCAGAGTTGCAGGCACAGCAACAATTGCCACCGGAATATCAATACAAGCTGATCAGTTATTGTCCACGTTGTCCAGCACGCTTTGCTCAGAAGCACAATGATGAAAGGAATGCCAAATTGGAGCTGGAGCAACATCTGGCGGAACATGCAACCAGCGAGTTGGAGATGGACCCTGACGAGGTGCACATTTGTGCCTACTGCGAATATCGGGCTAGTGCCGAAACTCTGCTCCAACTACATCGAGCAGTGCACATGTCGCATTACCAGGAAAAGTGTCAACAATTGTACAAAAACTGCAAGGAAGATGGCGTGTATCCAGCACCTAAATTGCTACAAATTGCAGGACCCGAAACTATTTGGGTTGTGGACAATGAGCTGGGGGCTCAACTGTTGCGACAGACGACAGTTAGCTCCTCCACCAACAATCTGGGAGGTAGCTATGATGGACAGAATTCGCTGCTGAAAAAGCAATTGGAGTCGGGCAATGGAGGCGGGGCAATTATACGTGAACAGACGCCTCCGAAGGCACAGGAGGCTGAGGAGGATGAGGAACGTCATAGCAGTTCCACACCCTCGACAAGTGCTTCGGTGGCAACAAGTGATCTAGCTGCAGATGGCAGCAGTGATGCTGGTTCCATGGATATGCCACAATCGGCGTCAGCGCCTCATCGTTGCCAGCATTGTCCCTACGAGACGGAACAACATGAGGAACTGCAACGACATCAACAGAAGCATGCTTGCATTAATCCTCCGTCAGAGGAGGCACAACAATGTGCCCACTGTGATTACAATGCAGTTGAGGAAGCGGAGCTGGAGGAACATACAACAGTGCATTTTAATGCGTGTGAGAAACTAAAATCAGTAGAGTTCTTTACGTGCTACGATAAGCTGGAGATCAGTGTGGAACAAGAACCAGAATCGGAAGCGGAACACCAGAATGAGGACAGTAAGCAGCCGGAGCATAATAACAATCAGGATAATGTCATTAATGCCAATGTACATCAGCATCATCAGGACACTGATCAGGCCTCTGAGCCTGTCAAGAAACCTAGCACAAAGCTTATTCTCTACAAGACGGATGGCGAGCTGAGTGTGAAGCCTTCTCTCAACGAGGAGCGTGTTGAGAATATCAGCGATCGTTTGCGACGACGCAGTTTGCGTGGAAATGCAGCTGTCACACCCTCACCAACGCCCACATCCACATCGGCAATGGACGAGGCGGAGAAAATGATACTGGTCAATGCCAAGACGGGCAAAGTCATATACAGAAAGTAGGCATCGACTTTCGATTTTAACTATTGTATTTTGCATAGGAATAATAATTAACTATAATTAATGAAATATTATTATTATAATTTTAATTTTTGGTATTGTTAATTTGTTTTGTTGTTGCTTTTCAATTGGGTTTTGTTGTTTAAGCACCAATTATTATTATTATTATTATTTAATTGTAACTAACACACACACACAGTTGGAACATGTTCCTGCACTTTCAAACTTAACTTTAAAGTATCTTTAAGTTTGTTCTTATGCAGATGATAGCAAATGAATTTCTGCTATTTCTTGTTATCCTTTAAAAACTAATACAATTTTTTTGGAGCGGTGCAAAGTATGTTTTACTTTAATTTATATTTCTAGCATGTAAACAACAAAAGAATCAAAAGTTGATATATTTAAAAATCGGCATAAACTATAGCTAATCTGACCACAAACAAAAAACGTTTCATAGAAATCAAAAAGAAAAAAAGAAGAAGATATAATTATATAAATAGAGAAAACAAATTCAAAATTTTGTCCTGCAACAAACAATTTGTTTTTGAATGGGAACTGTGATTATTATAAAAATGAAAATTAAATTTAAACAAAAAATGATAAATTCAAGAGATGGATAGTATATATAATACTAAATATATGAAGGCAACAAATTGTTAAATCAAAACAAATCTGTATAATAATTTGCAATATTTGCAATAATATACGATTTTTGTACAACAAACAACAACAGCAGCACATTGTTCAATAAGTAATTAAGTATTTAAGTTGTAGTTAAAGATTAATTAAACATTAAATGGCTTTTGTTTTTAAATTGATTGTTTTTGTTTATTATTTTTGTAGCACAGTGTAAACTACACTAAAATATTATCATAAACTCTAAGCAAATGAGAAGAACACATGTGGAATAGCGGGGCCATATTTAAATAGTTTAAACAAAAAAACCAACAAATGAAACAAGCAAAAACAATTACAGCAACAGAATAAAAATGAAAATAAGATGATAAAAATGTATACAGAAACTTAATTGAATTGTTATATTCAACCGCAACCGCCTTTGATATACATATACATATACAAATACATATGCATATGCATGTATCTACATACATATATCTACATATATACATACATATATAAAACTATATGAATATATTTAAATAGTCTTTAACAATAGTGTAAATAACTTAGTTTTGTTTACTACGCACATACATATGTACATACATACATATTTACAATAAAATATGTAGAGGTATGTATTTATGTACATATATATATATACACACACAGCCAACACACAAACATACACATTTACGGCATAAATTTAAACAAAGAAAATGTACAAAACAAACAATTGTTAGTAAAAAATAAAAAAAAGAATCAAATAATAATAATAAAAAGTAAAAAATACACAACAACAATTTGCATTTACACTTTTACAGCTGCTTCCCTTTGACCTTTGCCCTTTCCAAAAAATTATGTAAATCAATCGCATTTGACTAAAATAACAACAACAAAATACCAATAATCAAAACAAAAATAAGTTTGGCTCAGAGTTAAGACAAAAATCTATAATTATTCTTTTGAAAAATGACAAAAAAAAATCTGTAATAAAATGTGATCTTTGTTCGCAATGATCAGAAATGATTTAATGTATTCAAATTGAACATATAGTATTTTCAATTAAAAACTTTGTAATTATCGCTAAACGTGTTTTCTTTAGGGCTCCTAAAGGATCTTACTCCATTCAAAAATATTTAAATAGTAACTGCACTAAAAACAAACTACAGGTTGGTCCATCTAACGGTTAGTTTCTATTGGAATTTAGTTAAATGTTTGATATTAACGAAATCGGACGCTACACGCTTGAAGAAAATTGGGAAATATTAAAAACATACTTCCAAAGTAGTGATTCCTTTCACATAAACTGTGAGAAAATTGCAAACACATTTCCGATGAAGCGAAAAATGTCAGCTCGGAAGGTATGTAAACAATCAAAATTTTAAGATTTCGGGTTTGGAAAACCCAAGTCCAGTCTTTGAAAAGCCAATTCATCCAAAATGAGTGCTTATTTGGTGTGGTGTGTCGGAATCGTTAGACCCTTTTTCTTTGTAAATGAGCAATGAAATGAAAACCGAGAATGGAGAGCGGTACCGTGCCATGCTCAACGATTATTCTATTCCAAAAAATTTAAGAATATGGCATAGACATTTGGTTTCAACAGGATAGGGTCACTTTCCATACAGCTAAAGTTGAACTTTATGGAAAATATTTTTGATATTCGAATAATCTGCCAAAATTCTGAAGTTAATTGACCGACTTGTAGCTGCGACCTTTGGATTATTTTCTTTAGGGAGCCTGCAAGAAAAAGTGTTACGCGATCGTTTCCGAGACAATTGACATCTTGAAGCCTAAAATTGAAGATGCCATTTACATAACTCTCTGAACCCTGAATTCTCCAAGCAAAGTTGGCAAAGAAGGGCAAAGTGTATAACAAGCTGGCAAACCAAAACCGGGCAACAACAATGGCAACATGAGGTTGATTGATTTAAGCCTGAATTTAATTCTGTTAAAGATTACATCTAAAGACTATCGGGATTGAATACCAATATTTTTGGGATTGAAATTATTAAGCCAGAATTCAATACCATTGGGGATTGCATTTTAAGGCTTTATTTAAGAATATTTGGGATAGCATATTTTAGTCCTAAATTCAAGAATATTGAGATTCGATTTTTTAAGCCTGGATTTAAGATTCAACGGGATTGATTTTATTAAGTTGAAATTTAAGAATATCGGGATTGATTTATTTAAGTCTGAATTTAAAAGTAATCGGGATTGATTTAAGGGGATTGATTGAATTTATCAAGCCTGGATTTAAGATTCAATGGGATTGAATTTATTAAGTTGAAATTGAAGAACATCGGGATTGATTTATTAAAGCTCGAATTTAAGAGTAATCGGGATTGATTTAAGGGATTGAATTTATCAAGCCTGGATTTAAGATTCAACGGGATTGAATTTATTAAGTTAAAATTTAAGAATATCATCAATATAATCATTTTTACGAATAAATGGGTAATGTTTTCGAAAGAAAAATAATACTCGATTTTAGTATTTGGTAGTACATTCACAATTATCAATAATCAAGTGACTTCTTGGACTTACACTTTGCGCCAGCTTTTTGAAAGTTTCCCTTGGGATGGAAAACCGAGATTTTTGCAATTCAGCCTACAAATCATCAAAATTTTAATTTTTTTTTCGTGGAATCAGTTACTTTAACATTGTTTTAAAGTTGTCAATAAGTTTTAAATCGGGGCTTTGAACCGATCAGTCCAGAACCGGAAGATTTTCTTCTTGCAACCACGTATAAGCGATTTTGACCGCATGCTAAGGGCCATTGTCGAGCAAAAGGGTCGATTTCTCAAGCCAGTTCTCAAATGAATATAATTCCATTGTGTTCTTAAAAATGTCCAAATAATAAAACCTGTGCATATAGGCATTATTCTGGACGAGCGAGCCCATACCAGACCACGCAATTGCACCCTAACACATTATTTGCCTCCTTCACGCTTGAATATGTTGGTTGTGTACCTTGGATAAAGAGACTAGCACTTTTGAGGATGCAAATATGGTTTTCCATCATTTCCAATCCTATTTTTTGGAATTTTATCACTTTAGAAGAAATTTTTCAAAAATTGAGCATCGTTGTCCTTGTAGGCCTTTGCAACGAAAAATCGTCTCTTTATATTGAGCTGGGACAGGAGCTGATTTCTTTTGCTGATGTGTCCAAAGAGAGAAACTTTAATTAAACATGTGGAGACTAGATTTCTGAATAGTTTAGGACCGCACTCTTCTTTGATTTCCACCATAATCTCACTAGCCGACCTAAAATGGTCACCCTTCAAATAATATGAACTCCTTTGAACAAATGCAAGTGCATTATAGGCAATTTTTTTGGAACATTCCACTATTTGAGCTGTTTTAGGTGGTTTCTTGCCTGATTAACTTATCTTGTAAATAAGGTAACATTTTTCAAATATTTAACTATTTTCACTACCCACTTTTTTATAAAATATATCAAATTCAATAAAATTTATTGAAATGTAACAAAAAAATACAGTAAGCTACAGTGGAGCAAGCTCGACAGTAGGAGACCCAGTACTCTTTCAGTGCAAAGCGTTCACTATTGATTGTTCTTCAATAATGCGTACCAAACAATAGATGGCACCACTACGAAGTTAATAAACACAGAGGTCGCTAGCGTCTCTTCTTCTTCCTTTTGCCTGTAACATTGTCAGTTGAATAACTTCCGTGTTTATCATCCGATTGGAATGAAATTTTCTGGACTGGTTTGGATCATAGTGTATATTATATGTACCAACAATCAAGGCGCTAACATTAAAGGGGCTTCTTTAATTCGACTTCGAAATTTTGTATTTCAATTTACGGAGGCGGAGGGGGGGCGCGGCAAAAATCTAAAACAAACTTGATCAATGGTAGATGTGGATGATCCTACATACCAAATTTGGTGTCTCTAGTTCTTATAGTCTCTGAGATCTAGGTGTTCATATTTTCGAAATTTATGTATGCCAAAAATCATATCGCTAGCATTAAAGGAGCTTTCGTTATTCGACTTTGAAATTTTGTTTCAAATTTACGGGGGCGGAGGGGGCGTGGCAAAAATCTAAAACAAACTTGTTTAATGCAAGATACAGATGAACGTACATGCCAAATTTGGTAGCTCTAGCTCTTATAGTTTTTGAGATATAGGTGTTCAAAAAAGGGACAGACAGACAAACAGACAGACAGACAGACAGACAGACAGACAGACAGACGGACATGTCTATATCGACTCGGCTGTTGACGCTGATCAAGAATATATATACTTTATGGGGTCTGCCACGCCTCCTTCTGCCTGTTACGCACATTTTTTTGCACAAACTTAATAGACCCATAAAATATAGCGCAAGCTAACTTTGGCGCGCCAAAGTTTGGATACCCTTGCAGTGCCCTGTCTAAGCCGACAGATTTTTTAAAAAATGTGTTAAATGTTGATTTTTAACCGATCGTTCCTATGGAAGCTATATGATATAGTAGTCCGATTTAAACCAAATTTGATCAGCCTGTTTAAAACTTATTCAAACACACATAGTGTATATTTGGTTGAGATATCTTGAGAAACAAAAAAGTTTTTCATACTAAATGTTGTTTTCAAACCGATCGTTCCTATGGCAGTTATATGATATAGTAGTCCGACTTACACCAAATTTGGTCAGCCTATTTAAAACTTAATCAAACATACAATGTGTATATTTGGTTGCGATATCTTGAGAAACAAAAAAGTTTTTCATACTAAATGTTTATTTCCAACCGATCGTTCCTATGGCAGCTATATGATATAGTTATCCGATCCGGCCGGTTTCGACATATGTACTGCGTGCAGCAAAAAGACGGACCTGTACCAAGTTTCATCAAGATAGCTTTAAAACTGAGAGACTAGTTTGCATAGAAACAGACAGACAGACGGACAGACGGACAGACAGACGGACAGACGGACATGGCTATATCGACTCAGCTCGTCGCCCTGATCAAGAATATATATACTTTATGGGGTCTGTGAGGCTTCCTTCAATGCGTTACACATTTCGTGACAAAAATATAATACCCTCTGCAAGGGTATAAAAAGTTTTTCATACTAAATGTTGTTTTTGAACCGATCGTTCCTATGGCAGCTATATGATATAGTAGTATGAGTTACACCAAATTTGGTCAGCCTGTTTAAAACTTAATCAAACACACAATGTGTATATTTGGTTGAGATATCTTGAGAAACAAAAAAGTTTTTCATACTAAATGTTTATTTCCAACCGATCGTTCCTATGGCAGCTATAAGATATAGTTATCCGATCCGGCTGGTTTCTACATATGTACTGCGTGCAGCAAAAAGACGGACCTGTACCAAGTTTCATCAAGATATCTTAAAAACTGAGAGACTAGTTTGCATAGAAACAGACAGACAGACAGACAGACAGACGGACAGACAGACGGACATGGCTATATCGACTCAGCTCGTCGCCCTGATCAAGAATATATATACTTTATGGGGTCTGTGAGGCTTCCTTCAATGCGTTACACATTTCGTGACAAAAATATAATACCCTCTGCAAGGGTATAAATATAATACCCTCTGCAAAAGTATAAAAATAAGTCTCCTTTCCGAAAAAATTGACGACTCTAAACATTTGAGCCAATTATATGAGCAGACAATTTTTGGGGTTTTTTTCTTAATCTATATATATAAAACTCTGTGTCCTGACTGACTGACTGACTGAGTCATCACGCTGTAGGCCAAACGGTTCAAGATATTAAGATGAAATTTTTACACAACATAGCTGAGACATAATTATCATGCAATAAGACGGGATTTTTTGATATCCCCACTGGAAGGGGCTAAAATGGGGGGTCAAAGGTCAAAATTGCTTTGTATGAATTTTTTTTTGTTTTTTGAGCTATCTTAACCAAACTCACAGATTATGTATTTCTTACTCACTGCTACATCCTGAGAAAATTTTGTCAAGGTCGGACCACTATATCATATAGCTGCCATAGGAACAATCAGAAGCAAGTTAATATTTTGTATTAAGATCTTTGTTTTTTTTTCAGCTATTTCTTACTTATTGTAATATTCTGTGAAAATTTTGTCAAGATCGGATCAGTATATCGTATAGCTGCCATAGGAACAGTGACTTTTAATGCTATTAATAAACAATCAAAAGAAGATGGAAAAGGGGTGGGGGGGTGTTACGATTCATTGGTGTTGCGACTTTCAAAATCAATTTTTAGTATATTGCACTGTTACTCACTCTTGCTGCAATAATCCAATTGCAGCGAAAACTTTAAAACAGCGAGCAGCAAAAATTTAAATTCTCAATATTATATAAAGTACTATTACTAATATTTTAAGTCCAATAACAGGGAAACATTGAATTTACACTTCCCGCTTTCTTATTAAAAATGACATAAGGTCCGGCTATAGCTGTGAGAAGTGTTCCCTATTTTCACTCCACATTTCTCCCCGAGATTTCAGCGATCGTAGCGAGCCGGGGGTTGGCGAGCGAAGCGAGCAGGGGCAAGCCCCCTAGTTCTTATATATTTTTCAAATAACTGCATTTGATTGAAGTTTTTTTCTTTATTTATTTGCTAATATAATAGGCTACGAAATACCAATAAACTTTTGTTCCCTACTATAATTATTTAATACAAATAATCATCTCAAAGTTGTATATATTTGTTGTGCCAATTGTATGAGCATGGCTGTACATACATACAATAAAATATGTCCACGTATGTATTTATGTGCATATATATATATACACACACAGCCAACACACAAACACACACATTTACGGCATAAATTTAAACAAAGAAAATTTACAAAACACACAATTATTAATAAAACATAAAAAAAATTATTTAACTCAATCGCATTTGACTAAAATAACAACAACAAAATACCAATAATCAAAACAAAAATAAGTTTGCCTCAGAGTTTAGACAAAAATCTATAATTATTCTTTTTAAAAATGACAAAGAAAATCTGTAATAAAATGTGAAATGATTTAATGTAATCAAATTGAACATATAGTATTTTCAATTAAAAACTTTCTAATTATTGCTAAACGTGTTTTCTTTAGGGCTCCTAAAGGATCTTACTCCATTCAAAAATATTAAAATAGCTGCACCAAAAAACGAACTACAAATTGGTCCATCTAACGGTCGGAATTTGAAACCATGGTTATTTCACCAATAGTATATTGGCCGTTAGTTTTCATTGGAATTTAGTTAGTTTAGTTAGTTTGATATTAACGAAATCGGACGCTACACGCTTAAAGATATTTTGGGAAATATTAAAAACATAGTTCCAAAGTAGTGTCTTCCACACAAACAGTGAGAAAATTGCAACGAATTTCCGATGAAGATCATTTTCATCTCGGAGGGTATATAAACAATCAAAACTGTAGGATTTCGGGTTTGGAAAACCCAAGTCCAGTCTTTGAAAAGCCAGTGCATCCAAAAAGAGTGCTTATTTGGTGTGGTGTGGCGGAATCGTTAGACCATTTTCTTTGAAAATGAGCAAGGAAATGCCGTTATCGTAAATGGAGAGCGGTACCGAGCCATGCTCAACCATTTTTCTATTCTAAAAAATTTAAGGAACATGGCAAGAACAGTTGGTTTCAACAGGATAGGGTCACTTGCCATACAGCTAAAGTTAAACTCGAACTTAAACTATTTTTGATAACCGAATAATCTGCCAAAATTCTGAAGTTAATTGACCGACTTACAAGTTACAATTGGGAAAACAGCCCATTGGGGCTTCTGTAAAGCAAGTCGTGGCAGCCATCTCAATGACGTTGTTTTTTATTCACAAAATTTAAGATACAGTTTTCCAATAAAACCGAATTATTTAAAAAATATTCATCTATATTTTTAAAACCGATTTAAATAAAAGATCTTAAATGGTCAACCTTTTGAAGATTTTTGAGCTACAATTTTCTATGTTCTCTAAAAAGTATTTAATAAACTTGTAGTTACATTTTTGAATGCCAGTGTTTGCTTTGAAAAATTCGAATAGAAGGCCATGAAGTACGAAAAGCCCTTTAAGGGTTTTGGTAAATAAACAAAGAGTTCATTCCTGTTTTGGTCTTCGTAGTGTGCACAACAACATATTTCTTCTATAATTTTAAATCTTTTGGAACTTATGGTATATACATTGCTATCATCATAACTTACACAAGTTTAATAATATTTGTTTCCAGTACTAGTTTCCCGCAAAAGTGCAGACACTCGACGTACCGATTTGAATGTAAATACTATCCGAAGTTCTATTTCTTTGGGCAAATTTACCTCTTTCCGTAAGCATCTCACAACATGTGTTGGCATCCAGGTGGCTGCTGCGGCTTGCCCGAGTCTATTCAGTGCACAAATTTCTGCTATAATTTTTGGACAGGATGTGCAACGACTCCATGTTGTCGGAACAGCTGCTCTCCTTGCTGTCCTCCGTATCGTGGTTGTTGTGGTGGCCCTCGCTGTGGATCATGCTAAAAATGGAGACGGCTTAGAAGGAAATTAGGTTTAACGGGCCACGGTAAACATTCAATTATTCAGTAGTACATATATAAATAAAATTAAGGTGGTTATTACTGAAATTTTTTACTGGCTGAATTAATTTGTGCCTATTGACAATTCAATTATTAAAAATGTCTTATTTTTCGCGCCAATACATTTCTGATCGCACCGATAATGGATCGATAGTTTTCCAATAAAGTTATCGATAATTAGGTTGGCACCGCCATCAACTCTGTGATATTTGGTGCTATAAATTTCCCATTAGGTTGAACTGGGATATTTTTTGCTATAATTTGCTATATTTCCACGCTTTTGATTTGTTAAAAACAGAAATACATAAGACCATTGCTAGATTTTTATATTAAGATGTTGTAGATCCTTTGTAGGTTCGTGGGTTCACTTTTCTGTTCATATTCTGGTCGTGTTTATTTTATTTAAGTTGCGCGGAGAAATCTTGTAAAAATACTGATATATCGATAACGATATTTTAGTTTCTGGAAAATACTCAAAAATACGGACAAATTCTCGCAGTCTGCTCTTGTTTACTAGCGCCCCCACTAACCATAGGTTGTTTACTTTTTAAACTAAGGGGATTGTTGTTGCTGGCCGCCACTAAAATATCCTCACTTAACTGATTTGTTATTTTGCAGTAAAAATTTTGTTAAGACGCCGTTGCACCTGCCACACATGGATACGAAGTCCAACGATGACTCTGGTGGCAGCGACTCACTCGACAAATCAATGCAGAGAAAGTGCGTAATGGTGGAGGCAACAACAAGCGTAACGTCGGAGCCCGCAGCGGAGACAGAGACAGACAACTGCAGCAGGGATTCCGCTGCACTACAAGAGGAGGCGCCACCAGGTGAACCAAAGACTGATGCGAGTCCAGGTGAAAGTTCAACGGGGTGTAAAACAAACAGCAACAATAACACAACAGCGAGCGCTGCATTTGAAAGCAAAGTAAAACTCATTTCCCAGAACCTTAAGGAAACAAAGCTGGCTGAAACGACAGAGGTGACGGAACCCAACACAACAAACGACATCGGGAATACCGCTGATGATGATGCCACAACGGAGGATCGTGTCAAAAAGGTCCACTTTCATCCAGACGTCAAGGAAAACGATGGTGGAAACAGTCGTGTGAAAAAGAAATGGAGATCTTCTAATGGTGGGGATGATGCAAATCTTGGCTGTGATGGTATGGATGTGGATGAAGACGAGGTGCTTGAAGAGGACGAGGAGGAATTCAATCTGGCCAAGACAATTGCCGAGGCGGAAGACTACTTAAAGCAGCATCCGCTCACATTTGTCAGGCGTATTGAACAAAATGGAGAGCGAATGCGAGACGGTTTGATAAACATCGAGGATATGGCACATATGGTGGACGAGGAGGTCGAGGAGGATTATGAAGAAAGCGAAGAAGATTTTTATAAAAAATGTAAACCAGAAAATGGCATCGAACGTGTCTTAGGCAAAGAGACCAAGGCGGGAAAGGTGTGTATTGTATACAAGTTAAATTAGAATTTAATAATAATAAGTAATTACAATTTTCCAGGTGGAATTTCTTTTACGCTATGAGAATCAAGGAGGTCTGTTCTGGGAGTCAGAGGAGTACATTCGACGCATGTGTCCAACGCTTTTAAAGGCGTACGAGAAAAACCGCGAGCGGCGTCAGCAGCGTCTAGTGAGTTGTTTGTTTTTAATTAAATTCTTTAATCAATATCTACTAAATACAATTCTTTTAATATAGATGCACCACGTTGCTAAACGCCAGAGCATGCGTCAGAGATATACGGATTTCTAGTAATGTTTAAAGCTAGCTTTTAGGTCTTATATTAGGTTTTCCGCAAGTAATTGTAACATTTTTGTAATATGAAGTAAATGATTTTTCTTTGTTGAACAAAACTAACAAAACATCGTTTATGTCTATGCAACTATCGATACAAAACGTCATCGCTATCGATTGCAACTAATCTAACGAACTTCCAAAGATTATATTATTGCTGAATCATAAACATTCATAATTGATTTGTTTTGGAGCATTTCTTTTATTGATTTCTGCAACTAATTATATCAGCTGTTATCGTAACGCAAATCATCGCATTATCGATAGTTGAGGTGTTGCCATCGATAGATTGTACAATCGATACAACATCAACAATCCTAGTTCTAGTTTGACGGGACGCACTGTCTAAAAATTGAAAGTAGAAATAATTAATAACTGTGTGTGCAAACATTAAAACACACGCGCATCTTAAAACGAGATAAAGTGAGATTCAATATAAAAACAAAGTTATTTACAAATTGGCCAACTCACAGCCAAAAGTGTGCCGTCAGAACAAAAGAGAAATTTTTGTGCGTGTCACTGTCCGTCATCCTCAACCCCTCTTGAAAGCCCGTCGTACTGTGCGATCAGCAAAGAAACGAACGGTAAACGTTGTCAATAAGTCCGCCCGCCCCCCTCTCAACAAAAATGCAATAGACTTTGCCCGCATTACAATATTTTCATGAATATCTCTTATTGCGACGGCAGGTGAAAGTCCCAATTTAAAGGTAAGCATCAAGTATCAAGCAAAAACACCACTTCCAATCGTTGTGCGTATTTTCACCCTATATCTAATTATGTACGTACATTGTTTGTTGTTTTTGTACGCTTTCCTTGGGAAATGCGCAGAAAGCATTTTTCTTTTGCATATATGTACAAATATTGCGTGGGTTTACGCTATTGTTTTAGCCAAGGGATTGAAAACATACAAATTTCTACCAAACAAGTCAAATTAAAGCTATCGATAACTTTCACAGTTATGGCCAAAGGAATTAACAGTTGCTTTTCAATCAAGTCTTGATAATAGTTTAATAATTTATAAATATTAATTTTAGTTGATTTGCATTTTATTGCAAGGCATTTGATTTTATTTGTTTTGCTTTTGCCTATAATTAATTAAAAAATGATAAATCCTAATTATTAACTATATTTAAGTAATTGGCTGTCATATATAATTGTCAAATCAGTTGATCACTTGAAAGAATTGATATAACCCTGTTATCGATGTGCTATCGATCACTTGTTATGATATCGTTCACTGCACTCTACCTGCATTCTCCTCGCATCTCCCGCACTTGCTGACTGTCAAATCAGAAAAATTCTGTCTCTGCTGAGACTCTAAAAATAGTCAAATCTGCCTGCTGCTGCTACTGAACATTCAAATAGTTGTCGTCGTGTTGGGTTTATCTTTGTCATAGGTCAGAAATCGACTAGTGCGTAGTTAATCTTTAGATCACAAAGGAACGCAGTCAGATGCTGCGCAGCAAACAAATTATTGTCTTCTTGTGAACTTGACGTTGACCGCTGGGCTTTTGTTTATTTGTTAAATACGCGTGGCAATTCAGCCGAGTTCTCTCTCTCAATCTGATTTCCTTCTCTTATGCTCTCTTTTTTTTTCGGCTGGCTTTCATTGTTTGGTTCGTTAACCCGGAGCAGCAGAAGAACTACGCAACAAACAAACACATTGTCATTTGTCAATATACATACTGCAAGAGAACTCTAGCAAGAACGCAGGAGCTTGGTAAGAAACATGCCGGAAGAGGAGCCATCACAAAAGCCAATGGATGAACAAGACGAGCAACAACAGTCCCAGGCCAATGCTAACGATGTGACCGTGGAATCGTCAGAAGAATCACAGCAGCAGCTGCAATCGCAGACAATGCCATCAGATCACATCGTAACGGAGCTCTCTGCTGAGGAGGCAAGCATAATCACAAAATTATATATATTCACAGTTGCATTGTCTAACCAGCTGTCTTTTGCAGATTCGTGCCCGTCGTCTGCGCACCTTGGCGGCCAGAAGCAGCGTCCTAAACCCAGTTACCGCACCTTTGACCGCAGAAAAGCCACAACGCGTCCAAGCGACTGCTCCGAATGAATCTCGTTTGGTGCGCGATGTTTTGGCCAGTTCGAGTAGCGTGGAGGCTAGCAATTTAAATGATAAATCGGCCATGACATGGTCCGATCTTAGCAGCAAAGCTGACACGGATGTGGATATGAAATCGGTGGCATCGACGCCCATACAGGACGTGGAAATGTTGCCCGCTCATGCCATTTGCCCAATTCCTAATCCAAATCCCTTGCCGATCGGTGCAGAACCCAAATCCCAACCTTTGATCAACTCAGAGGCATTGCCACTCAGGAATCTAGATGAGCGACATGAGCATATGCTTTCACGTCTGTTGAATGCCACTTGGAATGAATTTGGCAGTGGTTCCATCATATGCGCACAGACAGCCAGCTTTCTAGAACAATATCCAGCCTTACGCTTTGACTTTGAGCCGATTATAACCAATGTGCTGCTAGAGACCGCTTTTAAGTTCTACAACGACGAGGTGGAAGATAACTTCAAGGTGGACAGCGAAGCAACCCTTCCTGGTTTGGGGTTCACCAATGGAGCCGACGACAAGGAGTTTTCCTCGGCCAAAAAGATCAAAAGCGATGATACAGAAGTACAGGAAATCTTGGCCAATGCGGTGGCTGTCAGTGGCACCTCCGAGGAGGATCAAGGTGCCAGCACCAGTGCCACGCCCAGTCAAAGCGAAATAACGCCAAGCGATGCATGTGTTGCATGTGCGGTTCCCTCTGTATTCAATATTGTAACCACATCCAAGCATAATGTGATGCTTCATCTGCTCCGTTGTTATCAAAATTATCACAACGAATGGCAGCGAATCAAAGGCAATGACCACACACAGACTACACGTACTCAGGAGGTCCTAACATTGGCTTTTAAGAGTATTATGCGTGTTGCGGTTCTTGTGCTCACAGACCAAATCCATCAAAACCTCAACTTTCAGTTGGATCAGTCCACATTGCTTGAACTCATGTATATGGATCGTGTGAGCGAGAATTTCCTCATTGATCTGGTGGCTGAAACTCATCAACAGCGTGAGATATTCGACAATATATTTGGTCAGGTGCTTAGAGGGTTATTTAGTGGTATGCAACGTAACATTTGTAGCTCAAAGATTAACACACAACAGATTGAATGGTTGTCCAAGTTGGTCGTCATCAAGGTGGGCAGTGTGCGTCCAATTGCTGATCTCGTTTCACGTCAGCCCAATTTTATACCGCATATGTGCACCAAGATTCCCGGACGTGAGATTGTCAAATGTAGTTATCTTGGTCCATTTCTCTCCGTCTCGCTTTTTGCCGAGGAAAATGTCAAATTTGCGGAGTTTAGCACTAAAAACAAGCTCGAGGATGCCGCTACTTCTCGCCTACGTTGGGTGAGTAGGACAATTAAATCGTATAGAAATTGATTTTTGACTATATTCCCTTTCTTAGGAGCTGCATTCGATGCGCACTCACATGCACACGGTTTTCCATTCGCTGTGCGTCAATGCGAGCAGTCGTCCAAAGACTTTGGAATATGTGGCCAAAATTCTACGCAATAATGATCGTCGTGTTCAGTTTGCCAGCGATGAGAAGTTGCTTGCCCGCGATGGCTTCGTTATCAATTTAATGAGCGTGCTCCAACAATTGTCAGTAAAGATCAAGCTCGATCGCATTGAGCCCAATTTCCATTATTACAACGATTCCCTGGTCAACATTGAACAGGACACAAAGATTCGTTATAGCGAAGAGGAGTATAAAAGCTTTTTGGCTCGTGATTTTGCTACACCAGTGCAAAATGTAAACTTCCAGACCCAATGCTGGTTCCTTACCCTCCAGGCCCATCATTTGGGATATTTGCCGGCCATTCAGCGTTATCGCCAAAAGGTACGCGCTATCAAGGAGCTGCAGAAGCTCATCGATGAACTGGATCGCACCAAGCCCCATTGGGTCAACTCGCGCTATGCCAATCGCAATAACCAGTTTAAGGAACGCTGGGAGAAGCAACTACGTAAACTAAATCGGTAAGAAGTATACTGTTTGACAAAGATAGATCATTTATTCTATATAATGCCCATATAATAATAAAAATCACATTCCGCATGAATGGGATCAGGGATATTTTGTAATTTGATATAAATTTCTGTTATTTAGGACTCTTAAAACAGGGTATATAAATAAATTATACAGTAGAATACAGTCGGTTTAACTTTTTAATCATAAAAATTACACAAAGTTTATATATAAAATTATCATTTACCTCAAACAAATTAAGACTTAAATAAGAATTTATTTAGATAATTGCATAGCTTTAAAAGCTTGGAGCGTCGTTTAACTTTTTTTAACCACTGTACTTGTTTTTTTTATTAGCTCAAAGACCTGCAGCGAGATAACACTGCTTGATCCGGCGTTGTTACAACGCTGCACGGAATTCTACTCGACTGTGTGCGAGTTTATGCTCTACCAATTCGAGGGCCGTCCAATTGAGGGACCCTTCATCTCGAAGCTGCCGGTGCAGCAGCTGAAACCGACTGATGCATTTTCTGCACTGCCCGAATGGTATATCGATGATATTGCCGAGTTCATATTGTTTGCCATGCAGCATGCCAATGTAGACATTCGACAGGGTATCGATCATTCAATCATCACATGGCTTCTGACCTGCGTTTGCGCCTCGCATCTCATCAAGAATCCATATGTGACTGCCAAGCTGGTTGAGGTCATGTTTGTGTTCTCCTTGAAGCCAGCTAATTCGGTAAATACAGCGGTAAGTGGTGGGAATTAATTTAATAGTCCTACTCACAGCAAATTCAAATATTTAACAATATAAGAATAAGTGGATAGACATTTATTAAACTTAAACATAACATTTAGTCAGGAGGGCCCGACAGTAAAATACCCTGTAGAGGTAAAGATAAATATTATGTGTATACTATAGTTTCACTATATTGAAAAATTTTTACTGAATATCTTCCGTTTTTGTTATCCGATTGCGATCAAAAATTCGATCTAAAGTATAAAATTGTTTCTGAACCAACTAAATTTAGGTTTAATTTTGTGCGTTTAGCTGGCTCGAGGTCCAAATAAAATAATTGTTTATTAATTTATTATTATGTTCCGATATATTTCGACAAGCCGTCGGCTGTGTGTATCTACGCAGTGTGTAGCTAGCGGCCACATAGCCAACTTTGAAAAAACAACAATATTACAACAAGAACTACATTACAAAAAATGTTACACCACTAACCAATGAATACATAGATGTGTCAAACAGCGATTTTCGTGTTACGCTTTTTTTTTGCTGCTCCTGGGTCCCAGATCGTCGGCAAATTTTACGAAGCTTGTAGGTCCCAGCCGAGCGAGCAACGAACATAGCAGAGATTGTCGAGCAGAGAGAAACGATTTACGACTCGATTGCATCAGTATCGTATCGACCTTACAGCAGAACCCAGGAGCAGCAAAGAAAAGCGTAACACGAAAATCGCTGTTTGACACATCTATGTATTCATTGGTTAGTGGTTACACTTTAGAGATGCTTCACATCATAAACACACCCGCAAGCCAAAGACTCAACTACAAAACGGACACTGACAACTGCGCACACATATACCGACACTTACTTAACAAAAATCAGTAACAAACTCCAAGCCGTACTGACAAGACGCGGACTTGTAAAACAAATAGAAAGTACGTTAATTTATTTAAAAATGTTTAGTGTTCAATGTTAAGTATAAGTTGATATTATTTTAATGCTTAAATGTGTCTCTTGTAGTTTCGCCCTGAAGACGACAGCCGACGGCTTGTCGAAATATATCGGCACATAATAATAAATTAATAAACAATTATTTTATTTGGACCTCGAGCCAGCTAAACGCACAAATTTAACAATTAAAAAGGTCGCTAAAAACCCACAATTTAAGTTTTAATTTTATTGATACTGGGGAAGTCTAAGATCGAGAGAAATAAACAGATCTTTATACATAAATGAATACCTTGAGCCAGATCCTTATATAAATATTGAATCAGAATGATCAGAACAAAGACACAGAATTACATTGACTTTGTTTTGTAAATTAAATAAATATGCATATAATATTTATTAAAATGTTATCTTATATTTTTTGATTACCTTCATAGATGTGGAACCATGAGCTGGCACAGAATGCGCTCGTCAGCGCATTGATGCGTTTCTATGTGGACGTGGAGACCACAGGCCAAAGCACTGAGTTTTATGATAAGTTTACCATAAGGTGAGTCAAGAATATCCATTAAATTGATCAGCTCATTAAAAAAAAAAATTACTTTTCTTTATATAGATACCACATTAGCCATCTGTTCAAATCCATGTGGGAGAATCCCATACATCGTCAGGCTGTCATCTGTGAGTCGCGACAAGGAAATCAGTTTGTCAAATTTGTCAACATGTTGATGAACGATACAACATTTTTGCTTGACGAATGCCTCGAGAATCTCAAGCGGATTCATCTAACACAACAATTGATGTCCGATTTACAAAATTGGAGCGGCATGAGTGCAGAACAACAACAGAGTCGCCTCACACAATTAGCGACGGATGAGCGGCAGTGCCGTTCGTATTTAACTCTTGCACGCGAAACTGTTGATCTATTTCATTATCTTACTGTGAGTTTGATTTTACAAACTAACAATTACAATGTTTATTCATTCATTTATGTATATTCCCTGTAGAGTGACATTAAGGAGCCTTTTATGCGCGCCGAGCTTGTGGATCGTCTCAGTTCTATGCTGAATTTTAATCTTAAACAATTAGCTGGCCCCAAGTGCAACGATCTGAAAGTGAAGAACCCAACAAAATATGGCTGGGAACCACGCAGCTTGTTGGCCCAAATCTTTGATATATATCTCCATTTGGACTGTGATAGATTCGCCCAGGCATTGGCAGCCGATGAGCGTTCCTTTGATCTAAAAATCTGCAATGAAGCCGCATCGCGTATCAAACGCTTAGCGCTACGTTCTGGCGTCGAGGTGGAACGCTTCAAAGCGCTCACACAGCGAGCTCATGAGATTTACGGTAAGTTTCGGTCTTATTTTTGCATATTTAGATTAAAAAAAGATTAGCGCGATCAATGTCAAATTGAAATAATGTTAGATATTAAAATTGACTAGAAAACTTATTACTTATTTTCGTTGTCTTTGCAGTTTCCAATCAACAGACTGAGGATGAGTGCGCCGATGCGCCCGATGAGTTTAAGGATCCGCTAATGGATACATTAATGTCCGATCCCGTTGTGCTGCCCTCGGGCACCGTTATGGATCGTGCTATAATTACAAGACATCTGCTTAACAGCTGCACGGATCCATTTAATCGGCAGCATCTCACCGAGGACATGTTGATTCCCAACATTGAGCTGAAGGAACGTATCGATGCCTGGCGCAAGGAGCAACGTGGCAAGCGACAGAATAATAATAGCTAAGGGCAGGAGGGAAGATTGATCATACCTAAATGATAAATATTAACAAATAAAACCATACATAGTTTAATGTGCAGTTTTAGTGTCTACCAATATCTCTTACAAATATATATATATACATTTTATCAATATATGTATATGTATTCATATATATATTAACATTTATAAATATGCAGCAGTAGAATTTAGTTCTTTTTGGTTTCCCGCTCCGCAATCTGGAACTTAGTAATGCAATAATTTATATATTAAAGTATCTGTTGCTTAAATTGCAAATTTATATGTTCAATTAATTGTAATAAATATAGATATATATTTGTAATTTCCTGGTTTAAGTGGCGTCACCCTGTCCAGCTAAAAAAATTTGGAATTTAATTGCAATCGATTGGAATTTACAATAAAGTTTAATAAAGCGAACTTCTAATATAATATATATATATAAATTATACATTTACTTTTATTTATAAGTAGTTGTAATTGTAACTGCAATTCTTTCATCATCTTTTATCTTTGTGGTTTTGTATCTCAGTCTGATGGAAGGAGATTGGAATTATCCTTTCCTTTACCAGAAGGGACACCAACCTATGTAGCACTGGCAAAGGTTTTCATTATTGGTCGCCTGCTGGATGAGCAGCTCCACCTGCTGCTGCTCTTTGACTCCGTCCTTGGTCTGGAAATCCGTGCCTGTCAATTTCCTATCAACACGTTGGATGACCATGCTCGCCTTGGTGCTGGTCACATCTGCAAAGTTAATGCATGCGGTATGCATCTGTTGTGCCTCATAGGTCTTCGACTTGGCCATGGGATTACCCTGCAACATTGTCTCCTGCTCCGGGGAGTTGCCCAAGCTGCCTCCATTTGCTCCCGCAGCCGTTGTTGTCGTTGCATCGTTGCCCTTCTTATCTACATCGAGCAGACGCCAGTTAAGCAACGGATCATAGACAAAGGCCTCGAGAACGGCCATCAAGGAGTCCTTGTTGCGACGCAGGACCAACATGACGCTCTCGCAGGTGCGTCTATAGGTTCCCTCGATGCCCGTTACCTCCATTGCCTTGATGAGCATGCGGGTCAAGCGGAATGGGATTTTCTCAGGGAACTTTTCACGTGTCATGGCCACCTCAAAGCAATCTCCAAAATCGATGTGCAAAATCTTTCCACTCATGCGATCGAGCATAAGATTCGAGGGATGACGATCACCCAGACCTAGTATATAGCCCACCATGGACATGACCGCCAAGGAGCGTGTATAATTATTGCGTCTCTCGAACCACAGTTCTGATGAGGGTGACTTTAACCACAACAGCTTGGCCAGATCATCGCCCTGGGTTTGACCCAAGGCATATTCAAACACCTCCACCTTTTGCATCAACGTTAAATGATCATAGTCTGGGGCATAGTTGAGCATGGTGCGATGTTCCTGATTCAGAGGCACCTTCTTCTTATCCCTGTAATCCCGGATTAGTGTGTGGAGCGTATCACAGTGCGGCACCCAACCAATTAATCCCGAATTCGTGCTCAATGGGATGACAGCATAACGTTGTATGGCCAAGTTACGACGGAAAGTATCGGGATCATCGAGGAGCAATGTGTTGACCAGCGAAAATAACTGCATCACACGCTCATCCTGTCGCAGGTCCTCGTGTCCTTTCAGTAAATACATGTAGTCCTTGCCGTTTGAACCGCGAATACAAAGCTTCCGTGGACGCTGTTTGGATGTGATCACCTGTAGATTGTTCTTGATGTGACTGATGCGTATTAGCTCCTGGCCGGGATTATATGAGCCAGGCACGGCCAGTTCCAGATCCTTGCAGGTCATCAACTTCGGAGAGACGTATGGCAACTCCAAGGATGTCAACTGCGGCAATTGTCTGGATATCTTCTGGAATACGTGGTAGTAAATATCCCAGGCACGATCCAAATCCATGAGCACCGCTGAAGTCTTGTAACGTTGTGTCCATTCGTGGGCCTCGGTTAATTCACGACCGTAGGCCTGCGAGAAGGAGGTTTCCTTGAGGGTCTGTGGACCACGATCCAGCATGGCATGCAAGGGTTCGAGAATCTCAAACATGCCCCTAATATTGCGATCGCCAAAGTAAAGACGGGATGCCTCCTCGAGTCCTTCGTGCCATTGTTCATGCCACAGTATGGCCACCCTTATCAACTCCTCACTGCACATAACCGCCTGCTCCACCAGTGTTGGCGAATGCTTCCTCATCGAGTCGAGAATTTTAAAGGCAGCGTTTTTACGCGCCAATGAAGCGGACTTTGAGGCAACAGTCAGAGGATAGACAAGAGCCTGCGGATGATTCTTGCCAATGTCCATTAATAGCTGATGAATCAATTGACCCACCAACTTTCTATGAGTATCAATCCTAGCTATCAATTGTGGTATCACCTGCAACCAGGTGTTAATCTCAATCAATTTCATGCCGGACAATACGGCCTCATAGACCTCTCCATAGTGGCCATAGTCAAACCACAGTGTCAAGAGGCGGAGAGTATCCTGCAAAGAGTTCCCGCGTATCAAGCTGATGGAACGGAAGAATCCTTGCACCGCTGGCACTGCATACTGTTGAATGATCACATGTTCACTGTCCAGGCCGAGAGCCACTGAGATGGGCGGCTGTTGCATCTGCTTGAAGTTCATATAGGCCCAAAGATGCCAGGCCTTATACCAATTGGGATCATAGCTTGTGGCCTTCTCAAAGGACTCTAGAGCACCCTGAACTGCCTCTGGATCACGTTTGTGCTCATGGAGTTTATTCTGCCAGGTGGCTAGCCTCAGATAACAACGTGCCATTAAACGTTGATCCTGTTGCTTTTGGGCCTCCGGCGGAAGACAATTTAATTGTGCCGTATAAGTATTGACGAAGTGCCTCAACTGATCGTAGGCCAGTTGTAATTGTGAGGAAGCAGCCAAGTATTTGGTATATGCATAGGTAACTTGGGGTTGGTTGCAAGGCAAAGGTTCATGTGGAGCTAGCTGAGGATCCTTGCCCAGCAGCATCACTAGCGTCTTGTGGGACAAATAGAGGGATCCACTCTTGCGACAGAGACTAGCATACTTTAGCCAGGTGTGTATATCCTCATGGGGCTTTACCACCAGCGAATGCACTTGAATAATCCTACGCCAATCCTCTACTAATCTTTGTCCTCCTTGGAGACGTTTCCACCACATGGCCTTGAGGGGTTCCCTTCGTTCCGGTATCAACTTGTATTGTATAACCTCCTCCAGTTCGGCAAGCATCTGGACACAGACCATGGCGCCATAGGCACGCTCATAGGATTCTCCCGCCATAGAAGTTAGCTCAGTGTCCAGCAAATCTCGCGTCTCGTCAATTAAACGCTGAGCGGTCTCAAAGTCATCGTGATGCACGGCGAGCACAGCACGATAATAGCTGCCATCCTGTGTGTCTACTGGAATACAACGCACATATTCCTGCATGCCTTCCCAATCCTGGAGACCCCAAGCAGCCACTGCAGCCAAAGGACTTGCTCTAGACTTGGCTTCCACACTGAAGTTGGGCCATTCTTGTTTGCACTCCGTGCTCAATTCGGACCAATCTCCGAGTGCCTCCAGACAACGCATGTGTCCCAGTCGTGCCTCCAAATCCGCAGTATCCACACTCAAATTGTATTGATAGTGACGCAATGCTTGATCCCAGTTGTGAAGCTTCTCGTACCATCTGCCCTGGACATTCAATTCGTTTGCAGTGTTTCTATATGTGGTGAGAAGTCCCTCAGCTGCCTCACGTTGTTGCAGCTTGTTGTTGATCAGAATGAGGGATTCAAAAACATGCGCATCTTGACGCAACACAAATTCCTCCTCCTTATAACGTAAAGCCTTGGCATAAGCCCGACAAGCCATGGCACGAGTGCCAAGCAATTGTGTCTCAATGGGAATGGGATCCCTGTCGCAATGCTCCATAAACTCGGCCAGATTGAGGATGGTCTGTGTAATCTCCGGCATGTCTGTGATCTGCAGAGCTTGGATTAGAGACTGTGTCAACTCATGTTTATGCTCCGGTGACAATTCCGTCCAGCAGGAGATGAAGGCGGCATTAAAAAGATCCCTGAGTAGCGTATCATAGTCCTGAGCCAACACACAGCAGGCACGCAAGGCATGTGAAGGAGATTCCTTGAGAAGACCAATCGATAATCTCTTTAACCACTCAACCCAATCATCCTTGGACACCAGACGCGTCACCTGCCAAGCTGTCCTTAGGGCCGTTGTAGACACTTTCAAGTTGTTGCTATTGTTGCTATCGATGACAAAGGGTTCATTGAACTGCCGTTGATTGAAATCTCCGCCGATGCCAAAGCCAACACCACAGGCATCTGGTAAAGTGCTGTTGGACTGGATGCGTGTGAGTAGCTTCTCATATTCCGCATCCACAATGCGATGCTTGTTAATCACACGCTGCACCATGGGCACAAATACCAGATACTTCTTGCCCAGCTGCTTGACAAGTGATCTTAACGTGGTCATGGCTTGATCTCTTAGCTCTGGTTCCGCTTCCAGCACACGCACCAAAGGATGTATGATGCGTGAGGAGAAGTCGGTGAAGTCCAGTTGACAAGCAAGATTGTTGATTGTCTCCAGTGCCACAAGGGACACTTGTTGTGGCACATATGGTGAATCAAAGAGTTTCACAATCGGTGGCACAATCAAAGGCAAATAATATCCTAGAGTGCTGCCAAATTTCTGTAGTGCCTGAAGCAAACGTCGAGTGACCATGCGATCCTTGGAGTTATCATGTTGCAACACTCTCAAGATTTGTGGTATCAACTGTGCGAGATAATCCCGAAACTCACAGCCCAAGGCAACGGCAATCTGCTCAATAAGATTGATGAGTGTTGAATGGAGAGGTGAATTAATTGTCCAGAATTCCTTGATCAGCTTAAATATGTCATCCATGTAGCTGATGATGTGCAGTTTCACAAAAGCCACCAGAATGGCCAATTGTTGAAAAAGAAACTCTCTTAAATTGTTGTCAGCGGTGCGGACATTGTCTAGAAGATTGGGCAACACCTGAGCCAAGTAGGGAACACACTTGATGCCCAGCGTGTGGAAGATGAAGGTGACAGCTTGAACGACACTCGTATGGCGTCTACTTAAAGTCGGATCACGTAGGATGCGCATCAAGGCGGCAATTGCCACAGCCGGATAATATTCATCCAGTGCATTTCCCATATTTACAAGTAATTCTGCCGTTGAAATATCCTGACTTTCATCCGTTTTACCATCGGAGTATGCAATTAGCACATTATCCTTTTGACTGTCAATCAATCCCTTGTTCATCTTGTGCTTATATGGATCCATGGCTCCTAACAAACCCAACACACGTATCGTTTCACGGCGAATCGAGCGTCGCTGTTCCGTCTTAAGGAAATTAATCAGAATGTCAATGAGGACGGGATATTTGTGATACGGACTAACGACACGTCCCGTAGCGCTGATCAACTGTCCGAGTGTCCACAAGGCAACGCCACGTTTATCTGGACTTCCAGCATCTCCCAACATCTCGAGGAGTATCGAGAGTAGCTCGTCTGCCCAGAGTTCCATTTCATTCGAGCCGCCATTTACCTCCGCAAGGTCTCCAATTGTGCGCAGCACGTTGAGAACTACACCGGGATTGGACTCTGGCTCATGCAGCATCGGCACCAAAGCTTTCAATATGGGATTCATATACGAGGAGATGAGACGCGGTGTGCTTATCACCAGATGATCCAACATTCGTGCACTCTGTTCTTTATTCCTGCTCATTCCGGAATACTTCAAGTCTGTCAATAACTCAATCATTGTAGTACGTAATTTAGGCATCACATAAGCTGGATTCATAGAGGACAATCTACCGATGGTAACCATAGCCAGTTCTCTGATTTCAAAGATCTCATCGTGCAGTGTGATAAACAGTGCGTTTAGTGACTCCGGCTGTGCCAATTTAGCATCAAAGGTCTCGTCTAGAGAACGTAATATGCGAATTCTCACATTGCTATCCATGTCTGTGATTGCGACTGTCAAAAGGCGTTCAATCACATGCGACACCGTATCGCTGAGTGTCCTGGAGTTCTCCATGCTCTCCGCCGACTGCACCGCGAGTTTAAGCAGACGTGTGCAGCTTTGGACCGCCTCCAACCGAATCTCATGCTGTTCGTGCACTATGAAGACATCCGCACAGCTGTAAAGAAACAAATATTCAATTATTTACTAACCAGAAAATAGTTTAACAATCGTTTTTAAAATTTAATTTAAAAATACAGACAAAAAATTACATTTGATAAAAACAAAAGCCCTGGGAACTGGAACTGAATTTAAAGAGATGTTTTATACTAATTTGGACAAATTGAAAACTCAAGATTTAAAAATTTTGATCTCAACTATTTAACTTACCGTTGTACAAAGTCCAACATGTTTTGCTCCTCGAAATTGAACGTGCCCAGGGTTTTGAGAGCCAGAACAATTGTAGCACCATCCGTTGACTGCAACATAAGCGGTGCATCAATAATGAAAGATGGCATTGTGGCATATGGCATGGTCGAGGATTTATTCATTAGTGCCTGGAAGAGCACGCCAATTAAACCATCCGTAATCGCAGTCTTTAATTCAGGCACATTCTCTGCAAGTTCACGCAGGCAAACGGTTAAAGCCGGCGACAGACCAGTATGAAACATCTGCTCGAGAATATCCTTGACATCTTCCGAAATCTCTGACTTAACCGCATGGGCCAAGAGTGTGATACATGCAAAGACTGCAGCATCCACGGGTGGTTTACGTTTACTGGTCAAATCCTTGGCTGGCAACGATAGCTTAATGCTGCCCATAATGTTTTTCAGATGTTGCGAAATGTCGCTTTCAACGGCAACGGCAATGTAACCAATTGTTACATAGGCCACATTGCGATCCTTCTCCTTGCCCCTCAAAATGGACATCAAATGGTCAACGCAAATTTTAAGATATTTTGTCACAAACACCTCTCGATTAAAGGCCGCCAAACGTGGCAAGATCTGGAGTAGAGCCTGCTGCACATAAGGGGATTTGGAAGAACGCTGCTCCATCACATTGTCACAAATGGTTATGAAATGTTCCTTAAGTATTTCATGAGCATACGCAGACTCCAAGACGGTTTGCTGTAAAGAAGTGGACTAAAATTAGCGAATGATTTCCAACTTATTTTAAACGCTCGAAATTTAATTATAAATTACATATAACTGTTAATATTAAAAAAAAAAGATTATTAATAAAAACATATTCTTAAGTTAGGTTCTTTTTAATATTTATATTACAAAATGTTGTATTGGCTAAACGTATTTTTCATTTGATTTTAAAATTTAAAATAATTTTGTTTCGACTGATTTAATTTATTATTATTTATTTATTTAAGCCATTATTTATTTATAATGTATATAAATAAATAAATAACATTAGAATGCTCTTTCCACTTACACTGTTGAACTTATTGTTAGCCATGCCATTGTGTTGTTCCCCCTCCATGTGCATCTGTGTGCTACCCAATTTGTCCACAAAAGGCACCTTAAGACGAGGCACAATAGTCGTCAGTTGATTGCCCACTGTGGATGAGCTGCTCGACTCCAGAATCTTGTTATGTTGTGGCTTTGGGAAAAGTTGTTTTAGCGTCGTATAACGACGTTCCCAATTTGCATTGGCGCAACGGAAGAGTTCATTGAATACAATCAGACCTCCGTGGATGCGATCATCTCGAGTCATTCCCTTTTGTTCTTTGCCCGTGTTGATATCGGTGTTAAAACTGCTACTCGCCTCATCATAACAGATTTTATACCACTGCGGTTCACTTGATTGCTTTGTATTCTCCCTCTGAGCGGTCACAATTAATGCAGCACGTAGAGCCTCTCCAGCGGATTCACGTATTGCCGGCTTGGGATCAAAGATTGCATTGAAAATGTGCTCAAAGAACGTAAGGATTTGCTGATAGAAGTAGGTTGGAAGAGCAATTGCCAGCTCTCGTAATATGAAGACCGCAGCATGACGGCGATACTGTGGGGGAAATAGGTTAATTAATGGTTTTGAAAACTAATTTTAAGTGTTGCTTACTTCTTGTCTGTCGCCGCTGAGCATCTCAAAAGCCTTCTTGATGTCAAAGTCAAAGGATTCGGCGCCCTTAGAGCCAGGCATGTTGGCCAACTTTACAAGAGAGCGGGCAGCAATTTCCATAACAGACACATCATTGATGAGCAGTAAATCTCTCAATCTATTTAGATAAGGAGAGATGCCTTTGCGGGTTATGGGTCCATCGCCACTTATCAAACACTCTGCATATAAATAAGAAATTAAGTTGGGAAAGAGATATTTATATATTAAATGCTCACTCATGGCTAATGCGCCTCCTTTTTTCTCGTTAATATCCGTTGCGTTGACCATGTTGAATATGTGATGATCAAAGTCCTCGAAAAATTGCACCAATTCTTCCTGCGACATTTCCCGCAGTTCGGTTTTAACATACAGGAAAAGATCCTGAGCTGCCTTGTTTTGTACATTGCGGTTGCGGGACTTGAGTCCATTAACGAACTGTTGGACAATTGATGAGGTCGACATGTTGCACGGTCACTTCGGGTTAACTTGGCTAAGGGTGAATAAGGAGCACCCAAAGCGCCTTGGGCCTGAAAATGCAAGCAGGTGCACCCGCGTCCAGTTAAGACTTTGAGGTTATAATATGCTTGCCCCGGGATTCAGGGTTCTGTTTGGGCACGTAATGCAATATTCCACAGCAAGCGTATAGTAATTTCACATGATTACGTTGCGCTGTTGCATTTTAATGCCAAATAAATTGGTTTTACGTTATTATGATCACAAAATGTTTTTATTGCCCCTCTGTTTTGCTCAGTAGAGCTGTGTCGTTTTGTTCTGAATAAGTTCAAATGAACTGCTCATTAAAATGAGCGAATGAACTTGTTATGGAGTGAATTTTCCCTGTCACTTTAGCGCCATCTGTTGTTTTTTAGCGGAACTAAATAAAATAGCGCCATAGCGTCTGTTATCGGAACTAAAAATGATCCTGTTTTCTGTTCCTCCGCCAGGTGGCGCCACTTTAAGTTTTTACTTTCGAGTGGATTTCAAAAACGAAGGACGAAAAATTTTTCCACTCAAAAGCGGTGGGTGCGAACGGATCGGATTGAAAATTTACATGAATTTTCTGTGCATTTTTCTAAGCTTTTCGGGAGAAGCGCACACTTAGCAAAAGTCTACGAACGAAACTAGGCCCACAGTGGAGCTAAAAAATCGGGTTGTATTTTAAAAGATGCGAAATAGTTTTGTCTAATTTCGAATTTAAAATTTTAGTTGAATAAAATTCGTTTTCTTGGTTAAAACTAAATTTTAGTTTAGACTCAAATTTGTGGACGATTGTTTTTGTTTGCGCCGCCACCGGTAACATTGGGAACTACAAAGCGCCGCTTGGTTACATTGGGAGCTACAAAGCGCCACTCTTTGGGAACTACAAGTGTAACTGTAACTACTTAAGTGATTTGTGTTGGGGGGGGGGATTGATGGATCCTTTGAATAACTGTTGTTTTTCAATTGGCTCGGTGAAGAAAAGAAGAAGATCAGCCGCAAAAAGCAAGAGAAAAGGTGTAAATTGTATAAAAAACGGAGCAATTTAATCAGCAAGAACACAAGGAATCTGATATCGAGGAGGAGGTGGATTTAAGTACACCGTACATTTTTCGATGTGGAATTTTTAAAATTGTGCATCAGCAGATTAACGGTAGAGTGCTTGTTGAATGTATGTACTGCCCCTCGAACCACCGGTTGGTTGCGGGGCAATATAAAGGCTACAAGCAACTTCCACCAACACATTAAGGTAAAATATAGCGCAAGCTAACTTTGGCGCGCCAAAGTTTGGATACCCTTGCAGTGCCCTGTGTAAGCCGTCAGATTTTTTACAAAATTTGTTGATTTTGAACCGATCGATCCTATGGCAGCTATATGATATAGTAGTCCGATTTACATCAAATTTGGTCAGCCTGTTTAAAACTTAGTCAAACACAGAATGTGTATATTTGGTTGAGATATCTTGAGAAACAAAAAAGTTTTTCATACTAAATGTTGTTTTCGAACAGATCATTACTATGGCAGCTATATGATATAGAAGTCCGATTCACACCAAATTTGGTCAGCCTGTTTAAAACTTAATCAAACACACAATGCGTATATTTGGTTGAGATATTTTGAGAAACAAAAAAGTTTTTCATACTAAATGTTGTTTTCGAACCGATCGTTCCAATGGCAGCTATATGATATAGTAGTCCGATTCACACCAAATTTGGTCAGCCTGTTTAAAACTTAGTCAAACACAGAATGTGTATATTTGGTTAAGATATCTTGAGAAACAAAAAATATAGCGCAAGCTAACTTTGGCGCGCCAAAGTTTGGATACCCTTGCAGTGCCCTGTGTAAGCCGTCAGATTTTTTACAAAATTGGTTGATTTTGAACCGATCGATCCTATGGCAGCTATATGATATAGTAGTCCGATTTACACCAAATTTGGTCAGCCTGTTTAAAACTTAGTAAAACACAGAATGTGTATATTTGGTTGAGATATTTTGGAAAACAAAAAAGTTTTTCATACTAAATGGTGTTTTCGAACCGATCGTTCCTATGGCAGCTATTTGATATAGTAGTCCGATTCACACCAAATTTAGTCAGCCTGCTTAAAACTTAATCAAACACACAATGTGTATATTTGGTTAAGATATCTTGAGAAACTAAAAAGTTTTTCATACTAAATGTTTATTTCCAACCGATCGTTCCTATGACAGCTATATGATATAGTTATCCGATCCGGCCGGCTCCGACATATGTACTGCGTGCAGCAATAAGACGGACCTGTACCAAGTTTCATCAAGATAGCTTCAAAACTGAGAGACTAGTTTGCATAGAAACAGACGGACACACGGACAGACGGACAGACGGACAGACAGACGGACATGGCTATATCGACTCAGCTCGTCGCCCTGATCAAGAATATATATACTTTATGGGGTCTGTGAGGCTTCCTTCAATGCGTTACACATTTCGTGACAAAATTATAATACCCTCTGCAAGGGTATAAAAAGTTTTCTTACTAAATGTTTATTTCCAACCGATCGTTCCTATGGCAGCTATATGATATAGTTATCCGATCCGGCCGGCTCCGACATATGTGCTGCGTGCAGCAAAAAGACGGATCTGTACCAAATTTCATCAAGACGGACACACGGACAGACAGACGGACAGACAGACGGACATGGCTATATCGACTCAGCTCGTCGCCCTGATCAAGAATATATATACTTTATGGGGTCTGTGAGGCTTCCTTCAATGCGTTACACATTTCGTGACAAAATTATAATACCCTCTGCAAGGGTATAAAAAGGTTGCAATTATATCAATTTGTATTTGATTAAACTGACTTAATTTTTATACCCTTGCAGAGGGTATTATAATTTTGTCACGAAATGTGTAACGCATTGAAGGAAGCCTCACAGACCCCATAAAGTATATATATTCTTGATCAGGGCGACGAGCTGAGTCGATATAGCCATGTCCGTCTGTCTGTCCGTCTGTCCGTGTGTCCGTCTGTTTCTATGCAAACTAGTCTCTCAGTTTTGAAGCTATCTTGATGAAACTTGGTACAGGTCCGTCTTATTGCTGCACGCAGTACATATGTCGGAACCGGCCGGATCGGATAATTATATCATATAGCTGTCATAGGAACGATCGGTTCGAAAACAACATTTAGTATGAAAAACTTTTTGTTTCTCAAGATATCTCAACCAAATATGCACATTGTGTGTTTGATTAAGTTTCAAACAGGCTGACCAAATTTGGTGTAAATCGGACTACTATATCATATAGCTGCCATAGGAACGATCGGTTCGAAAACAACATTTAGTATGAAAAACTTTTTTGTTTCTCAAGATATCTCAACCAAATATACACATTGTGTGTTTAAATAAGTTTTAAATAGGCTGACCAAATTTGGTGTAAATCGGACTACTATATCATATAACTGCCATAGGAACGATCGGTTCGAAAACAACATTTAGTATGAAAAACTTTTTGTTTCTCAAGATATCTCAACCAAATATACACATTGTGTGTTTGAATAAGTTTTAAACAGGCTGACCAAATTTTGTTTAAATCGGACTACTATATCATATAGCTGCCATAGGAACGATCGGTTAAAAATCAACATTTAACAAATTTTGAAAAAAATCTGTCGGCTTACACAGGGCACTGCAAGGGTATCCAAACTTTGGCGCGCCAAAGTTAGCTTGTGCTATATTTATACCCTTGCAGAGGGTATTATATTTTTGTCACGAAATGTGTAACGCATTGAAGGAAGCCTCACAGACCCCATAAAGTATATAAATTCTTGATCAGGGCGACGAGCTGAGTCGATATAGCCATGTCCGTCTGTCTGTCCGTCTGTCTGTCTGTCTGTCTGTCTGTCTGTTTCTATGCAAACTAGTCTCTCAGTTTTGAAGCTATCTTGATGAAACTTGGTACAGGTCCGTCTTTTTGCTGCACGCAGTACATATGTCGAAACCGGCCGGATCGGATAACTATATCATATAGCTGCCATAGGAACGATCGGTTGGAAATAAACATTTAGTATGAAAAACTTTTTTGTTTCTCAAGATATCTCAACCAAATATACACATTGTGTGTTTGATTAAGTTTTAAACAGGCTGACCAATTTTGGTGTGAATCGGACTACTATATCATATAGCTGCCATAGGAACGATCGGTTCAAAATCAACATTTAACAAATTTTGTAAAAAATCTGACGGCTTACACAGGGCACTGCAAGGGTATCCAAACTTTGGCGCGCCAAAGTTAGCTTGCGCTATATTTTTTATTTGTTGTAAGATAAACATGCACATTTGCTGCCAAAGGCGCACTACGTCAAGGAAGAGAGCAAGACGCTAAGAAAAATTGCAAGAAATCGGAGACGGGATGCCAAGCACGTGGAAAAAAGACTTAAAAAATATAGCGCAAGCTAACTTTGGCGCGCCAAAGTTTGGATACCCTTGCAGTGCCCTGTGTAAGCCGACAGATTTTTTACAAAATTTGTTATATGTTGATTTTTAACCGATCGTTCCTATGGCAGCTATATGATATAGTAGTCCGATTTACACCAAATTTGGTCAGCCTGTTTAAAACTTAATCAAACACACAATGTGTATATTTGGTTGAGATATCTTGAGAAACAAAAAAGTTTTTCATACTAAATGTTTATTTCGAACCGATCCTTCCTATGGCAGCTATATGATATAGTAGTCCGATTTACACCAAATTTGGTCAGCATACAATGTGTATATTTGGTTGAGATATCTTGAGAAACAAACAAGTTTTTCATACTAAATGTTTACTTCCAACCGATCGTTCCTATGGCAGCTATATGATATAGTGATCCGGCCGGTTCCGACATATGTACTGCGTGCAGCAAAAAGACGGACCTGTACCAAGTTTCATCAAGATAGCTTCAAAACTGAGAGACTAGTTTGCATAGAAACAGACGGACGGACGGACAGACAGACAGACAGACAGACGGACGGACGGACAGACGGACATGGCTATATCGACTCAGCTCGTCGCCCTGATCAAGAATATATATACTTTATGGGGTCTGTGAGGCCTCCTTCAATGCGTTACACATTTCGTGACAAAAATATAATACCCTCTGCAAGGGTATAAAAATAAATAATAAATTTTGTATGTTTCGTACTTTTAAATAACTGTTAAATAAACAACGCTTCATTATAACATTTCATTTAATTTTTATGTTTGTTTGTATCTCGGTCTTTTTATTTGCTCACCGAAATGCTTAAAACTGTTTTGTACGAATTTTCTTTGGTTTTTCTCTAGTTTTCCTGATTTTCCAGATATTTATATAACGGTTATTTATTTCACAACACATATATATTAAACAAACGAGATATATATAACTCGAGAAATTCACTCAAAAATAAAAATCATTGAAATTTTGCATAGATTTTTTGTAGAATTTTCTCAACTGTTTTGAAGTGACCAAAAAATGTTCTCACTTCTTTTCTTCTTTCTTGCTCCCGGATCGGATTGAAAATTTGAACGAATTTTTTTTGGATTTTGCTAAGCTTTTCAGTAAAGAGCAGCTTACTGAGAAAGCTGTGGACGAAACTTGGCGCCCAGTAGATCTAGAAAATTTAGAAAAATTTAAAAAAAAGTCTTTATTTTGTCGAATTTTGGATTTACTTGTTTTGTTGATTAAAAATCGTTTTCCCGGTAAAAAAAAAAAAAGTAATTTTAGCTTTAGCAATTTTCTTTCGTTTTTTTAGTGACGACGGCCATGTTAGGAACTACAAAACGCCGCCACTAGCCATGTTATGAACTACTGTATAGTGCTGCCGGCTGTTAATTTATTTACAGATCAGATGCTGAAAATGTTATCAAATATTTCGATTGTCTTGTTGCAAAGTTATCGATAAACATATTTCAATGTATTGGAAAATTGTATAGAGCTGCCAATCTATGAAAAGAAAACTCAGTCTGCTGAGAATTTTCATAAGAGCTACAACAAATGTGAGTAAAAGTCATTTTCCAACTAGCAAAACTTTTATAGTTGCGTTAAAAAACACAAGTATTGCAATGTTTAAAGTACTGAGATTTAGATGACACTCTTGAATTGTGTGTTTTTGCGGTTAATGTTTAAAAAGTAACGCAAATTAACTGTTGTCGGCAGCGAGTGTGGAAATTCTCATGTGTGTGAAAAATCGATCGTTTTGCTGAAAGGGGTTTTTTGAAGCTTTCACTGGGGGCTGCTGGCTGATTGCAGCGCCATCTAGTTTTTCTTTTTTTTCTCTCGCGTGCAAAAAAAAGTGTGTTTGTGTTTGTTTATAACTGTTTTTCCGTTGTTTTTATCGTTGTAGTAGTCGAATTTGAAACGTTTTGCAGTTGAACCGAACGCACCTCAAAAATGTCGAGCCTGAGGAAAATGAAAGACGAGGAACGCGAATCTGAATATGGTCGCGTCTATGCCGTCTCTGGGCCAGGTAAGACGTCACCTTTGTCCTTCTCACTGACCTTAATTTATGATGATTACTCATATCTCTCACCAACTCCAACCCCATTATCACCTGCTTCTATCTCTAGTTGTTACGGCGGAGTGCATGTCCGGCTCTGCTATGTACGAGTTGGTGCGTGTGGGATACTATGAGCTGGTCGGAGAGATCATTCGTCTGGAGGGTGACATGGCCACCATTCAGGTGTACGAGGAAACCTCTGGCGTCACAGTTGGTGATCCAGTGTTGCGCACAGGAAAACCTCTCTCTGTTGAACTTGGTCCCGGTATTATGGGTAGCATTTTTGATGGTATTCAACGTCCATTGAGGGATATTGGCATCATGACGAACTCCATATATATACCAAAGGGTGTGAATACACCAGCCCTTGCCCGTGATGTGATGTGGGAGTTTAACCCCTTGAATGTGCGCGTTGGCTCCCACATCACGGGCGGAGATCTTTACGGTGTTGTCCATGAGAACACCTTGGTCAAACAACGGATGCTTGTGCATCCAAGGGCCAAGGGAACAGTGAGGTATATTGCTCCGGCGGGTAACTACAATCTTGAGGATATTGTGCTGGAAACGGAGTTCGATGGTGCAATTACAAAACATACAATGCTGCAGGTGTGGCCAGTGAGACAGCCACGTCCATGCACAGAGAAACTGCCGGCAAATCATCCACTTTTCACGGGACAACGTGTCTTGGATTCACTGTTCCCCTGTGTCCAAGGCGGCACCACGGCCATTCCCGGTGCCTTTGGATGCGGCAAGACTGTCATCTCCCAGGTAAGTCCAGTTTCTTGAAGAGATTCATCCACACTACTCACACCTATGCTGATCTTAGGCGCTGTCCAAGTACTCCAACTCCGATGTCATCATCTACGTTGGTTGTGGCGAACGTGGCAATGAAATGTCTGAAGTACTTCGGGATTTCCCGGAACTGACCTGTGAAGTCGATGGCGTTACGGAGTCTATCATGAAGCGAACAGCTCTTGTGGCCAATACCTCCAACATGCCTGTCGCTGCCCGTGAGGCTTCCATTTACACTGGCATCACGTTGTCCGAGTATTTCCGTGACATGGGCTACAACGTGGCCATGATGGCGGATTCCACATCCCGTTGGGCTGAGGCTCTGCGTGAAATCTCTGGACGTCTCGCTGAGATGCCTGCGGATTCTGGCTATCCGGCCTATTTGGGTGCACGTCTCGCCACCTTCTATGAGCGCGCTGGACGCGTCAAGTGCTTGGGTAATCCCGAGCGTGAGGGTTCCGTCTCCATCGTCGGTGCTGTTTCGCCTCCTGGTGGTGATTTCTCCGATCCTGTGACGTCCGCCACTTTGGGTATTGTTCAGGTGTTCTGGGGTCTCGACAAGAAGTTGGCACAACGTAAACATTTCCCTTCCATCAACTGGCTCATCTCCTATTCCAAATATATGCGTGCTCTGGATGAGTATTATGACAAGAACTTCCCGGAGTTTGTGCCATTGCGTACAAAGGTCAAGGAGATTCTACAGGAGGAGGAGGATCTATCGGAAATTGTCCAACTTGTGGGCAAGGCATCGCTGGCCGAAACGGACAAAGTGACACTGGAGGTGGCAAAGCTCCTCAAAGATGATTTCTTGCAACAAAACTCTTATTCGTCATATGATCGAGTGTGTCCCTTCTACAAAACCGTCGGCATGTTGAGGAATATCCTTGCCTTCTATGAGACGGCGCGTCATGCTGTTGAATCCACAGCTCAGTCGGACCATAAAATAACATGGAATACCATCAGGGAAGCCATGGGCGGCATTATGTATCAGCTCTCCTCAATGAAGTTTAAGGTAAGGGATGGAATTGAATGGAAATGGAATAGTTTTAACATATTTTTCTTTTTAGGATCCTTTGAAAGATGGCGAGCAAAAGATCAAGGCAGACTACGATCAGCTGTATGAGGATCTACAGCAGGCCTTCCGAAATCTGGAGGACTAAGCCGTTATAATAAAAAAAAAAAACCAAAAAACCAAAACGAAATAAGCAACCAAAGTTAGGTTATTATTCGAATTCCCCCATCAAGCTAGTCATATATACATAATGCATAATAAGATATTTGAAAAGAATTTTATTTTTAAGCTAAACAGTTTAGAACGGTTGCGTCAGGCTGGACTTGGTACGATATAATGAAAAAATTAATACAAAGATCAATACAATGAATAATAGCTAAAATGAGATTTAAAATATGATTTGAGACGAGATTAAGAAAAGTTGAACAATAATTAGCCGATAACGCAAGTGGAATTTGTCCAGCCATATAAATAACACAAACACATACAAATACACATATATATATTATCTATATGTTGATATATATGTATACATATATAATTATTGTAATTCACAGCTACTATTTTATTGTTAGTAAATGAAATTTGTCAAAATCGTAAAGTTATCTAATTGTGTTCTCTACGTAACTGTAACTACAAGTCTACTAACAATTTATTTAATGTTTTTTGTCATTGCGTGTTACAACATGTTAAATAAAATACGAAATTATAATATTATTATTATATTATAGTCCTTTACAAAAAACGCAATAATTACGTAGTCCAAATGCATATACCTTATAACTAATAAATTTTGTGCGTTTGCAAATGGAGCTATACAAATAAACATGTATTATGAATGTTAACATTAGCAAGAAAGTTGTTCATTTATTTTAAAATTTGTAGGTCTATAAAATTGAATTATATTTTTTGTAACTTTTTGAATTCCGCGGCTCTCTTGCACATTTGGTGTTGAATTTTACTGAAAACAGTGTCGCCATCTCTTGTTTATTAGCGGCAGTAGACTAACTCACCACATTTCGCATTATGGCGGACCTGCATATTTTATGAATTATCATGAAGTAGCCGTAGACGGGTTTGTTGTGTATTTAATGACAATTAAAGAAAAAAAAAGAAATTTTATGAAAAAAAAACTATTATTTTAAATAGGCTTATTTTAAAGTTATTTTATCTCGCATGTCCTCCTACCAAAAACAGCTGTTTTTTCTTTTAAAAAGTTGGCAGCTCTAGTCTAGTTTAACGTTGTGACGTGTTGCACTGTGTTTCTAAATAAATTGTATAAAATATATTGTGTAAAGCCTTAAAACATGTCGCAATTTGGTGGACCCAACGATTTCTACGCCTCTGGGCCCCAAGATACCAGCTATAACTTTGACATGCCCGAGTTTGGCCAAGAACTGTGAGTGTCCACCTTAAACACATTCGCACTTCCAATTTGTTTACTGTTTTGCTGGCGTTGTATGTTTTTTATTTTTGCAGTAATTTCCAGAGTTTCGACAATACACAGCCTACAGTGCCGCCAAATTTTGATGCGCCCTACAGCAATCCCCCAAATCAAGGACTTGGCGGCTTTTACGATCCAACAGCATATACAGATAATACTTATGCACAGGATAAATCATTTAATCAAGCAACCGGTGCCGGCGGCGCTGCCACTGGAAACGAATTTGAAGATGAGCCACCGCTACTGGAAGGTAAGCTTACATTTACGCACACACTCACACAAACATGACTAATGTATTTATTCTTACTAGAACTGGGCATCAATCCGAATCATATCTTCCAAAAGGTAAGTCTTATTGGACTTCTCGAGAACTATGTAAATTACACTCC
Organism: Drosophila neotestacea; assembly: GCA_035044365.1. Classification (NCBI taxonomy): domain Eukaryota; kingdom Metazoa; phylum Arthropoda; class Insecta; order Diptera; family Drosophilidae; genus Drosophila; species Drosophila neotestacea. Next base: position 536,856 of record JAWNMD010000327.1, read on the forward strand.
CTTGGGCAATACAATTTATGAAGTGGAATCCACTTGGAGGTCGCCTTGAAACTGCCTCACTTTGTTTGCATGCACAATTACTTCATCTGCTGCAATTCTCTCGCTTTCTCTCACTTCTTTTGCCATCTGCTTTTACGCACTTTGCTTTTGTTTTGAGTTTTCTAATTTGTGCTGTGGCATCAAGTGGTGCAAGGTGGAGGGAGACGGGAAGTGGGCACTTTAGGCTGAGCTTTTTCAACCGCTGCTGTCATTGCCGACTTTGCCCGGGTTTTTAATTGAAATTTAAATGTTTTTGCATTTCGCTTTTGTATTTATTTATTGCATGCTGCTTTTGCTCGTCGCAATATTCCATTTTTTGTTCAGCTCGTTTGCATTGTTGCACTTGTTGTTTTGTCGTTAATGAAGACATATTTTTTCATTGCTCTGTTGTTTTGCGTGTGCTCTTTTTTTTTTAATAAATAAAACAACTTTTGTGTTTTTAATTAAACTTTTTCTTTCGTATTGCTCTCTATGCAACTTTTCTCACATTTTTGTACATTTTGTAAAAATTTGCGTAATTTTTTCCTCATTTTTGTTCTTCCTGTTTTCTCTGTGTTTCAGCTGTTGTAATAGTTGTTGTTGTTGTGGAATTTATTACGTTTGTGTTAATTGAAAAATGAAAATGTTAATGAGTTTGTGTGCCATCATAAAAATTAAATGAAATACTAATTAAATTGTACTGCATTCGACTGCAGGATGGTCCAAAATAAAAATAAAAAAAAAGAGCTTGATAATAAATTTCACATAAAAGATTGTGACCAAATCGAATTAAAGCCTCCTTTCCGTAGTGTACCTTAGATTGCAGGATTAAAAGCAATTAAAAACTATTTATTTAAAATTTATAATTTTTAAACAAATTTTAAACTTTTTTTAAAAATCAAGACAGGAATGTTTCTTTCAGAATCCTTCAATAAGCTTTTATGGGTACGTTTTCTCTAAAGTTAGGAATCAATTTTATTTGGTCTCTAAACTCAACTACGATTTAAGCTTAGCTGTACTCCAATTTATTATTTTATCTTTTAAAATTGTTCCGAAAGTGCAATTTGTTCACTGAAGTTCATAAAGAATGCATTTTAAAATTTTAAAGCGAGATTTTTTTTTAAAATAAAGTACAGTATATTGTGAAGTATTTATATCTATTTATTTTTAAGGAAGTACATTTTCTTTCAAAACTGTGAACAGTTCCACATTAATAATTTTAAGATTACCAAGTAATTTCAAATTTTTCCATCATAAAAATTCATTGACAATGCTCATTTTAAAGGAGTTTAAACTTTATAGATCTTGAACTTATTGTTAAAACCTATTTTTTTTAAAGTTGGAAAAGAAGTCAACTTCCCTTTTTAATTTAAATGTGAAACTAAGCTTAACTCTGCTCCAATAAATACTATATATATATATTTTACAAAATTGTGAAACAGAAATTTCTTTCTAGAAGTTCACATTCAATGCTGTTTAACAAGTAACAATAAAATCAAAGTTACGTCTGTATTTATTAGTTAGTGAGGAACAACGTTTTCTTTTAAATAATACCAATCATTTCCATTAGTAAAATTTATTAACAATGCTCTCTTTAAAGAAGCTTCAAGAGGTTGGGCCTATTGTTAAAAAGGATTTATGTTTGGCCTAAGATCAATTTTACATCCCTGGGGGCACATGTGTTGCCTGTAATCGACGATTGTTTTTGGTTGTTTCGTTGTTTGGTTGCCTGTTGTTTCATTTATTTCTGGGCTCGGCTCGGTCTAAATTCTCGTGTGTCAAACATGTTGACAGCTACGTTGCCTGTTCCACTTCCTCTGGATACCCCGGTATCCCGCTGTGTTCTGCTGCCCATTGGTCAGCAATATCATTTATCATCAATTTCCATTTTTCAAATTTTACTGCGAATGAAAACACACACTGGGAATGGGAAAAATAGCAACAGCAACTGTTCAACAAAAAATAAAAGAAAAAGAAAACGAAATTCTGGCTCAGTTTTATGACCGCTGAGCGAACAAATGAATTGTGTCGTGTCCTGCCGCAGGTTGTGAATGATGATGGGTTGTCCATCCAATCCAGGCTGTAGTAGTAGATCTCATTCCCAATTCCAAATCCTCTCAGTTGTTATAATTTTAATCTCATAGCTGTTTTTCTGATTTATTTTTTTCGCTTTTCAGACTTTAGCCGTGCTTAATCCCTTGCGCGGCACAGAGCAACAAATACTCCAGGATACGGACATGGCTGGACCATTGGTCTTTTGCCTCACACTCGGTGGCATCCTTCTGTTGGTATGTATTATATATAAATCTCCTAATTGCATAATGTTTGTGCTTTTGACTTAACTCTTACGTTCCAAATTATATAAAAAACATATTTTCACTGTTTTTTTTTCTCCCCGTAGAGCGGTAAGGTTACCTTCTCGTACATCTATGGCATTGGAGTCATGGGCTGCATATTTTTCTACTGTCTACTCTCTTTGATGGTCACTCGCTCCCAAGTGACCTTTGGCGCCGTGGCCTCCGTTCTAGGCTATTGTTTGTTGCCCATGGTTGTGCTATCCGGCATCAACATTTTAATCACCATTCAGTAAGTAATTGTTGACACAACTCGCTAGTTCTTGCACCATTTCAACCAAAGTCAACATCACTTTACCACTCTCCTTTTGTATTTATGTTTTTAATTGAAAAGTTGCCAATGCATTGTATAGAGCCTTAATTACAAACTTTCCCTAAGTCTGTCCATCTGCGACTGCAGCACGTTCAACTACTTAATCCTCTTCTCTCTCTTGCTTTCCTCATTTCTCTCACATTCATCTCTTTTCTGTATTGCCTATGTTTGATGTTTGGACTTGATTATTTCTGGTTTGATTGCGAAACCAACCATAACAATTGTTTGCAAATTGAATCCAAGTGTCTAGCATTGATTTGAATTTTTCAACAGGCCGAAAAGAATTGGTTTTGCTTCAAAACTTAAAGCTTTCTTTCTAGGCACAAAAAGTCGACAATTATTTGTTCTCGAACGATTCATACAATAAACAGGAGTGCAAGCTTATGAAAGCTTTGATTAGGAAGTCAAGTTGTATTTGTTTTCTCTCGATTTGTAAGAGGAATGACAGCTCAATAGATTCTAAAAGCTCTTTATAACTTTGATTTTATATTGTCAGTTATTGAATTGAAATAAGCTTATTAAAGCTCCTTAAACATTTATTTTGGTCTTTTAGAATAGAATATGAAGCCCAAAAGAATTGAGTTTTCTTTTATTATAGAGAAAATTATAAAATCAAATGCCTTTAAATAAAAATATTTCTTTAATATTCATAATAACATATAAGTTACGCACGCATCATTTGCAGATGTGCTGAAATTTCCATTTCCGTTTTAATTCCATAGAAATGTTAAATGGCATTTAGTTAAAAAATTCAGAAAAGTATGTTACACTTTTTGTTGTCAAACAGATGCAAATATAGATTTCGAAACTGATGGCTAACGTTTTTTGTTCAAACTGGGTCAGATGTATTTGTTGATGCTTTAACATTTGGAACACGTTAACGAATCACGAACAATTCAATCACGTTTCGATGTCATATATAAATACTTGACAAAAAGCCTTAAATGTGTGGAACAAACTTTTAAAGAGAAAAGATAAAAGTTATATAATAATTAGAAATATATCAAATTGCTTCTCCTTCCTTTTATGCTTTTTTGGCTAGTGCAGCAAACATTTGTTTTAATTTTTTATTTATAATTTTTATAAACACCATCGAGATGTACTTATGTATAAATATGTCATAATATAATCCCTTCTATGTTTTCCGACTATTGAATATTTGCTTTTAGTAAATCTATGTGATGTTCTTTTTTTTTTTTTTTTAGAAAAACTAATAGGTTATACCTCTTTTTAAATGTGTTATAATAATTCACTTACTGACTAGTACAGTGACTATTCTTTGGCTTACATAGCTCCTATGTAGATACACATACGCAAAACTCATGTGGCACACAGGGTTTTAATTCTGTTGCAACGGATAAAAAATATAGGCAACTTAATTTGCGCTTTTAGTGCACTCTGGGGCAACAATTTCCAGCGGTGCTCGAAGGGTCCGGCCACGGCTCCGGCTCCGGCTCGAGTCAAACCAAAAAAAAAATGAAAGAAAAAAGAACCGTCCAAACGTTGTGGCGTTTAATTTTCGCGCCACTTTCGCAAAAGAGAGAGAAAAGGCCACATTAAATGATGGTAGACAGCGAGATGGGGATTTGGAGGGGCAGTGTGACGTAGAGGTAGTTATATGGGATACCCACAGTTGGCCACGTATTTTCCTTTTCAAATATGTGTACAGCACTTGGTATGTGTGTGTGTCCGTGTCCGTGTGTGTGTAGTTTGCGTAGTTTGTTCGCAACGTTTTATTTTCTTCTCTGCTGCTGCTGCTGCTTCGTCTTTTTGGTGAGCATCACGCACCATACCAAAAAAAAAAAAGTGAAAAAAGAGAAAATGTTACCGATCCGCCCCCAATCTCCCTTCGTCCAACTCTATCGAGCCTTTTGGCCAGAATCTGGCACGTCATAATTTCAACTGGCGCTGGCACGAAAAACAACTATTGCCGTAGCTTACTCGACACCAGCATCGTTTTGTCTGCCACCCTGACCCAGCCCCCGAAACACCCTACCCCCTTGAGTAAAACCCTCTTTCTCTTTTTTCTTTTTTAGTTCTTTTTATACCCTTGCAGGGGTATTATATTTGTCACGAAATGTGTAACGCATTGAAGGAAGCCTCACAGACCCCATAAAGTATATATATTCTTGATCAGGCGACGAGCTGAGTCGATATAGCCATGTCCGTCTGTCTGTCCGTCTGTCCGTCTGTCCGTCGGTCCGTCTGTCCGTCTGTCCGTCTGTCTGTCTGTTTCTATGCAAACTAGTCTCTCAGTTTTGAAGCTATCTTGATGAAACTTGGTACAGGTCCGTCTTTTGCTGCACGCAGTACATATGTCGAAACCGGCCGGATCGGATAACTATATCATATAGCTGCCATAGGAACGATCGGTTGGAAATAAACATTTAGTACGAAAACCTCAAGATATCTCAACCAAATATACACATTGTGTGTTGATTAAGTTTTAAATAGGCCGACCAAATTTGGTGTAAATCGGACTACTATATCATAAAGCTGCCATAGGAACGATCGGTTCGAAAACAACATTTAGTATGAAAAACTTTTTTGTTTCTCAAGATATCTCAACCAAATATACAAATTGTGTGTTTGAATAAGTTTTAAACAGGCTGACCAAATTTGGTGGAAATCGGATAACTACATCATATAGCTGTCATAGGAACGATCGGTTGGAAATAAACATTTAGTATGAAAAACTTTTTTGTTTCTCAAGATATCTCAACCAAATATACAAATTGTGTGTTTGATTAAGTTCTAAATAGGCCGACCAAATTTGGTGTAAATCGGACTACTATATCATATAGCTGCCATAGGAACGATCGGTTCAAAAACAACATTTAGTATGAAAAACTTTTTTGTTTCTCAAGATATCTCAACCAAATATACAAATTGTGTGTTTTGAAACAGGCTGACACATGCCTTTGAAATCGGACTACTATATCATATAGCTGCCATAGGAACGATCGGTTAAAAATCAACATTAAACAAATTTTGAAAAAAATCTGTCGGCTTACACAGGGCACTGCAAGGGTATCCAAACTTTGGCGCGCCAAAGTTAGCTTGCGCTATATTTGACCCAGTACTTTAAAAAAGTACAAATGGGTCTATTACGTTTGTGCAAAAAAATGTGCGTAACAGGCAGAAGGAGGCGTGGCAGACCCCATAAAGTATATATATTCTTGATCAGCATCAACAGCCGAGTCGATATAGCCATGTCCGTCTGTCTGTCTGTCCGTCTGTCCGTCTGTCCGTCTGTCCGTCTGTCCGATTTTTGAGTTCTAGATCTCAGAGACTATAAGAGCTATAGACACCAAATTTGGCATGAAGGTTTATCTATATCTTGCATTGATCAAGTTTGTTTTAGATATTTGCCACGCCTCCCTCCGCCCCTAGAAATTGAAAAACAAAACTTTAAAGACGAATTACAAGGAGACCTTTAAGTCTGGCCTTATTTTTGATTATAGTACCAAACCTGTCCTAAAAATTTCATTCCAATCGGTTGATAAACGCGGAAGTTATTTAACTAACAATGATACAGGCAAAAGGAAGAAGAAGAGACGCTAGCGACCTCTATGTTTATCAAGTGGCGCCATCTATTGATGGTACGCAACATTGAAGAAAAATCTTTAGTGAACGCTTTGCACTCAAAAAGTACTGGGTCTCCTACTGTCGAGCTTGCTCCACTGTAGCTTACTGCATTTTTTTAGTTTTTTTTTTCCAGCTGTTGGTGAAGCTGCCCAATTGCCATTTGGTTGCCTGTTTGCTTGCATTTTTTATTTGTTGGTTTTAAACGCCTGCACTTTGTGCTTGTTTCTGCATGTGTGTGTGCGTGTGTGTGTGTGTGTATATATCTATGTGTCCGATGTTCATATAGTCGTAGTCAGACCCGTAGCAGGGCAAGTTTACAGTAAATATTTTTGCCATTTTTTAGACAGACTTTAAGTTTGTTTGGTGATGCAAAAGTGCACAAAAATTATACAGACAGCAGTTGTATCTGGGTGGGTGAGTATGTGTGTGTCTGTGTAGAAAGGCGTGCAGACCGCCCATAGCATTGGTTTGATTGGTTTTAGGCAGCATTGGGCCTGCATTGGGTAGTCTGTTTAAGCCAAGCCAGAAATCATTTGACACAATCAACAGCAACAGCAATTGAATGGGGACATACAGAGGGAGAGGAGAGGCTATTACAGGGTCATCCGAAAAGGATTGAAATTTAAAAGAGAGATAGTTTTTTAGGTCAACTCTTAGAGAACCTACATACGTACATAGGTCACATGGTTTTTAGATGAAACAGTTTTAGGACCAGGTGACAGCTGATACGCTTCGACCATAAAAATAAAAAAAAAATGCAGTAAGCTACAGTGGAGCAAGCTCGACAGTAGGAGACCCAGTACTTTTTGAGTGCAAAGCGTTCACTAAAGATAGTTCTTCAATGTTGCGTACCATCAATAGATGGCGCCACTTGATAAACATAGAGGCCGCTAGCGTCTCTTCTTCTTCCTTTTGCCTGTAACATTGTTAGTTAAATAACTTCCGCGTTTACCAACCGATTGGAATGAAATTTTTAGGACAGGTTTGGACTATAGCGAGTATTATATATACCAAAAATCAAGGCGCTAGTCTTAAAGGTTCTCTTGTAATTCGTCTTTAAAATTTTGTTTTTCAATTTCTAGGGGCGGAGGGGGGCGTGGCAAATATCTAAAACGAACTTGATCAATGCAAGATATAGATAAACCTTCATGCCAAATTTGGTGTCTGTAGCTCTTATAGTCTCTGAGATCTAGGAACTCAAAAATCGGACAGACGGACAGACAGACAGACGGACATGGCTATATCGACTCGGCTGTTGATGCTGATCAAGAATATATATACTTTATGGGGTCTGCCACGCCTCCTTCTGCCTGTTACGCACTTTTTTTTTTTGCACAAACGTAATAGACCCATTTGTACTTTTTTAAAGTACTGGGTCTAAATAGAGGCAAAAAAGTTGTGTACCCAAAATAAAAAGGCAATCCATTAAACTTGGCAACCGCATTGTGAATTGTGTGATTTCCTGATTTTGTTGTCGTGATTGTTGTTAGTCAACTTTGAATGAATTAAAATTATTTATAGATTCTGTGTACATTGTGTTGTAGACTCTTTCCTAGATTAAAGTTCTATTCATGTATCAACGGGTCCACATCAATCTTAATTACAATTGATTAAAATTTATTAGAGATTTAGCTACTGTGTATTCTAGATATCATTAAACGAAGTGAGAAGCGTTCTACTTTTAGTGTAATATTCTTAAATTGCGTAGAGCCTATTTTTGGAATATTATATTAAAAATACAGATTTCATGAAACATTAATTTGATTGAGGGACTAAAACTGGTGACGGATTTCTTAACAATTGTGTATTTTTAAAATTTTGTAATTTGGCTGATGAGGAAAGAAAGAGGTAAATGTGGTTTATAAATTATACTTTATAATTAAAATACGAATTTCGATGCAATTACATAGCCCTAAGTAAATAAACTATTCTTAGGGTTTAATCTGTTGTTTTATGAGGCTGAGATAATTATTTTTTTTTGTAAAAAAAAAATATATTATGAAATTATTATATATGAAATGTGACGTTCGGAACAACTCACTTTTATTTTTAAAATTAAATTATAATTAAAACTAAATATGTATGTGGGTGTATATAGAAATTTCGGCTTTAAATACAAACTTAATAATTACAATAAGGCTGAAATATTTCGCTTTTTCATGCAGCAATTGCAATTTTTATAAAATTTAATTTCTAACGTTCTTTTTTCTATTTCGTTAACTTTGTGATAAATTTCATAAATAAAAGAAGAAGGTGATTAAGAGTCTTCTTACACATATTTCAAATAGAGCTCTTATTTTCGTTTCAATTAAAATATAATTACAATTCAAAGATTTGCAATGCCTTCGTGCTTCACAAATTGAAATAGAAATGCTTTATTAAATCAAACTCAAAGCTTCCCTTAGTCTAGCCAACAATTGCATAATAGTGCTTAGTTACCCATCAAGCGATTAGATTAGTTTAGAGAGAGTCTTAGGAACCAGTTTGCTGCACATGGAGCTGAAAGCTGAGGGTTGTGCCCATCTTTATAAGCTCACAGTAAGCTGGTTGTGTAAGCTCACGTTATCGTTGCTCCTCGACTCATATTTCAATTTGCATTCTCTCAGTGGGTTTTGCAGCACTTGATGCTTTGTAGTTGGACTATGTTTGCACATCCTTTGCACATCGCCTGCTGTCTTTGTTTGCACTGTTCATTCATTCACAAAATACACACACACACACACACACCCACACGCACAGAGGCACTCATACACATTCACATCTTTTTTATGGCAAACACTCATTCAGCCGTATACTCTTTCCGCATCTCATGCATATGCATTGTTTATTGATTTTGTATGTGCGGCGTTGCTTTACTTTGCACTTCTCTTATCTCAACTTCTCTGTCTCACTCTTCCTCTCTCTCTCTCTCTCTTTCTCTGGTTTTCTTTCTAATTTTGTTTTTTAATTTTTCTTTTTTTTCCGCTTTTCCAGGGGCACACTCGGCCTAATTGTGAGCGGCATCGCCATACTCTGGTGCGCCATATCGGCATCGAAACTATTCGCCACGGCATTCTCCATGGACCATCAACAGCTGCTGATTGCCTATCCATGTGCGGTGCTCTATGGAGGATTTGCGTTGATTACCATTTACTAGGAGTCCACCCCGAGGCAACCACATTGGCAACTGTCTCTGTCTCTGTGTATCTATCAGTGTCCCTGTGACTCTATCTCTATCTCCCTCTTTGTGTACTGCAATATTGTGGCATGATTTTAATTGTCTTGCACACACACAGAGACATGTACAGAAACACACACACACTTACGACACACTCAGATACACACACACATTGCCATAGACATGATAATATTTTAAGAAAATAACCGTCGATTGCAAATTTGTTTTTCATATGTTTTTCAGCTTCGGCGACGGCATGTAATAAATTTGATTGAGAAAAAATTTTAACAAATTGAAATTGCGTTTTTCACTTGGCAGTTTTACAAATATCGACTGAATAACTAAATATACAGATGTGCATATTTATTTATCTTTATATATAAAGTGCATTGCATTATGTACATATGTTTGTATGCATGTACATATGTATGAACACGTATTGCAATTTAATGCAGCTCTTTCCGTTTCCGGTGCTCAGTTAATTTTTTATTTTGATTTGGTTTGGCATTGTGTTTACTTAAAATACCGTGTAAGTTGTTATCGAAGGGATATACTGTACGCTCGGAATTCTCAATGTGAAAATTGCAAGTGTTTAACTTTTCTGTATATTTTATTTTGTTTATTTATGTTGACTTTTTATACCATCGAAAGTGGTAAGTAATTTACTACAGGGTATCAAAAGTTCTTTAAACTCACACAAAACCAGAGCGCCTTATCGTACACATATAAATGTATTTGGGTTGAAGAATGCAAAGTGTTAATTGAATTTTTAAATGGTGTAAGTAAAAAAGCAAATAAGTGAGCATTAAGTTAAGAGTGTCCGACTAGCCGTTACCCTATGGACAAGACAAAAACAATGTTGATCTATCTATGAATAGCTCTAAAGTTGTGCAAAGTATATACATTGATTTTAGCATCAGTAAATGTAAAAATAATATAATTTAGAACACACGACTAGGCGATATCCTGTACATAATATAAAAGCAATGTATACTTATGAATTTGCTCTGCACGACTAAGTGTAATCTCGTCGAGAAGCTCTGAAAGATAGCTGATGTTACAGTAAGCTTATAGAAAAACAACTTTTGCTAAGCATAACTTCTTTGCCTGTTATTTCATTCCAGGGTATTTTTCAATAAAAAGGGTTCTGTCTGCATGCCTGCTTACCATATGCAAATAATTCGGGCTTAGTCAGTGGTCCGCATTCGTGTCCTTGTCCTTGACGATGTCGTCGTCACATTTTCATATTACATAATTAGCGGCATTTTTTGGGTTGCCCATTGCCTCGCCCCCCTTCTTGGTCTGCATGAATAAATTGCAAAATGCGTAGCATACTTTGTGCTTTGCGCTTTTTGATTTCCGTTCGTTGCCGCTTACCGCCTCTTCTGCCTCGTCCTCTCACTCCTTCTTGCCCATTATTTTCCACTGCCCGTTGCCCGCTTATGCAAATTGTTGTAATTACTACAATTCGGTTTGAGCATTTTTATGGTCGTTTGAGAAGAAAAAATATATATTTGTTTAAAAATAAATAAAGGTGATCGAACAGCTAGTACCCTGTAGGATTTAATTTAATTAATTTAAGTTTTTTTTGCCAACTGCTTTTAGTTGTTGTTGTATAAGTAAATAATAGCAGCTATAGACGTAAGCTAATTGTGATGAAACTTTTAGGAAAGCTAAGGAATAGAGTTAAATATGTACATGCCAATAGTAGCTTTAATTCTGTAGTGTTGATTTGTTTAAAATTCAGAAAATCGTAACAGGAATACAGAAAAAAACCGGGATATTTGGCCTGGAATCAATCCTAAACGATGTCAAAAATTCGGTAATCTCGGATTTTCTTAAATTAAGAATGAAATACTTGATTCAAGTACGGCTTTTTATTTAGTTTTTAGCAAATATTCTGGCTATCGGGGCTCCTACAAAAATGTTTGAGCCAAATGTTTTAGGCCTACTTACCGATTTTTGTGATTAGGTATTGCCATTAAATCCCCATTTAGTTATAATATTATAATTTTATCCTCAATACATAGTACCTAAAAAATTCAAACTAAATAAAAATATACTGTACGCCAAAGATTGTTTTTAGTCGCTGAGATGATCTAAAAAATATGATTTATAGGATCTCAGAACCTCTTGTGTATTTTACATATTATTGGATTATTTACTAAACATAATAAGTACCAGAATAGAACTGAACATAATTATTATTAGTTATGATGTATAAGAAATTAAACATTCATTGAATTATTTTACATAAAAGTAGTATACCCTTTTTTTTAAGACATTTTAAATGGGTACAAGAAGTATAAAAGAAAGAAATACATGCGGAAATATTTGTGTGCTAATTGCGTAGCGCTCGCGTATTTTGTAAGAGGAGTCGCATAAAGGACTTGGCCTGAAGATGACGGCGACCAGGAGAAGAAATGCGGCGGAAGGGGCGTCATCAAAGGCGGCAGCTCGCCATTAGCAGCATTAATAAACACTCGTTAGCTGTGAGCAGCTGGAGGAGAGAGAAAGGAGAGATAGAGACGTGAGAGAGAGCGAGAGAGTGGAGAAATAATGTGAGAGACTCGCCTCGTCTGCATCTCGAATGTGTTGCTGATAATTAGAATTAGCGCACAATTAAGGCGGTAAGCATATAGAGAGAGAGAGGAGGAATAAAGAAAACTGGTTGGGATTTCTTTTAATAAAGGAGGGCGGAATAAGCTTATTAGCTGCGCTCAATTTTGAATTAATAAGCAGCTTGGACTTGGCGCCAAATCCTTTACTAAAGTAAAAATGATTAAAATAAATTGTATAGTATGCCTTTCCCGCTGCGTTCATTTTGAAGAGCGTTAAACCAACAATAGCAACACCTGCGGACAAAAGCAGCTTAACAAAAGAGATGGAAAAAACATTCCTACTTCTTTTTTGCCCAAAAGAGTATACGGATTTTATGGGCGTGGCCACAACAAGAGTTATTACATTTTTAGCTTTTTCTCTTGACTGTTCGCTGCATTTTAATATAAATATGCATTATAAGTAAAGCAGCGACAAAGCCACAGAAAGCTGCTGCCAAGCAGAATATGGAGAGTGAAGAGAAAGGGGGAAGGGTGTAGTTGAGCAGCTGTGTCTGAGCCAAAAGTGAAGGCGTTAATTACGCAAACGCCTCCCTCAATGCACAACGCAATAGAAAACCTGACGCCATTATGGATAAAATGACATGAGCGGGGACAGGGAGGAGGCTCTTTTGGGCGAGGGGAGGGTGATAGTGGGAGGTAGCAGGGTAATAGGAAAAACGCAACGTGCAATTGCCACATTTTTAATTAGCGCGCTTAAAAGCACATTAAGTAGTCGAAGGGAGAAACCCATTAAAAAAGTGTCTGACATGCTGGCATAAAAGTGCTGCTCTATTCATATACAAATATGTGTAAGTGTATGTGTGAGGTGTATGTATAAGTTAGTGTGGTTTTTTGTATGAATGTGTGTGTAAAGAGCTGTAGCAAGAATCACTCAAAACTAAATTCAGAGACTGCTTGTAAATTACCTTGAAAACTGACGAGGAGGTCAGAGAAATGAAGCTATGTATTTATAATTATATCAGTTCAGTGTCAAGTTGATCAAATGTATAATTAGCATATAATCGCTGACACGTCCACTTAAGTATAAGTGTATGTATACCATGATTTTTTGTTTTTTTTTTGTTTTAATATTTTTAAGTCAAACCAAATAAATGATAACTAAGCCGTTTGTATTTTACATTATATTTGAAGCTTTCCTGAATTTCCTATTTTAAAAGCAGTCGAAAATATAATTCCATAGCCTGGAATCGGGCTGAGGAACTGCTTTCATTAAAAAAATTAAAGTACTACCCATATAAAAGATTAAAGAAAAAGAGAAACAGATAGTTAGAGAGAGAGAAAGAGAGAGAGAAGGAAAGATAGGAAGACTGCGAAAGATATTAAAAAAGGAAGTTAGTACTTATACCTGAGTAAATGCTAAGTTCTATGGGGAGTGAATGTATTCAACATTTTACAGATACTTCATTTTATTTCATTTTATGCCATTTATAAATAGTCCCAAGATTATTTATCATGATTTTTTTCCATAGCAAGTAATTTATATAATTATTAACTGACTGGAGAAACCAGTTAACAGTTGAATTAACAGATAACATTTATTTTATACTCAATGGTACAAATGATATAATGGATAATAGGTATTTAGGTGACATCTTTCTCACTATTAATGTCTTTCAGAGACAAAGAAGAAATTAGGTCTTTCCATTGATTTACAGCCTCCTTAAGAGCTCGAAAGCAGTTGATATAATGTGCATATCTATAAGTATAGCTTAGAATAGAGTTTTAAAAGAAGACACCGAATGTAGTACTGATATAAAAATATAAAAATTTTTACATCAGAATATAGTCTTACTATATGCTGATATTTTCAATCACAAGCTATACGCTTATCTAACGTCCTTAGATTAGGTATTTACATAATTAGATTATAATCTTATTTTTAACTAATTAAATCTTCTTTAATTCCTGCAAATAGTAGATAGATAGTAATACCTATCTTCAAAGTATCTTCTGCCTATCTAAATTTCGTATTTGATACTCTTTCAAAGGAAGACACAGATTATAAACTCTTTCAGCTTGTATGTCTCAACAGGGTATAAAGGTTATGACGAGCGGAAAAGTCGACAGACCACGACTGCGGTTGCTGTATGAGCGGCATGCAACGCGTACTACCGTATTAAGTGGGTTGGTTCAAAGGACAGGAGGAGGATAAGAAGAGGAGAGTGGGGTCAGAGTACATGTAGGTGCTTAACGTATAGATTGAAATAAGCTGTCTGCTGGCGCTGACTTTTCAAAAGCCGAGACCAAATTGCTGGCTAGCCTCATCTGCATTCATCATGCTCCCAAACCATGCCACACATATCCGCGCAAGCTAAAAGCCCAATGTAACATTTATGGCAATGGTTTTAAAGTGACCAGCAGAGGGGAGAAAAGTGAGAGGTAAAGGTAGAGAAAGAGGAGGAGGAGGAGGACATAGAGCGTTGATTGCTGCGGACACAGCTTGTTGCCTGCTTCCGGAGGGGAAAAAGCCACAGGAATTGGAAGGGAAGAAGAGAGCTTGAGGGCATTTAGAGGTGGCGCCAGCTGAGTTTGTTGAGAAGGACTCTCAACATATGCAAAACCAATTAGCTTGCAATTCGAAAGCAGACGCTGGACAACATCAGCACCAGCAATAACAAAACAAAGCACTTGAATTAAGGTGCAACCGGTGGAGAAGGGGAGGATTAGGAGAAGACTTTACTTTAAGCATGTTTATTGTTTTTCACTTTTCATGCGCTTCAATGAGCTTGGCAACTCGGGCCAGGATAACTGCTGATGTTAGTATATCAGGATGAGGCTGAGTTCTGTTAAAGAGATGGGAGTGGGTCACAAAGTCGATTTCAACTGAACTGTAGATAATCCCCTGACAACAGCAGTTAACAGGCAACGATTACTTGGCAACAAGTCAATTACGAGTCCAGGCGCACTCAAGGAGCAGTCCAAGGAGGGCAGAGGGAAGAGGTTTGTAGACTTCCAGTGCCTGGTTGCAGCGATAAGCGTCTAACACTCGGCCTGGCAAAACACACAATAAATTCCTTCGACTTGGCCAGCTGCAGAGATCCCCTTAATGCGCCAACTAATTGAGCGGGCCATCAGGCGAATGCGGATGTGGATGTGGATGCGAATACCGAACTGCGGATGTGATTGCGAATAGTGAATGCGAATGCGGGTTACGGATATGAGGCGACCTGGTCTTAGTCCTTATCGCCAGCTGACAATCTCCATGTAATCTGCTGCTCACTCACAACCAAGTCTCTCGCCTTTCACATACTCTAAGCAACGACTATGACAATTACTTCGCGCTTGTTGTTAGTTTAAACTACAGTCAAAATTATTATTATCAATTGAATTTAAATTGACACACTTCTGAATTGAACTGAAAGTTACCTTTCTTCTGAATGAACCCTTAAAAAACTGAAAATATAGTTAAAAGTAAGATTTAAAAAACTATTTTTATTTATTATTTCGAGCCCAGATAAACAAAATAAAAAGTACACTAATTAAAAATAATCTAAATCGCTTTGTGATCTCTTAAGAATTACACGATATTTAGCATGCCTAAAATTAATTTAATTTCTTATGTAAGTTATAGTTAAAAATTTAGAAATTATCACTTATTTTCGCAATTTATACATTGCTATCGAAATATATGCTACAATATTACAATACAAAATTAGTTGTTAGAGTATCCAGAAGCCGTCGAATTGTAGATACTTTTGACTACTTGTTAAAATTACTTTTTGCGATTTTTACAACATTTTTATTGCCTGTCGAATGGGCCAAATGGTCGAAATGTCTGTCTGTGCACTGTGGATTTCAGTTTTTTGGTCAAGATTTTGGCTGGCTTTGCGATTTCAGTTATGCGGTCTTTCGAATTCAATTAAGAAGACAACATAACATTTCTCTTGTTAGTTTGGACTTAAACTTCAGGCCAATCCTATGCTGAGGCAAGTGAGATAAGGATAAGGGTAAAAATTAGTTTGTTTTTGACTTTTTTTTTTCGTCTGAAAAGAAAGTTTTGCAGCACGTGCTATAAATTTGGCTACGAATCATTCAGGCGGCAAGCTACAAATAGACAGAGTGAAAAACAATGCGGCAAAATGGTAAGAGTATAAGAGAATCAGTTAACAGAGTGGGGTGGGATAGTGGGTGGAGGAGGGTGAAAAAGGGGAAGTCTCTATAGCTCATACGGTTGGCTGCATTTGCATATTTTGTTGCAAATTGTTGCTCGACTGGCTGCTAATAGGAAAATGCGACACAGACAACAAGTAGACAGAGATGGAAGCAGTGAGAAGGAGAGAGAGGGAGGTAGAGAATAAGAGAGAGAGAGAGATAGATAGAGTATGCGTGATGGCACGTGTTGTTTTTGCATGTCTAATACGCTTTGAACTCGCTGCTGTTGCTGCAAGGAAATATGTATGTCAAATGCTTAATCAGCCGCACATACACACTCACACACAGATACTCACATCACACACACACACACACACACACACACACACACAAACACACACACACACCACCTATACAATCTGGCAGACAAACAAAGCAAACGAGTGAACGAGCGATGCATACATATTTCAATAGCATACTTTTTGGCTACGTGCACAGTGAGGCAAACTCCCTTACGCCATGGCATTTCTTTGTATACGTAGTTGTATTTGCATTCCCATGTACATGAATGTGCATTGTATGTATGTGTGCAACGGACACTCTACTGCATTTTATTTAACATTAATAATTGAAATACTTTTTGCCACTGCACACATTGGAAGCGTGACGATTTCAAAGTCTGTGTTATTGCTCTTTTGCCATTTTGGAAAGTCGGATTTGGTAAATCAGTTGATCAATCTGTCGATAGACCCGTTTAATGGCTGCATAATATGCCTAAATTGGTAGATCATGTAGTAAGTTTCAGAGTTTATTTAAGTAAACTTGAAAAGTAGTTCTTAAGTTGAGCCTATCGTATGGAGTTGAGTTTAGTTTGGAATATGTACTCAACATATACAACTTTTTGGTTTTTACATATAATAATTAAATAAATCATATATAGTGTTAAATATTCTTATAATAGAAGTACCTAAATTGGTTGAAAATTAAAGAGAAAGTATCTTATTAAAAGAAATGCCATCCCAAGCAGACTTGTAAACATTTCGATGAGTTGAGTTCTCAGTGGAATATGTTTATCCTAAGTTAATTAAAAGTATTTTGACTGATTTGACCTTTTCTCTTATTTAAGTATTCCATAAAAAACATTTCTGGTATTTACATGCAGTATACTATACATATGTATTAAAGTTTTCAATAATCATTTTTATACCCTTGCAGAGGGTATTATAATTTTGTCACGAAGTTTGTAACGCATTGAAGGAGGCGTGTCAGACCCCATAAAGTATATATATTCTTGATCAGGGCGATGAGCTGAGTCGATATAGCCATGTCCGTCTGTCCGTCTGTCTGTCTGTCTGTCTGTCTGTCTGTCTGTCTGTCTGTTTCTATGCAAACTAGTCTCTCAGTTTTGAAGCTATCTTGATGAAACTTAATACAGGTCCGTATTTTTACTGCACGCAGTACATATGTCGGAACCGGCCGGATCGGATCACTATATCATATGGCTGCCATAGGAATGATCGGTTCAAAATCAACATTTAGTATGAAAAACTTTTTTGTTTCTTAAGATATATCAACCAAACTCACAGATTGTGTGTTTGGTATAGTTTTATACATCGCTACCAAATTTGATGTAAATCGGACTACTATATCATATAGCTGCCAAAAGAGCGATCGGTTCGAAACCAACATTTAGTATGTATAACAAATTTTGTAAAAAATCTGACGGCTTACACGGGGCACTGCAAGGGTATCCAAACTTTGGCGCACCAAAGTTAGTTTGCGCTGTATTTAAATATTAAATTTTAATTTTAAATGCTCACTGAATAACAAAAAAATATAAATAGCATTTTTTTACATTTTATTTGGCATCTTTTTTAAATCGTAACCAAAGATTATTTCAAGCTTTTCTTTTATTCAACAACTTTAAACTTTAAAAACATTGTTGATACCTTACTGTTTCAATGGACAATGAAGTTGTGATTATCAATTATTATAATTATTTGACCTTTAAATGATACTGCAGCTAATTCTGATTATTTTCATATATGTTTGCTCTTTACATTGTTTTAAAGGTTAAACCTGGTTCCACTAAATCTTAGTGATGTAAAAAAACATCGAAACATCGATTGATCGATTTTTGAATAAACGATCTTTGAGGTTTTTTACTAGTTCTATTTTTTGCCGATTAATTAATTAAATAAATCGATTTTCATGAAAAATCGTCTTCTTTGAACATCCTTAGCTAACGCTACAAATTACACACGCGGTGTCCAAATTTCACTCAAAGAAAAGTAAAAGTTTACAAATATGCTATAATAAGTGTGAGCTATAATATTATTAACGTATATGTATATAAATAACATAATTAAATTATGTTACTGATCGCGATCTAAGTTAAAATGTGCTATATATTAAAGTGTTCATGCACTTTTCTGTGTATTTATATGCATATGAAAAATCGATCTATCGATGTCGAAATTTCCGATGTTTTGGTCAATCGATATTTGCATAGGCGATTTTAAGAATCCGATTTTTAGATCTATGTTCAGTTTGGATTTACATCACTACTAAATCTACTTTATTCTATCTATATATAAATGTATCAATCCAATCGAAGCCGTATAAAACTCTGTACATTGTGGCAACAACTTTTAGCTGGTCTCAAAGTATTTCAAACTCATTTAGCTGAGCGTCGTGTGGGTTGTTGCTCTTCTTCTTATTGGTATTGTTGCTGCTGTTGTTGTTGTGGTCTTGCCTTGGCTTGGCTTTTGCTGTAATTTCGTTGTCATTAAGTTGGCATTATAACAAAATGCCTTTTCAATCACTTTTGACTAAATGCAGTCGCTGACTCGCCAGATGAGAGGAGTCCTGTTGCCAGACTTCAGACACCCCCATTCTTTGCCCAGCCCATGTTCCTTCTTACTTCTCTCCTCCCTTGCCGCATCAAGGACACGCCTCAATGAGTTTCGCCAAATTTTTCGACAGGGATAAGTAAACACAACAATGACGAAAACCAGGACGAAAAGAAACTGAAGAGGCAACCGCAAAGTAACAAAGCATAAAAAGAACTCCACAAATGGATGCAGTGGTTACAGGCGGGTGGAAAAGGGAGAAAGAAGGAGAGGAGCACAGTAAATTTCGAGCGTTTCGTCAATGTCACTGCGGCGAGCTTGAAGGAGCAAGGATCGACTGAGTGCCGAGAATTGCCGTCTGCCCACGCATATCCTTTTGTATTTAAAATGTTTGCCTCGCCTGATGAACAGAACGCGAAACTTTTCTCTGTTTTTCATTCTTTTTTTTTTTTTGGTTTTTTTTCACTCTGCTCAACAATTTCATTATCTGCGTAGCAGGCAAGTCTATGAGGGCTCAGTGTATAAAGAGGCAGCTTCCCCTTCGGCTAGGCCAGTTGTGGCATGACGGGACCAACATGCCACAAAAGCAGAGGCATCAGCAACTGTGGCAGCAACTGTGGCAGTGGCAACAACAGCCAGCTAATTTTTATGGTTAAACTTTTTGAATGGAGAGTGTAGGTGAATTTGTTGGTGTGTTTATGTTTATAAACATACATACATACATACATACATATGTGTAAGTGAATATATCAATATGTATGTGTGTATGTGGTTAAAGGAGCGACTTAAGGTGACCTGGAATTGAAAGAAAATATCTGCTTGGACTTTTTCTTGTCAAAATGTCATCGGTTATTTGTTACATGTTAAAAATCTAACTAATTTTAAATATTGAATTAATATCTTAATGAAACCATGATCAAAATTACATTCCGTAGGAGAATCGAATGTGTTTTGTCAAAGTTATGCAAGGTTTAAGCCTGGTAAACATTGGAACTGGCAACTTTATAAGGCAAATTGTTTGGCCATAAAAGTATTTATTTAAGTTTATAATGGTTAGTGACCGATTTTAACATATGTCATATGGGCTTGGCAAGTTTTGTCAATGCAGTGGCATAATGCGTAATATGCGTTAATATGCCGTGAGGTGTAAGGGGCAAGAAGGGATCACTTGAAACAGGATACACGCGCTGCAATAACAACAACAATAACGGATTAAGGCAACAACAGCATAAAAACAGCTCGAGGCGCATTTGCATAGGCTTAATTTAAATTCCCTTAATCAGAAGCATATCAAACAACAACAAACAACGACAATAACAAAAGCAGGAGCATGAGGTCTGTAACTGTGGCCAAAAAGGACAATGAGCGACAGGACCCTTTTGCATACAAAACTAAGTAGAGCCAAGCGTAAGGAACCAAGCCCAAGAACATTCACAAAATAAAAAAAGAATTGAGAAAAAAATAAAGAAAAGGTTCGCTTAACTTTGCCAAATAACTGCAGGCGTTATAAATCTGCTCAAAAGGACATATCGTCATCAAGCAAAACAATAACAACAACAACAACAACAGGGATCAACACACAGAGATATAGAGAGAAAGAGAGAATGAGAAAGAGAGTGTCAGGACTTTGCAACGCCAGCTCACAAAAAATAACAGAATCAAAAGGCTTCTGCGTATAAGTTGCAAATTAAGTTGCCCCCAAAAATGGCAGCTAAAGACGCTAACGTTCTTGTCCTTGACTTCTGCTTATGATAACCATTTTGGCCTTGCGGCAACACGAACAACAGCAACAACAAAAAACACAATACTATACATGTGAGATGCCTCCTCGACATTTGTATTTGTGGATTAAAGACTTTGCCCGCAGAGTTATGCAATGCATTCTCAGAAGGATTTTCATTGCCATTTGTGCACTGCAAGAAAAAGTCGATTTAGCCTTTTATACGATTTTATTCAATAATGCATATATTTCTTTAATTATGCAAAATTATTAAATAACATTTGCATATATTTGTTATCAGATCAGAAATTCGATAGACACTAAACTAAAAGCTAAAGTAAAAAGCTTGTAAGAAAGGATTTTCGTTATGCTTTGTACACTGCTAGATCAAGTCTAGCTAATACATTAAGGTAAACCCACAATTTTGACTATGTAAAACCGAATTAAAACGGAATATAAAATTAATATTCCTTATAACTTTTTATAACGAAAATCTTCCATTTTGATTCAATATAAATATAACTACTTCCGGAAAGGTTATTTTAGTTGAGTCAACAAACTATACTGAGAATAATTCCATATCAAACTGGATTTAAAAATGTAAGTTAATTTAAGTTTGGGTTTGAATAAAGATTAGCTTAAATAAAATACTTGATAGATTTATATTTAAAATGGAATTTTATTTTTGGCTATGCAAAGCAAATAGTTTTAGACATTTTGGATGTTTTCGCTGTTCGTTGCTGATTTTCCATATTATTTTTATTATTCGCACTCAAAGCAGCTTGCTCACTTATATTTTATTTACCTCTCTCTCTCTTTCTCTCTCTGTCTGTCTTTTATGAATATGTGCTGGCCACTGGGTTTATCTAACAGGCAAAATGAAGCGACCGTTAGCCTTGCTCCCGAAATATCCTTTAATTGAGTGCACACTTATGCCAAACAGCAGACGCCATACACATAGACATATACACACACACACATGCACATACAAACCCACACACTCATTGGCTGCAAGTGAGACTTCTTCTTGATGGTGTCAAAGGGGGGACAGAAACTGACTCCTTCGGGCTTGATGCTCTTACGCTGCCTTTTTATGCGCTTTTAGCGCCATTATCCTTTTACGATTATCGCCGCTAAAGCGAATTGACTGTTTGACGTTCAATTGAAATTTTTGCATTAAAGCTCAATGGCTTAACCCCTTCAAATTATGCAATAACCCTCCTTCTCCAAATCCTCCCCTGCTCATCGACATGGCCAACTCTTGCCGAGCTTACGCTACCAAACTCCGACTTAAAGCCAAAAGCTGCCAACTGGCATCTCAAAATGGCAGCTCAAATGAGAGGTTGACTGGATTGTTGGGGGTGGTTATGGGTGGTTTTCAGATGATTCTGTGTATTTGTGGGTGGTGCGAGGTCACAATTCCACTGACAGTGGCAACCGAAACGGCAAACGGCATCGAACGGCGGCCAATTAGTGCACATTGCTCATACGCCACGTTTGTCATGGCAGCTGAGCGAACCAGACTCTCTCTCTCTCTCTCTCCTGTTCTCTCTCCCTTGCTCTCTAGCGGAAACGGAAGTTGTAAGGGGATTTTCAATTTGCAATTGAACTGATTTTTGGCTTGATTCCACGTCTCCTTTTTTTTTTGCGCTCATTTTATGGCTGAGTTGGTTACTTGGCTGCGGTGCCGAGCGTTGAGTGCGGAAATGTAATCATCGCAATGCCTTTAGCCTCTTCACTCCCGTTCCCCTAGTACGCCTCCGTTACACAGCTTATCGGCAAAGTCAAACGTACAAATACAAATGCAGGGCAACAAATATGTATACACATACATATAGTACATACGTTTGTGTGTGTGCAAACTTACATTTAATTTCCACTAATTGAATCGAAATCGATCTCTGCATTTTTGTTCCCTTGAGGGTTGACGTCGGTTTGGCAAATTTTTGGTACACTGTGGAAATAGAGGCGGTAGATGGGGACTGGGCGATGGGCGAGGCAAACTCTTTGAGAGCATTAATAAACTTTTCGTATAAATCAACGAATTTTGTCGACATTTGCCTAGCGTTGCGAAAATTATCGAACTATTTTGCGAGGAACGTTTGGCAAAAAGCGATAACCTACCTCTGACTTTTATGCCAAAGGAAGGATGCGGTTAAGCTGCAGCAGCAACAACAAAAAATTAGTTGCAAGAAGTGTTGCAATTTCGAGTAATACTAATGAGCGGGCGCGTCAACTTGCCACTCGCCACTTTGCACTTGAAGATGTTGCGGGAATAACAGGAAAATATATTCAGAGAGGAAAAGTTAATTGAAAAATCTTACAAAAAGTCTTAAGTTAGATTAAATAATTATACAATAAAACCTTCTTAAAGTGGGTTTAAAGTTTGTACATGACGAGGTCCATAGAAGAGAGTCTACCGGATACCTGAAGATTATTTAAGATTACACTAAAACTTTAACTTATTTCTATTTCCTAAATACCGCTCAAGTAAGAAGTTTGTAATCAGAAGAGGAAATAACCAAATAAAGCGTATCTAATATTTACTTCTATCTAGAATAATGACAAATCATTCAAAAATGAGACAACCCTTTGCAGATATAGACTTTTGGTAAAAAGATTACTTACATCTCGAATAAGGACAAATCATTCTAAAATGACACAACCCTTTGCAGATATAGACTTTTGGTAAAAGATTAAAATATATTCATAACAAACATAAAATAACAATTTAATATAAGTTCTAAATAAATAGCCCAAAAAATCTTAAAAAGTGTATAAGTGTATAAATTCTTAAAAGTGTATATATATATTTAATTAATTTAGTTAATTATTATCTTACATCATAGCGCTACAAGAATTTCTTTTTAAATTAGTGTACTGATATAAGACAGTTCTTGAATAAGAGATGCTTTAACCACTAACCAAAGAATTGCATTTAATTCTTTAGTAAGTGCTTCAACAAACAAACAAACAACAAGATTTTAAATATTAATAATCGTGGAACAAGAGCAAAGCAACTTACATCAAGAAGATGTGTCTTCAAAGAAGATTGCCCATCTAGTCCATAAATATATACACTGCTGGTCTTAGGTTAGACGCACCAACGTTTTTTTTTTAAATATACTGCTCTATTTATAATTATGGTTGCTCTAACTGTCCAAAATGATTTTCTTATCAGAGTTCGAATCTTGTTCAAAAAATATGTGCTCACAGTCGGTGTATTTGCGAAAAAAATAACTGTGCTCTCGAAGATTCCAGCAATGTCTACGCAAACACGTGGGTTTTCGGTTGGCCTATGAAATAGACGCACTTTACATTTCTTTGTCTTAAGTTAACAAGTGAAGGTTTTTTTAATGAAAATATACTAAAAGTAAACAAATAAATTGTTTTCGAGCTACATTTAAAGCAAAAATGGGAAAAGCTACTGTTATGAGCTTATTGGAACGTCAAAAAGTAGACTTCTTTCACTCGCAAGGACTATCCAATCGAAACATTGCTAAACAAATAAAGCGCAGCTCCAGAACTGTTGATAGATATTTAAAGGATCCAGGAAAGGAAAAAAAAAGCCCTATCTAAACAAGCGGAACGCAAAATTGTTAGAATTGCTTCAAATTCGACTAAGTCTGCAGCTAAGATTAAGGAATTAGCCGGAGTAAAAGCAAGCCTTTCAACTGTTCAGCGTACAATCAGAAATGCAGAACACCTGAAGCGTCTGAAAATCAAGAAAAAACCCCTTTGAATGCAATACGCAAAGAAAAACTGCTTCAATTCGCGAAATAATACATGACATGGAATTTTCAATCTGACACTCGACTTAATGATTGGCGTTCAGTTGTCTTTACTGATGAAAAACGTTTTATTTTCGATGGTCCTGATGCCTTTAAATACTATTATCACGATTTGAGAAAAGATGAGCTTTATTTAAGCCGTCACTACAACAGAGAAGCTGGAATCATGGTGTGGGGTGCCATCACGTTTTATGGAGCAATTGACTTGATTTTTATCGATCCGAAGATGAACGGCGATCGTTGCTTTAAAACATTGTTGGAGTTCGTATTTCCAAAGTTAAATGATCTCTTTAGACCAATTCCTTGGATTTTTCAAAAAGACAATGCTCCAATTCATAACGCTCGGGTAGTAAAGTCGTTTATTTCGAGTCAAAACGTTAATATCATGACCTGGCCACCATATTCTCCAGATCTTAACATTATTGAAAATGTTTGGGGCTGGCTTACACGAAAGGTATACGAAGGGGGAAAGCAATACGAAGATAAGGATACATTAACTGCAGCTATTAAACGTGCTTGGACCGAGATTTCCTTGACCTACATAGATTCCCTGTATCATTCTATGAAGGACCGGATATATGAAGTTATTGCTAACAAAGGAGGCAGTACACATTACTGAAATTGTTTTTTTTTTATTTCTAATAAATCAAATATTAGCACCAACTAAAAATTAAAGTCAAAAACAAAACACTTTTCTTCCAAAAAATTAAAAAGCCTAAGTGGGTCTATTCCAGTGACCAAGTAAAAGGCACATTTTTTTGAGTAGCTTTAAGAAAATGTTTGAAAAACACAATTTCGTTAAATGCTTATAATCATTTGAATATTTTATTTGCAGTATCATTAAATACCAAATGTTTTTGCATATCAACTTTTTTTCAATCATTATTCAAATAATAGATATTCAATAAATTTGAATGAAAGTACTCGTGCGTCTAACCTATGCTATGACCAGCAGTGTATAATTCACTGTTCTTTTATTCAATATATTATGCCCCACAGCAAACGTCTTATTACAAGTAATACTTGTTTGTAATAATTTGTTCATAAAAAAACAAACTAATAAAATACAATTTGCCATCTGGAGGTACAATACACTGTGCGACAGTCAAAAAACACATGGGAAATGATTCACTAAGCTACAGGCTGTAGAGTACTCATAAGTACGCAATACCACAATACCGTTTCGCTGTAAATGCAGATTCCAAGTATGCAGTTTTGATATATTCGTTAGGGCCAACTAAAAAATCATTTCCAAGGAATTTCAACTTCTTTCCAATTTGTAGCACTGTGCTACTTATATTTAGACTCTGTACTTTTAAGTAGAACAAAAGGGTCTATTAAGTTTGTACGCAAAAAAAAGTGCGTAACAGTCTTCTGACTAGAGGCGTGGCAGACTCCATAAAGTATATATATTATTGATCAGCATCAACAGCTGAGTCGATATAGCCATGACAGTCTGTCCTTCTGTCTGTCCATTTTGTGTCACCTTAATAGGAGATGATTCATACAATATAAACTATAGTCCGAATCTGAACTGAAAATTTCGGACAGCAAATGCGGAAGTTATTCAACTAACAATGTTAGACAGCGTCGGGCAAAAGGAAGAAGAAGAGACGCTAGCGCTACAACGCGTTGCTTTCACGTATTTTACGCCCTTTAACGTGCCACGCCCACTTTCATTTTTAGTTCAAAAATTTCTTTGGGGATATTTGTACATTCACTCCAAATTTCAAGCCGATAGCTTTTCAAATACGACTGTTACTGATTTAAGTTCCCCTAGTTTTGCAAAATCTTACACTGTGCAACGTGCAAAGCTTCGGTGTGATTGCTTTTCCGCTTGCTGTACCGCTATTCGTTTTCACCACTTTTTGCTCTTTCCAATAAGTACATTCAACTCCTTCTGTCGAGCATGCATTCCTGTAGCTTCATGTAATTTTTTTAACAAATTATTTACCTTAAAATCAATAACTCACCATTTATTATTCTAAAACTTACAACAAATTTCTTTGAACAACGCTTAGGAACAAATACAAAGAGTATTAATTTGTATGTGGAAAAATGAAATTGTTTCCATATTAGGATCTTCTGCCGATTTACCTAAGCATAGGCCGCCACATTTTGTTCCAAATTCAATAAAGTCTTAACTACATCATCATGGATCTTCATAAGCTGTTCCTCCACGGCCTCCTGGCCATCCTTTGGATCAAGAAACTTCATGGTGCCCAATTCGTAGAGCATTTTTGATCCTCTCTCACGGATAAGGCCCCAGGTGACATGAGCTTCCTGGCCAGCCGTATTTTCCACAGCCTGAATAGCGCATTTATAAAAGGCCATCATGTTCTTCAACATTCCCACGGTCTTGTAGAAGGGACAATAGGCATCATAGGTGCTGTACGAGTTTTGTTGCAAGAAGTCATCCTTCAGAATTCTGGCTACTTCGAGTGTAATCTTATCCGATTCATTAAGTGATGTCTTTCCGACCAGTTGAACAATTTCCGCCAAGTCTTCTTCCTCTTGGAGCACCTGCTTGGCAAGTGCCCGGAGCTCGACAAATTCCGGACTTTCAGTCTCGTAGTAACTGTCAAGTGCTCTTATGTACTTGGAATAGGATTGCAGCCAGTTTACCGAGGGAAAATGTTTACGCTGAGCCAGCTTCTTGTCGAGACCCCAGAAAACCTGTACAATGCTCAAAGTGGCCGAGGTCACAGGATCGGAGAAGTCACCACCTGGTGGAGAGACCGCACCAACAATGGAGACGGATCCCTCTCGATCAGGACTGCCCAGGCACTTAATGTGACCAGCACGTTCATAGAAGGATGCCAGACGTGCTCCCAGATAAGCGGGATATCCGGCATCAGCTGGCATCTCAGCAAGACGACCAGAGATCTCTCTCAATGCCTCAGCCCAACGGGAGGTGGAATCAGCCATCATGGAGACGTTGTAACCCATATCCCTGAAGTATTCGGACAACGTGATGCCAGTATAAATGGAAGCCTCACGAGCAGCGACAGGCATGTTGGAGGTGTTGGCCACAAGAGCAGTACGCTTCATGATGGACTCGTGGACTCCGTTGACTTCCACGGTAAGCTCAGGGAAATCCCGCAAAACCTCAGACATCTCATTGCCACGCTCACCACAACCGACATAGATGATGACATCCGAGTTGGAATACTTGGACAGGGCCTGTTAAACAGCTAATCAATAAATCCTAATCAATTTATCCTCCTCGAAATTATCCTACCTGTGAGATAACAGTCTTGCCACAACCAAATGCTCCTGGAATGGCTGTAGTGCCACCTTGAACACAGGGAAAGAAAGCATCGAGGACACGTTGTCCTGTAAGCAGAGGATTCACTCCAGGCAGCTTCTCGACCACAGGACGGCATTGACGCACTGGCCACACTTGCAACATCGAGTGTCTGGTAATCTTATCATCAAATTCAGTTTCAATGACAATTTCATCCACATTATAATCACCGGGAGGTGCAATCCATGTAATTCTACCCTGAGCACGTGGTGGCAACATCAGTCGATGCTCCACCATGCTGTTCTCCTGAACAATGCCATAGATATCCCCTCCAGTTATAAGATCATCGATGCGGACATTTGCCGGTTGGAAGGCGTATTCAATGCTTCTCGAGAGACTCTTTATATTGATGCCCTTGGGCACATAAATGGAGTGCGTCATCTCGTGGATAGCACGTAAAGGTCGCTGGATGCCATCGAAGATACTACCCATAATACCCGGACCAAGCTCAACGGAGAGAGGTTTACCCGTCTGATAGACAGGATCACCAACGCTTACGCCGGAGGTTTCCTCGTACACCTGAATGGTGGCCATGTCACCCTCTAGTCGTATAATCTCACCTACTAAATGAAAGTGTCCCACACGAACCAATTCGTACATCGCAGACCCGGCCATCTTTTCCGCATTGACCACAGGACCTGAGACACCAAAAACTCGACCTCTTTGATATAACTCCAAGCCGGTGTTCTTCACTGGATCAACTAATGTGACTGATCGCGAACTCAAATGTTTGTGTTCAACTTCTTTGTGAAGTTCCTCGTGAATTGCTTCGTGAACTGTGACTGGAATCTTCATCTCAGGAATCGACGTCTCAGGAATGGAAATATCACTTATAAATGAAGTATTTGTAGCTTCATCAAATTTTACAGGGTGCAAGAGTTTCTCCACATGCTTTTCTGGTCTCCTAAACGTTTCTTTTTTCTGTAGCTTCTCCTCTTTCTCTAGCATCTCTAACATCTGGAGCTTTTCTAGCTTTTGCTTTGTCTCTTTCTCTATATCGCTTATATTCTCTGGCAACCCCATCATAGCATTTTTTGCTGCCTTCTTACAGGCATCTTTTTTCGAGCAGTCGCATTTTTGATGATCCATTATAGACACAAAGTATTATGTTGAATTTTGGGTTAACAACAACAAACAATTTTGTTTCAAGAATATTCTGTTGTTTTCTTCTATGTAAATTTAATATAAAATACTAAATATGATAATTGTTGTCAGTTATAGAAAAAATTACCTGATCGTCTGGAAAATTTTCGGTTTGTAGTCTGAGCTGTCATGAGCTGGGATGGACGTACTAAGAACTTGAAAAATTTCACCTTCAAAGGTGCAAATAAATAATAACATTTCTTTATTATTCATCCAATGCACTTCAAAATCTGTTTAAAAAATGCAGTAAGCTACAGTGGAGCAAGCTCGACAGTAGGAGACCCAGTACTTTTTGAGTGCAAAGCGTTCACTAAAGATTGTTCTTCAATGTTGCGTACCATCAATAGATGGCGCCACTTGATAAACATAGAGGCCGCTAGCGTCTCTTCTTCTTCCTTTTACCTGTAACATTGTTAGTTAAATAACTTTCGCGTTTACCAACCGATTGGAATGAAATTTAGGACAGGTTTGGACTATAGCGAGTATTATATATACCAAAAATCAAAGTTAGGTTATAAGTTTCAACTGTAACCTTGCTATATAATAATAATAATAATAATAATAATATACCAAAAATCAAGGCGCTAGTCTTAAAGGTTCTCTTGTAATTCGTCTTTAAAATTTGTTTTTCAATTTCTAGGGGCGGACGGGGGCGTGGCAAATATCTAAAACAAACTTTATCAATGCAAGATATAGATGAACCTACATGCCAAATTTGGTGTCTCTAGCTCTTATAGTCTCTGAGATCTAGGAACTCAAAAAAGGGACAGACGGACAGACGGACATGGCTATATCGACTCGGCTGTTGACGCTGATCATGAATATATATACTTTATGGGGTCTGCCACGCCTCCTTCTGCCTGTTACGCACATTTTTTTTTCACAAACTTAACAGACCCATTTGTACTTTTTTAAAGTACTGGGTCTAAAAATGTATCTATCGATCCGGAAAAAGTATTGAAAATGGAAAGATAAAGATGTTTAAGTAAAACCTTAATTTTTCCCAAATTTATTTGTAAAGGTTTTACCTGTAAAAGATAAACTAGTCCCAGAGTTTGAAAATATTTAGAAAACAATAACAAAAATATAGCGCAAACTAACTTTGGCGCGCCAAAGTTTGGATACCCTTGCAGTGCCCCGTGTGAGCCGCCAGATTTTTTCCAAAATTTGTAATACTAAATGTTGGTTTCGAACCGATCGCTCCTGTGTCAGCTATATGATATAGTAGTCCGACTTACATCAAATTTGGTAGGGATGTATAAAATTATACCAAACACACAATGTGTATGTTTGGTTCAGATATTTTGAGAAACAAAAAATTTTTCATACTAAATGTTTTTTTCGAACCGATCGTTCCTATGGCAGCTATATGATATAGTAGTCCGATTTACACCAAATTTGGTCAGCCTGTTTAAAACTTAATCAAACACACAATGTGTATGTTTGGTTCAGATATTTTGAGAAACAAAAAAGTTTTTCATACTAAATGTTGTTTTCGAACCGATCCTTCCAATGGCAGCTATATGATATAGTAGTCTGATTTACACCAAATTTGGTCAGCCTGTTTAAAACTGAATTAAACACACAATGTGTATATTTGGTTGAGATATCTTGAGAAACAAAAAAGTTTTTCATACTAAATGTTTATTTCCAACCGATCGTTCCTATGGCAGCTATATGATATAGTTATCCGATCCGGCCGGTTTCGACATATGTACTGCGTGCAGCAAAGGACGGACCTGTACCAAGTTTCATCAAGATAGCTTCAAAACTGAGAGACTAGTTTGCATAGAAACCGACGGACACACGGACAGACGGACAGACAGACGGACATGGCTATATCGACTCAGCTCGTCGCCCTGATCAAGAATATATATACTTTATGGGGTCTGTGAGGCTTCCTTCAATGCGTTACACATTTCGTGACAAAAATATAATACCCTCTGCAAGGGTATAACAACCCAAAAATTACCATTTAGTACCTAAATTAGTAAACTTTAGATTCTGTATCAAAAATCTACTTTCATTGATCTCGAATTCACACCACTGAATGGGATTTGAAACAGCCTTAGCAAGGGCGTAGGCAGGGGGGAGAGAGGGAACGTTGCCCCCCTGCAATCGTGACTTTACGTTATTTAGCTTAAGAATATAAGAAAATAAAATTTAAACCGGTTTTGGCCCCCCCTCGCGAGGCTTCGTTGAAAAGCTGCCTACGCCCTTGAGCTTTAGAGCTACATTAAAACAATGAAATCTGAATATTCACTTTCATTTTGGCATGAGAATTGAATTTAATTAGTGCAGCTATCAAACGGTCAAATGATAAGGGCGGGATGACGAGGGAGGGAGAAGTACAGGGCGGGACATACTTTGAATTATAGAAATGATTAGAGAGTGAAAGGCCATTTGACTTTCAATTACATTAAATGTATTTGTTGTTTGCACTTTATTCGTACATTTAATATTTCATATTTTAAATATTTACATAAGTTTAACAAACAAACAAACAAGGAGAAAACATGACTTTTCACAAATAAACAAAAGAATTTCCATTCATTAAACAATAATACTATGCATGCATTTGTATTTGCGTATCTTGTGTGTGTGTGTGTGGGGCGTGTGTGTGTTCTTCAGTGTGTGTATGTGTATGGAAGTACATAGAAGGACGTTAGTTACGTTGTGGTTGCTGTTGTTGTTGGTCCTTGAGGATGGCCATGGGTGGAAAAAAGTGGGGAAGAAGTTGTGTAGCAACCGCAGGCCGGAATGTTTTCATCTCTCAGGCTATTGGAAGAGGAATGTTAACAATAGTATTTCATTTCTTTTTTCTGTCTTTAGATATCTTTTTGGAATCTTTTGTGTTGCACGGAATTGTTTTGACGGAACTGTACGCAATATGAACGTTTTTGTTGCCATTTTTAAAAGTTAACTACATAACAATATAAGATTAGGGTGTAAAAGTACGGCCAATGTGCTCTAATCCTCCAGATTTCTGAAGGCCTGTTGCAAATCCTCATGCAGCTGTTCAAAGTCAGCCTTAATCTTGGCCTCACCATCCTTGACGGGATCCTAAGAAATACAATCACGAAAAGAATTAAGATTTACTAGAGTCAAAGTCAAAAAGATTTTTCATTACCTTGAATTTCATGGAAGACAACTGGTACATGATGTTGCCCATAGCCTCACGAATGACATTCCAGGTGATCTTGTTCTCAGACTGAGCTGTCGACTCAACAGAGTGGCGGGCCAGATCGTAGAAGTCAATGATGTTCTTCAGCATACCGACTGTCTTGTAGAAGGGGCAGAAACGATCGTATGACGAGTAGGAGTTCTGTTGCAAGAAATCATCCTTAAGCAGCTTGGCAACCTCAAGGGTGATCTTGTCGGTCTCGGCCAAAGAGGCCTTACCGACCAACTGCACGATTTCGGAAAGATCCTCTTCCTCCTGCAAAATCTCCTTGACCTTGGTACGCAGTGGCACAAATTCGGGGAAGTTCTTGTCATAGAAATCATCCAGAGCACGCATATACTTTGAGTAGGAGATGAGCCAGTTGATGGAGGGGAAATGTTTGCGCTGCGCAAGTTTCTTATCGAGACCCCAGAACACCTGGACAATACCCAGAGTGGCAGAGGTAACGGGATCGGAGAAATCACCACCAGGTGGCGACACAGCACCGACAATGGAGACGGAACCCTCACGCTCAGGATTACCCAAGCACTTGACACGGCCAGCACGCTCGTAGAAGGAGGCGAGACGAGCACCAAGATAGGCTGGATAACCGGAATCGGCAGGCATTTCAGCGAGACGACCAGAAATTTCACGCAAGGCCTCAGCCCAACGGGAGGTGGAATCAGCCATCATGGAGACGTTGTAACCCATATCACGGAAGTATTCGGACAACGTGATGCCAGTGTAAATGGAAGCCTCACGAGCAGCGACAGGCATGTTGGAGGTATTGGCCACAAGGGCAGTACGCTTCATAATGGACTCGGTAACGCCATCGATTTCAACAGACAGCTCAGGGAAATCACGCAATACTTCAGACATCTCATTACCACGCTCACCGCAACCGACGTAGATGATGACATCGGAGTTGGAGTACTTGGACAGGGCCTAAGATAAGCACAGATTTGAGCAACGTTGATTAATGTGCTGAAAAAAATTGACTTACCTGGGAGATGACAGTCTTGCCACAACCGAAGGCTCCGGGAATGGCTGTGGTACCGCCCTGGACACAGGGGAACAACGAATCAAGCACACGCTGTCCGGTCAACAGGGGATGATTGGCGGGCAACTTCTCGGTAACGGGACGGGGCTGACGGACGGGCCACACTTGCAACATAGAGTGCTTGGTTATCTCACCATCGAACTCGGTCTCCAGCACAATATCATCGACTTGGTAGTTGCCCGAAGGAGCAATATAACGAACTGTACCCTTAGCACGGGGATTGACAATCATCTTGTGCTTGACCAAGGTGTTCTCATGAACCAAACCAAAGAGATCACCTCCGGTAATGTGAGAGCCGACCTTAACGTTCAGGGGATTGAATTCCCAGCTGGCCACACGGGACAAGCATGGCACGTTGACACCCTTGGGGATATAGATGGATTCGGTGAGCTCGTTAATGTCCTTCAAGGGACGCTGGATACCGTCAAAAATGCTGCCCATAATACCGGGACCCAGTTCAACGGAAAGAGGCTTTCCTGTGCGCAACACTGGATCACCGACTGTGACGCCAGAGGTTTCCTCGTACACCTGAATGGTGGCCATGTCACCTTCTAGACGAATAATCTCTCCGACCAGCTCATAGTATCCCACACGCACCAACTCGTACATAGCAGAGCCGGACATGCACTCCGCGGTCACGACTAATTAAAGATGGAATTACATTTTGAT
Source organism: Drosophila neotestacea (assembly GCA_035044365.1). Classification (NCBI taxonomy): domain Eukaryota; kingdom Metazoa; phylum Arthropoda; class Insecta; order Diptera; family Drosophilidae; genus Drosophila; species Drosophila neotestacea. The sequence goes on from JAWNMD010000327.1 coordinate 570,704, forward strand.
TAAGCTTTGGATATAAGCTTCAATGTGGTAAGCGTTACTTACCAGGTCCAGAGACAGCGAACACGCGGCCATATTTGGACTCACGCTCCTCGTCATCGAAACGCTTCAAGCTGGACATTTTCTTTTATATTTTGACTCTACAACTACAACAACAACAAACGGAAATAATAAGAATTGGTTAAAAATTTACGAGTTAATTTATGTAATTTTGCACTAAATGTAATTCTATAATTCTACAGGTTTCCATTCTATACTACTATTCCGCATTAGATATGGGAATGTATTGAAAAATCTTATCACTGTCAGCTGACAACCAAATAGAGCGCACGCTGGCTAAAAGAGCCCAGTAACACGTCCATAACTCCCTTATAGGTTAAAAACTAACTTTTTCTCGACACCTTAAGTTTTATTTACTTTATTGCTTAATTTCGATTTCCAGCGACGTATTCTTTTTTTTTTTAACTGCCCTCAGCAAAATTATGCTCGTTGAATGAATAAAAGTTAATAAGCAGAGCTTTTATTTCACGTGACAGAGCTTTGGATAAGTTCGAAAAGCGATTTCCACAGAGTTGATAACTTTTAATTAAGGGAGAACCATAATAACTACGACTAAACTTACTCTACGAGACAAATTTTAATTTAATTATAATTATTATATCCAGCTGTGTTTTTACTTTTTACATTTTTCTTAACTCGTTTACATTCGATTTAAAGAAAAAACGAAAAAAAATGCGGGCGATTCCAGTTTTGTTATCTAGCAGGGAGAGTAAGAGTTTCAGATAGCGTGAGCGTAAGTACGAGCTGCGCTCAGCAAACTCTACGCTCTCTTGCTCTCTTATTCGAGTTCGAAAATTTGACAATTGGATTTTGACGTTGATCACAAGACTACTGTCATGCTGTCAGCTGACAAATGGAAAAATGCAAACCGAATTGAGCTACAAGCTACAAGAGCGGCCCCCACCAGGGCCACCATATTGAATTTTGCATTCTGCCTTCAATTAGCTTTCCCACATAAAAAAATGTTTAGGCATTTGGGCATACTTAAATAAAGTAAGATCACAAGACCCTTCAGGCACGTAGTGTGTCACGGAGAGCGGGCGCGAGGGGAAGGTCAGCTGACTGTGCAACAATTTTTCACACAACAAATAGTTTTTTCTTTCGGCATGTTTTTTCTGTTTTTTATGCACACTTTTTTATATGTGTTGTACAGTTGTTATGTGTTTGCTTTTTAGCCTGCGTTGTTGCATTCATTATCTAATACGCATGCAAAATGCAAGATTTTTTTCCATCTCCGTTTTTTTTTATCACTTTTTTTGCCGCTTCCAAATGGGCGAGCTACGCTTAATCAATTCGTTAGCCTGCGTTTTTTTTACGGTATTATTAAAAATTAAAACTGCTTTTGAATTACTTTTTTATCTGTGTGTATATGTATGGGTGTGTGTGTGTTTGACTTTTTTACTTGTTTGCTTTTTGGCTTACGTTTCTATCTTGACGTTCCACTTGCGAACGTTGCTGCTTTACTCCGACAGAACTAAAACCGACTGAGCAGCAGCGCAAGCAAAGTTGTCGCTCGAACTTCGAAAAGTTCCAATACATCGTTGTGGAAGTCGTCGATCCAACGATCTCAAGTACACGCGCTAGAGCTTTCACGCAAAGCTTTTGCCCGCTAGAAGCTTTCCATGCGAGTTGTGAGCTGCGGCTATCGATGCGTAATAATAAAGCTTTTACAATCGAATCGCAGCGTTGGTTTAGCGTATAAGAGAGTGGGTGAGAGGGGTTGATTTCGTTTCATTTAAGCTCACTATCTTATTGGCCTAGCAGCAGTAGCGCCATCTAGCGCGTGGAGGCAGAAACTTTACAACTACTTGGAGTACAAATCTCTAAGATACAAGGTATTTTCCAGTCTGTCAGCAGACCTAACTTCTTTTCACTTAACCAATTTCTGGTTTACATTGAAATTCACAATGAAATAGATTTTCTTTGGCGTTTTCGCAGTTTTTCTAACTGCAAGCTGTGCTAACTGTGGATACAAGGAAAAAACTTTGATTAAAAATCACATTGTAAAAAGATATGCACATTGATATACATTGTTGTTACTTTTTGTTATTGTTTATATGCAGCTTTTTGTTTGTGTGCAACCAATCAGCAGTTGCAATTGGAAATCGGGAATGGGAAAGAATAACCTGAGCTTTAATTGGAAACTGAGTGAGCCGTGGCCAAGAGTTTGTTCTGGTTAACACAAAAAATAACACAAAATATAACGCAAACTATCTTTGGCGCGCCAAAGATTGTATACGCTTGCAGACACCTGCATTTATACATATTTCGAAATATGACTGGCTTATGATAGTAGTCAGATTTTATCAAAATTGGGTCAGGAAGTATGAAACTCCATACAATCTGGCAGATTGGTTGAGATAACTAAATAAACATAAAGTTGTTCATACTAAAGGTAGATTTCTAACCGATCGTTCCTATGGCCGCTATATGATATAGTTGTCCGAATTGGACCAAGTTTGGTCAGGATGTATAAAACTGTGCCAAACTCACAATCCGTAAGTTGGTTTGAGATATCTTATGAAACAAAAAGTTGTTCATACTAAAGGTTGATTTCTAACCTATCTTTCCTATATGATATAGTTGTCCGATGTGAACCAAATTATGCCAATTTATATACAAGCCTATGCACTGAATAGCAGAAAAAGCCCGCTCCTGTAAAATTGCTTTAGGATATATACTTTATGGGGTCCGTGAGGCTTCCTTCAATGCGTTACAAAATTCGTGACAAAATTATAATACCTTCTGCAAGGGTATAAAAATTATTTAAAAAAATTGTGATTGCAGTCTGCAAAAGGCAGAAGTGGCAAGTGGCAAGTACAACAGTAAACCATTGCTTACAAAGTAGTCAAACAGTCGATTCTCAGATGGCCAAGAGATAGAGTGAGAGAAGATGAGTGATATAGAGGAAGAGAAGGAGAGAGTAGATGGTGATGCTCTTGCATAACTTATAAATCGATGACGTTGGCATGCAGCTTATGGTGGCTCCTCACTCGGCGGCATTTGCATAATAAGGCAAGCTGAAAAGTTTGATGCACTTGGCTGATACCCCTTGATACCCCTCAATCCCCCCGATTGCCCAATGACCTGAGTGTGCTGCGCCAATGAACGCCAAACACTTGTCCACATCTTTGCTCAGCATTCTCAATCTCATCCCCAGTCACATCCATGTTCTCATCCCACATCCACATCCTTCGTTTCATCGTCTATTGGTTGAGTGTCGGATTCTGTGTCAAAATGGCGCAGCAGGAGCAGCAAAAAAATCCTCGAGTGGCAACTGTAGAGTAAAAAGTCGAGTGCGCTGTGCATCTGACAGTTAAGACATACTGACAGCTGAAATATAGCTGAAATATCAGGTATCTATGCAACTCTGGCAGGACATTCCCACATCGAACTTTTTCTTATTTTAAAGATGAAAGTCTTTCAACATACATAAGTAGGTTTTACTAAGAAGATTCTAAATTGAAGAAAAGCGGTTGGTTTAGTCCACAATCTTTTTAGCTTATAAACATGGTTAATAAATTAGATAGCATCGCATAAAGATTTTATCTTAAAAGTTTAGCTAGAAATATGATTGACATCTCAGTTGTCTATGCGTTTCGGGACGTTCTGAAATCATACTTCTTGTCAATTTAAAGATAAAATAAAGGTTTTCACACTTTTTATATGGTAATCTTTCGTGAATAAAGAAAACTTTTTTAGAAACCTTTCAATTTAAATTTAGGTGCAATTTTTCTTACATTAGAAATGCTTTTCTTAAGTTTGAATGTGTATTGTAGACTCTGTACTTAGTTATCTTTCGAGGTTTCTCTTTGTGAGCATACCACAACAAGCCGCATGTACAGTGATTGGCGACTCGAATACATTAAGTCATAACTTCATTTGTCTATTTGTTCATTCATTCATTTACTTTACACTGTTGTTCCCCGCGAGCCAGCGTCAATAAATTCATTTGAACTTGTTATACAGAGGATAGGGACAGGAACAGGTATGGGAATAGGGGCAGAATGCACCCTGACGTGGGCTAATCTTGTTGCGCATTGCCATAATTTTCAATTTACATGCGGCCAACGAAAACCCCAAGCGATGGCGATGCTGATGCCAATGGAGCCTGAAGCCAGGAGCCTGAAGCCTGGAAGCATTGTCTCCTTGTTCGTCCTTATCCCTTGCAACGTTATATTGGTCACAATAAATTAAGTGCAATGGACGAGTGTTGTTCATATGTGTGTGTGTGTGTGTGTGTGTACGAGTGTGTGTTGTCCATTGGCAACCATTCGCTTGATTATAGTCATGCCTCTGCCTCTGTGCCACCTCTCCTTGCCACTTCTCTCCCTCTGTGACACTTTGCCGAGCATTGCAGTTGCATTAGCTTGTTATTGTTGGTCCATTGGGGCAGCTATTGCTGCTGTTACTGTTGCTGTTGCAGCTACCTAAGTGCAACATTTACATTTGCGCTATCATTTGCCATTGTGCTCTGTGCCACATTGGCTGCCACAGCGGCTGCCTAATCATTGACACATTCATTGATGCATTGCATATTTACGAGCCGAGCATAATTGGTTAAAGCAGACGCAGGCTACCAATTTTCACTAACTGATTGCCACAATGCAATTTAAGTCTACAACTTTTAATCATTAATTGTCCATTCTACTTAAATTACACTACTTTTATGCAGCTGGCAATCTTTTTATGCAGTTTCAAAAAATAAATAAAACAAATTGTAAATAATATGTATGCAGAACTTCAAGAAATCACTTTGTCAATATGAAAGTTCGCCAACTTTTTTTTGGTTATTATTTCTTAAATTTTTGATCAAACAAAAATAATAATATAAATAATACAAATGATTTTGGAGAAAAAAAACTTTTGTTGCTATTTGATTTTTGGTTATTGTACAATAGTTGTTTATGGCACTTAAAAGACAAAATAATGTAAATGATACATTTGATTTGAGAGAAATATACTCTTTCTGTGTATTCTATTATTTATTTCTTAATAATTTATAGTACTTGGTTAGAGCTGTAAAAATACATATCAGCGCGAATAATTAGTATATTTATTGGTCTTAAATTTGTATGTAATTTTGTTCTTTGTCGAAACAATTACTTGACATACTGTTCATAATAATAATACAAACACACAGCAGACCATATGCCATGGCCTAAGCTTTAACCCAAAGTGCAGCCAGGACACCGCAAACAGCAGGGAACAACAGACAACAAGCAGCAACATCATCATCAGTAGCTGCTGCAACAGCAGCTTCTATCCTCAAAAACAATAAACTTTTTCATACACACACACTCACATACATATATATATATGTATATACGCATACATGCACATTCACTGAGGATTAAACTAATTTGCAAGAACATTGAAAATCCTTTAAAGCTGCTGCAGTGGTGCCAACCGCAACGAGGAGGAAGCATCATATTCTCAAATCCTTGCCAGAGACGAAGGTCATCATTTTGCAACCAACCAGCAATCGTTCAACTGCATAGTGAACCAGTTTGCTGGAACCAGCTCAAAAGTCAAAACAGAAAACATCAACATTTAATAAAATGAAAACTACAACAGAAATATGTGTACCATAATACTTTTAGAAGCAGCTTAGAATTAAAAATCCGAGTTTTTTGTGCACTAACGGAGATTTTAAGTAATTTTTGCAGTGACTTAATAACTCGGTCCGTTTTTCTTGTCTTTTCGTATTGTGTGCGAATTATTGTGGAATGGAGTAAGCACAAAAAATGTCTCTTGTGCTTAAGAGAAGAACTTAAGTGCTCTTCCTTTGTTTGCTGTAGCCGCTTTTTAAGAACTACACTTTTACCGTTTGGCGTAGATTTTGTTTTTTTTTGTTGTGTGTGATTTTGCAATAAACAAATTTATATGTAATTTGAACTGGTTCTTTTTTGGTATGAGCTTTAAGCAGCCGCATTAGTTTAAATTACATATGTGTGTATGTAAATGTATGTATGTGTGTATACTTGTGTGTAGCTGTAGCTGTTGTTGCTACTGCTGATGCTGCTGTACTGCGCATTCTAACTTAACTGAATTATTAGTCGAGTTATGTGAATTATGATTTCCTAGTGCTGATACCAGGCTATTACCTGCTGCTACCTGCACTTAGCCATCACCTTAGCTTCTCTTGCTGCAGTCCCCTATATATCTCCTCTCTCCCTTTTTCCTACGGCTCCGAGCACTTTCGTTAATGCATTTGCCCACTGGCCATGTGGGATTGTTTGTTGTTGCTGGCGAGGCAATTTCAACAACAATAACAACAAGAAGCACAGCATGAGAATTGTGAAGAAGCATGAACTGTTGACTGCTCACCTGGTTGCCAGACACAGATAGAAAACTTGCAACACACATACACACATCAAGTTGCATATTACACAAAAACACTTTTCAATGCCTGGTTGCAAGTTTTGAGGTAAGTCTCTGTAGCCTGTAGCTTTTGTTATATTCATGATGTTGTTATTGCTTTTGTTTTGTGTCATTGCGGCTACCACAAATCCCAGCAGATTGCAACGTTGCCTCAGCTCAGTTGGCAATAATAGAAAACTGAAGCTTTTAGGCTGACAGAGGACACAGAACAAAGGACAAAAGAGAGAGAGGAAGAAGGACAGCTCGTCGTCGATTGAGGGACTGCCTTCTGGCTGTGTCGCATAGACATGGACACGAGGATGATTTATGACGCAGCTCGAAAGGATTAGCATATGAAACCAAACAAAGATGTTTGTCCTTTCATCTACAGCGTTGAAAGTTCAGTTCTGCGACGGGTCATGGGTAAAATCGAACCGGAAATGGCTTAAGCAAACACAAACACATGCACACACACACGCACAACAAGGCGAAAGTGTGCGTTAAGCGATTTACGGACTAGCCAAGGACGTAGCAAAGGATACCAGAGACAGAGTCGGAAGAGAGAGGCGAGAGCTCAGGCAAACGAGCTGCAGCATGCGTAATTAACCTTTGACACGGCCCAATCTAAGTGTGTGTTTGAGTGTGTGGTCTGCGCTCGAGTGTGTGTGTGTGTGTGTATGCGTGTGTATAGGGCATATTCAAGCACACATTCATATTTCATTTGTCTGTCCAGCCCCTTTAGCAATTAGGACAATGCAGGTGGCGACGTCGACAGAGACAGCGACTGCGATGCCAGTGTCAGCCAATTGAGCTTTGAACTTTAGAATACGCTTAAGCTTAAATTTTGTAATTGAAGAAAAGGGTCTTAGTTAACGGGTTATCTAAACAAAGCAATAATTCTGCAACTGACATAGATAGCCGTAGATTATGACACCTTTAAAGTGCATTTCACAGAGCCAGAAAGTATAGATGAAGCAATAATATAGATTTAGATATTTAAATAATAATAATTACCGCCTATTTGCATCGAGCTGGTATGACAGCGCCTATTTGCATCTCGCTGTCATACCAGCTCGATGCAAATATATAAGATCCATTATAAGATAATAGCATAGGATCCTCTGTAGCAATACACACATACATAACATCCACTGTAAACATACACGACTGTAACATAGGCTAAGCGGAGAATATTAAAGCATTCTGTAGTTGACAACCGAAATCAGATATTTAAATCAGAAACCGTTCCTTTATTTGTGATGGATCGCTAATCAGTACCTGTTGAATGGCCATTGTAACTTTTGTAAAAATCCACATACTGTATAATTACTTTTTTAATAAATCAGGCAACTACTTCTTTTAAAAGTACATGAAAAAACTAAAAGTATCAGTAATAGCCTTATTCCACTACAGAAAAGTATGTACATACATATTTCCCAAATTTTCCACATTTTCAGAAGTATGTTAAATTATGTAGGCAAAGATAACTAGATTATAATTTTGTAAAATTTCAAGTGCAAATCGCCTTAGATCATTGCAGACCATTTTTTTGCTGTTTAAAATCATACAGATATTTTTAAGCCAGGTTGCCATGAACACCTTTCATAATTTTTCATGAACCGGCACGCGTATTCAGCAGATCCTGTGAGCGCAAGAATCACACAGTAGCGCTGCTCCAAAGAAAGATATGATATCATTGAGTGTGTGGTCTGGTGTTGTACAGGATTACAAAGTACTTAAATGTTTTCCATAAATTATAGTTAATGACCAAAAGCCAAAGAAATACGGCTAAATTAGTGTAAAAACCATAGAAACCTGTAATATTTACTATTATTAATATAATAAAATTATTATAAAATTAAACCTACATACCTATCATAAGACACGTCAAATTTGAAATCATCTGATTTTTACTTATACATAGTTTCAGCCCACAGTATTAAAAAGTTAATGGTTAGGCAAATGAAGTAAAATACGCAACACTTGCCATGGATTGATTGAAACTGGGGTAAGTACAGATATACAAAAATGGAGAAAAACCATACAAAATACTGAGATAGCTATAATGATATCAACCTAAAGTGTAGTATTCATATTATAACCTTTAAAAGTAAATAAATGGATTATGATTTTTACGATTGACATCGTAAAGTTGTCGATAAACTTGTCTGGCTTATAGCAAAATACCAGGCAGGATTTCACCTTGACAAAGACAACAGTGCCGTTGTCCGATTTCTTGTAATTATAAGTTCCCACTTTGTCTTTGGGAACCAAAATACCTTCATATAAATATGATCGGTTTCAAAACGTTTACTTTCCGTAAGATCAACCGTATCATAGTAGTCACATCCAGTAATATCCGCTGAAATTGCTGCCATATTACTCAGGATTATTAAAGCATAAATTATCAGACACATTTTCAGCAATATAAATAAAATCTGATATTCTAGACTGTTTTAATTTCTGTTTTTGGCTTGCATATAATTCTTTCTAAATATGCAAATTTAACTATGCTTCCCTCGATGCTCCAATGTTTACTGAAGAAATCTGACTGATGGTTTCATTGTGTTTTATAATATTGTTGTTTTAGACTGACCCTTGTGGGTCATTTAATATTTATAATTAATTTTGCTCTGGTACGACTTACTCACAATTAATACAGATTAATATATTAGCAGTTGAAAAAATACAGTAAGCTACAGTGGAGCACGCTCGACAGTAGGAGACCCAGTACTTTTTGAGTGCAAAGAGCGTTCACTATAGATTGATCTTCAATGTTGCGTTCCATACAATAGATGGCGCCACTACGAAGTTAATAAACACAGAGGTCGCTAGCGTCTCTTCTTCTTCCATTTGCCTGTAACATTGTTAGTTGAATAACTTCCGTGTTTATCATCCGATTGGAATGAAACATCTGACATTCTGAACAGGTTTGGACCAGAGAACTGCAACGAGTATGAGAGTTTCGCTCAGTCTCGGATATTGAGTCGAACTCGTTGTGAGTTGTTTACTGTATAGGCTCGAACCGAAAATTGGTTTGAATCACGGCACACGAACGGGTGCATACTTGTTTATGAGCGTTTGATTTCAACTCAGTACCGAATCAGTATCGAACATTTTCGAGTATAGTATAGTGCCGAGTGCCTGACGTCACAGAGTCTCGTACCTGATTGTGAGTTGCTGTATAGACACTCGAGACCTGAGTCGGAGTTGCGGTATAGACACTCGTAGTAGTAATCGGTTGCACACTCGTTCGTATACTCGTTCGATGGCTGTTATGACGCGTTTTGAGCGGTTTGATGCGAACCAATCAAGCAAGCGACTGGGCTTTAGTATTGCTTTCTGAATCGTTTTGTGTGCGTATATAAGCATTGTTATTTATATTACATACTTATATATGTATGTATATATTATAATTAACATATTTATAATAATACATATGTATATATGTATAAAATGTTATATTAATTATTATAATATAACATATGCATATATATTAACAAAATTCATTAAAATAAAGTAAGAGACACGGATATAATTAAAATAAAGAAAACATTTTAATTCATTCATTTTAGTATTACATATATTATAATATTTATATAGCCCTGGGTCATAACCTGCCTGGGTTTTATAGAAGATAGTTTTGAGGTTTATATTTTACAGCCCCTTTTATTTCAAACAAATTTCGCCTCTTACAAATTATTTGCATCTTAAAAAACAGGTAGGTATTATTAACCCAATTAGGTAGGTAGGTTTTATTAGCTCATGACCAAAGGCTTTTCCAATTTGTTAGTTTAACCTGTCTTACCCAAAGGCAGGAGCAGTTGACAGTTTGTTCTTTTTTTTAAACTCTTTCTATAAAAATTTAATGTATAAATATGATATAATTGCAGTATTATTTTAGTAAGATTAATTAATATATGGTTATATTCATTTTATTTAAATTAGATTAAACTCAATAACATGTTTGCAACTTTAGTTCCTTTAAATTTTATTAATATTTGAAATATTAATAGTAATTATATTTTTATTTTATTAATATTTGTAATAAATTATAAATTTAGTAAAAGAAATGTTTGAAACATTGGTTCTTTCCTTTAATACTTAAATATTATAATAAATGTAATACTAAAATGAATGAATTAAAATGTTTTCTTTATTTTAATTATATCCGTGTCTCTTACTTTATTTTAATGAATTTTGTTAATATATATGCATATGTTATATTATAATAATTAATATAACATTTTATACATATATACATATGTATTATTATAAATATGTTAATTATAATATATACATACATATATAAGTATGTAATATAAATAACAATGCTTATATACGCACACAAAACGATTCAGAAAGCAATACTAAAGCCCAGTCGCTTGCTTGATTGGTTCGCATCAAACGCTCAAACAGCTCATCGAACGAGTATACGAACGAGTGTGCAACCGATTACTACTACGAGTGTCTATACCGCAACTCCGACTCAGGTCTCGAGTGTCTGTCTGTGACGTCAGACACTCGTACTTGTACTACACCCGGACACGTACAGTCTCGTTCGAAGAAACGACTCATACATCATCACACCCGAATTTGAGTCAAACCTCAATACCCAAACGCAACACAGTCATACTCGACACCCGGTTCGTAAGCATAGACACTCTGAGTTGAGTTGAATTGGTTTTTGGAAGGGGTGATCGAATCATACTCGAACACACTCGTTGCAGTTCTCTGGTTTGGACCATAGCGTTTACTATATGTACCAACAATCAAGGCGCTAGTATTAAAGGGGCTTCTTTTATTCCACTTCGAAATTTTGTATTTCAATTTCCGGAGGCGGATAGGCGTGGCAAAAATCTAAAACAAACTTAATCAATGGTAGATATAGATGATCCTACATAGCAAATTTGGTGCTCTAGCTCTTATAGTCTCTGAGATCTAGGTGTTCATATTCTCAAATTTCGAACAGCCCTATACAATCCGTTTATTATCCGGATCAAAACTTTCGATCCGATCCGGATAAAACTTTCAGGACAGGATTGGACAATAAAGTTTATCATGTGTGCAAAAAAAATTATATCGCTAGCGTTAAAGGAGCTTTCGTAATTCGACTTTGAAATTTTTCAAATTTACGGTGGCGGAGGGGGGCGTGGCGAAATTCCAAAACATACTTTGTCAATGCAAGATATAGATGAACCTTAATGCCAAATTTGGTGGCTCTAGCTCTTATAGTCTCTGAGATATAGGTGTTCGAAAAAGGGACAGACGGAAAGACAGACAGACGGACAGACAGACAGCCGGACATGGCTATATCGACTCGTCTGTTGATGCTGATCAAGAATATATATACTTTATGGGGTCTGCCACGTCTCCTTCTGCCTGTTACGCACATTTTTTTGTACTTTTTTAAAGTACTGGGTCTAAAAAGCTTAATTTGTCGGAATAACTTGAAATTTATACAAAAAAATCATCTAGAAAATATTGATAGCTCAAGGTAGAAAATCAGCCTTTACTAAGAAAAACTTATTTGTGCATGAACATTTTTTGTTTCTTGAGATAGTTCAACAAAAATCGTAGATTCTGTATTTAGTAGTGATATCTTTAGTAGAGAAAGGACACGGATAAACATAGGCTAATAAAAATACTCATATCTCATGATCATTAATGAGAAAATTTGATTCGGGAAGCCTTTCCAAACATTTCCAAGCAAGTAAGTACGTCAAAGTCGATTGTGATTATTAAAACTTAGTTTCCGTAATTTCTCAGTCCACTGCACACTGGACGGAAAGCCCGGTTTTTTTTGGCATGAAGTACTAATTTTCATAAAAAGCTTTTCATACTAAATGTTGATCTTTAACCGGCAGCTATAAGATTTAGTATTCCGATTTGAACCAAACTTGGTAAGGATGTATGAAACTGTACCAAACACACAATGTGTGAGTTTGCTTAAAATATTTCAAGAAACAAAAAAGCTTTTGTTTCTAAATGTTGAATTTTAGCTGATCGTTGTTCCTATGGCAGCTATATGATATAGTAGTCCGATTTGTTTCAAATTTGGAACTCTAACTAACAACTGTACAAAGTTTCAACACTCTTCCTTCAGGATTAGACTTTATGCCAAAAAAATCGGACCTTCCGTCCAGTGTGCACTGTTAGGGTATTCAAATAACGCAATAAATATATGAATTAAAAAGTGCACTTCGCTCTTAACTACTGGGTGTGTTTTGTATGTTTTATTACAAGAAAATGAGAAGAATAATATAAGAAAATATAAGAAACTGAAGATGTGTATCCTCTTTGGTCCCTCTCTATCTGTTTTAGTGATGTCCATGATCATGTTCGCTGCTCTTCTTTTGCGATTTGTGCCACTTTTTCTTATGCTCCTCGCCGCCCTTTTTGCCATGTTCCTTTTTGTGTCCCCATTTCTTTGACTCCTCGTGCTTTTTCTTGTGTCCCTTGTGTCCCTTTTTCTTGTGTCCTTTTTTGCTGTGACCTTTTTTGCCGAAGTGTTCCTCGTGTCCGCCCTTTTTGTGCTCGCCCTTTTTGTAGCTGCTGCCCTTTTTGTGCTTCTTGCCCTCCTCAAAGGCGCCATGTTTCTCCTCTCCGCCCTCGTCGTGATCCTCATCATAATATTTTTTCTCTTTTTTATCCTCGTTGAGTTTGTGAACGTTGTGCTTGCCTTTGATGGAGTGACCCTTTTTATAGGAGCCATGATCCTCGAATTCGCTACCCTTTTCACCCTTCTCACCCTTTTTCTTCTTCTTGTGATGACTCTCGGAGTGTTTGTGTTTCTTTTCGTGTCCCTCCTCCTCGCCATGTTCTCCCTTTTTGCCCTCCTTGTCGTGATGTCCTTTCTCGCCTTTCTCTTGGTGTTCGCCATGCTTATGACCCTTTTTGGTCTTCGCGCCATGCTCCTTGTAGTGCTCACTGTGCTTTTTCTCACCAGACTCCTCCTCATCCTCCTCCTCATGCGCCTCTTCGTGCTTCTTTGATTCCGCCGTCTGTAGGTCATCCAAATGGGCGTGAAAGTCTCCCGCATCGGAGCTGCCCAGCGGCTCGCCTATTACCATGGCGTTGTCTTGAGCATATGGCAGGGTTGCCATTGCCATTGCCGCTGCCAATGTTGCCGCAAGCGTTGCCAGGCATAACAGTTGCCAGGGTATCCAGATTGCCTGCTTGGCCAACATCTCGCCTGGTCGTTATCCTTTAAAGCGGTATCCTTTGAGCTGCCAATGCTGCGGCTTCTGTTGCTGTTGCTGCCACGCCCTGTTGTCGTTGTCTGGTAAACTGTTTTCCAGCTACCTTTGCCTTTTATATATGCCCTCCCTAAGGCGACGCCTCACTGGAGGCCAGTTATTGCTGCTCTGCTGCTCTGCGGCTGATTTGGCAACATTTCTTTGTGGCCCTCAACGCCACTCGACGCCTAAGTGCATAACGCTGTTCCAAACTCAAAGATGTGCAAAAAAAACCTTCCAACAAATGGCCAACTTCTTGCGGTTTTGCTATGGTTTTCTTGTGCTGCCACTTTTTGTTGCACAGTAACAAGCGACTTCTGTTACGTGTGCATTGCAAAAGCATTTCAGCAAATGACCAAAACATTCAACAACCAAATCAAAAACCAACCAAACAGTTATCATTGATTAACCAGAGCATGAACACAGCATTCAGCTTATAAATTCATATTATTTATACAAATTAGTAAGTTGAGTAATATTAATTGTTAATTAATGCTTTGAAAAATGTGGTTAAATTTCCATAAACTGATATAAATTATTTAATAACTTATCAGTCAATTGCTGTCAAGTGAATTTTTGTTCATTAGAACTTGTTAATGTTGTTGTAAGAAATTTATGAGTGATTTTTAGACCCAGTACTTTAAAAAAGTACAAATGGGTCTATTAAGTTTGTGCAAAAAAAAATGTGCGTAACAGGCAGAAGGAGGCGTGGCAGACCCCATAAAGTATATATATTCTTGATCAGCATCAACAGCCGAGTCGATACAGCCATGTCCGTCTGTCTGTCTGTCTGTCTGTCTGTCCGTCTGTCCGATTTTTGAGTTCCTAGATCTCAGAGACTATAAGAGCTAGAGACATTAAATTTGGCATGTACGTTCATCTATATCTTGCATTGATCAAGTTTGTTTTAGATATTTGACACGCCCCCCTCCGCCCCTAGAAATTGAAAAACAAATTTTAAAGACGAATTACAAGAGAACCTTTACGACTAGCGCCTTGATATATAATACTCGCTATAGTCCAAACCTGTCCTACAAATTTCATTCCAATCGGTTGATAGACGCGGAAGTTATTTAACTAACAATGTTACAGGCAAATGGAAAAAGAAGAGCGGCCTCTATGATTATCAAGTGGCGCCATCTATTGATGGTACGCAACATTGAAGAACAATCTTTAGTGAACGCTTTGCACTCAAAAAGTACTGGGTCTCCTACTGTCGAGCTTGCCCAACTGTAGCTTACTGCATTTTCTTTATTTGAACATTGCACCTATTTGATTTTCAAGGGAATGAGAATAGTAAAAAATATAGCGCAAGCTAACTTTGGCACGCCAAAGTTTGGATACCCTTGCAGTGCCCTGTGTAAGCCGACAGAATTTTTACAAAATTTGTTAAATGTTGATTTCGAACCGATTGTTCCTATGGCAGCTAGATGATATAGTAGTCCGATTTAAACCAAATTTGGTCAGCCTGTTTAAAACTTATTCAAACACACAATGTGTATATTTGGTTGAGATATTTTGAGAAATAAAAAAGTTTTTCATACTAAATGTTGTTTTCGAACCGATCGTTCCTATGGCAGCTATATGATATAGTAGTCCGATTTACACCAAATTTGGTCAGCCTGTTTAGAACTTAATCAAGCATACAATGTGTATATTTGGTTGAGATATCTTGAGAAACAAAAAAGTTTTTCATACTAAATGTTGTTTTCGAACCGATCGTTCCTATGGCAGCTATATGATATAGTAGTCCGACTTACACCAAATTTAATCAGCCTGTTTAGAACTTAATCAAGCATACAATGTGTATATTTGGTTGAGATGTCTTGAGAAACAAAAAAGTTTTTCATACTAAATGTTTATTTCCAACCGATCGTTCCTATGGCAGCTATATGATATAGTTATCCGATCCGGCCGGTTTCGACATATGTACTGCGTGCAGCAAAAAGACGGACCTGTACCAAGTTTCATCAAGATAGCTTCAAAACTGAGAGACTAGTTTGCATAGAAACAGACAGACAGACGGACAGACGGACAGACGGACATGGCTATATCGACTCAGCAGTCGCCCTGATCAAGAATATATATACTTTATGGGGTCTGTGAGGCTTCCTTCAATGCGTTACAAACTTCGTGACAAAATTATAATACCCTCTGCAAGGGTATAAATATAGCGCAAGCTAACTTTGGCGCGCCAAAGTTTGGATACCCTTGCAGTGCCCCGTGTAAGCCGTCAGATTTTTTACAAAATTTGTTGTACATACTAAATGTTGGTTTCGAACCGATCGCTCCTTTGGCAGCTATATTATATAGTAGTCCGATTTACATCAAATTTGGTAGCGATGTATAAAACTATACCAAACACACAATCTGTGAGTTTGGTTGAGATATCTAAAGAAACAAAAAAGTTTTTCATACTCAATGTTGATTTTGAACCGATCGCTCCTATGACAGCTTTATGATATAGTTGTCCTATTTGAACCATATTTGATAAGAATGTATAAAAATGTGTCAAACACACAACCTGTTAGTTTAGTTGAGATATCTTGAGAAACAATCAAGTTTTTCATACTACATATATGTTGATTTCGAACCGATCGTTCATATAACATCTACATATATGGTATAGTTGTCCGATTTAAACCAAATTTGGTAGGGATGTATAAAGCTATACCAAACACACAATCTGTGAGTTTGGTTGAGATATCTAAAGAAACAAAAAAGTTTTTCATACTCAATGTTGATTTTGAACCGATCGTTCCTATGACAGCTTTATGATATAGTTGTCCTATTTTAGCCAGATTTGGTAGAGATGTATAAAACTATATCAAACACACAATCTGTGAGTTTGGTTGAGATATATTGAGAAACAAAAAAGATTTTCATACTAAATGTTGATTCCGAACCGATCGTTCCTATGGCAGCTATATGATATAGTGATTCGATCCGGCCGGTTCCGACATATGTACTGCGTGCAGTTAAAAGACGGACCTGTACCAAGTTTCATCAAGATAGCTTCAAAACTGAGAGACTAGTTTGCATAGAAACAGACGGACAGACAGACGGACAGACGGACATGGCTATATCGACTCAGCTCATCGCCCTGATCAAGAATATATATACTTTATGGGGTCTGACACGCCTCCTTCAATGCGTTACAAACTTCGTGACAAAATTATAATACCCTCTGCAAGGGTATAAAAATTGTATTCTTATTTATTTAATCATTAATTAGAGAGCTGTATTTATTTAAGAATATAAAATTTATCGCAGGTAAATGTTTTTGTGAAAATAAGCTGAGAAAATTGTTTGGTAAACTTAATGTTTGTCATAAATCTAGTCGTTATGTGTCCTAATACTGACAGATATGCAGACGGTTTCTTCGGAGTTCCGCTTTTGAGCTAATCATTCAAAATTAAGTTCGACATTCTTTTTGGCTCAAGAAACAGTTACACATTTTAGCGCAAAAACCTTGTCTAATTTCTTAACAGTCTTATTAAAATTTGAATTTCAAAACAGGCTAAAGTGCAACAAACAAATAAATTTTGGTAAGTTAAGAAAAATCTTGTTGCAGCTTAACTGCGCACTTAATGCTGTCTATAAATTCTCGTACATTGATTGATATGGTAAATATAGAAATTTGTGGAAGAGTAGAGTAAAGAACAAGAGCTTAAACAAGGCGATCCATCAAATCGTATTAAAGATTTTCGACACAACTTTTCATCGCCGGAAAGCAACAAATTTGCGAAAATTTGCTACGAAAAGAAAAAGTTTTTCCAACCGTTGTTAATCTTTACATTTCGTTGGCTGTCGTCTCGGTGGCTTTTAGTATTTATGCGGCAGCTCGAAGAAAAAGCATGAAAGGCACGTCTATAAAGCTCTCGCGAGGAGGTATAAATACTCGCTTTAAAGCAATTTACCTTAGAGTTAAAATAACCGAAGGAAGGGAACCGGCACTTGGTACAGAAAATGCATTTAAAATGTCGGGAGAAGGCGTAAATAACCCGTTAATGTTAAAATGCATACGCCGTGCTACAGCTACAGGCAATGCGTTGCCTTAATTTATGTGTCGCGGCCAGGACCAGGTCAAAACGATTCGGGCCATACCTTACCGTACCATGTCAAACCATTCCATTCGAGGGCCATTCCATGCGATTCGATTCGATTTTCAACGAGCGCTGGCAAAAGTTTGACAGCCACTTGGCACCTTGGAACTTTTGGCCCTCTGCTCTGTTACCGCTTTTGCTGCAGCCGCAGCATGTCACCTTTGCATGCACAAAGGCACACAAACACATACAGCACACCTATACATACATACGTATTGAAAGTTCAGTAGTTGGCCAAAAGTCACTTGGCATGCATATAAATTGTCAGCCATTAAATTTGCATTGACATTTTGGCCATGCAGCGTCGTTCACCCAACTACTCCCCTACCACTTTTGTTCTACCACCCACCCTCTACACTCAGCACCCCCCTTCAACTTTAGATTTAGTTTTTAGCTTGGTGATTTATTTGTGCGCTCTTTGATTGCATGGACCGTAGCATCGAGAGCATCGGCTTGTTTGCCATGTTTTGCTGCTTGTTTTTATTGAATTTGTTGAATTAATTTGGCAGCAGCATCATTATCATCATCATCATCATTATTATCATCGTCAACATCATCTGTAGATGAAACAATACAACCAAAAACAGATAGCAGCTAACAAAAAACAAAAAGAAGAAATAAATAAAAAAAGAATTGGCCAACGTTGATTAAACCAGCGTTGGTATTGACAGGCAGACTCAGTATCCACGACCAACGACCCCAGAATAACTCACTCTACTTTACCTTCACTTCAAATCGAAGTTCTCTTCGTGTCCCCGCTGGAGGACATCTTTTCAGTTGCTCTGGTGCTGGTGCTGCTGTTGGCCAGCAATTAGCCTAATACCAAGGCCGTGCTCTGTTGGCTTTTAGCCTTATTGAGTCGTCGCGCTGATGCCAAAGCCATTGCCTTTGAATTTGCCCTGGTACTGACACGGCTCTCTTTCATAATCAAAAGGCGGATGCTTCAGTATACGGGCTCATCAATGCAAATGACATGAGAAATGGGAAACTTTGCTGACTCCATCGACAACTATTTGTTCGGGATTTATGTAATAACTACAAAAGACAAGACTGTAAGTATACAAATTGAGAGTAAGAATAATGAGAAATATGACAAGTGAAGTTTCAACTATACTAAAGCTAATTAAGTCTTACTTTTTATACTACATTGAATCGAATAAGATCGAATAGTAAACACAAGATTACATGGGAATCTACTGCTTGCATATAATCGGGACTTGAAATGGTAAGGGTAAGCAGTGCAAAGTATCTGTATGCACTGAACTGCTTGCATTATTTATTTAAATGGCATTTAAGTTAAGTGCGCACTTCCTGCGTATTTTTGTTAATATGTGTGAGTGATGCCTCAAATCAGGACAAAGAAAACTAAAAATTAACGAAAAAGAGATTAAAAACATAAGTATTAAACATTTGAAACAATGATTGATTTCATTCCTTTATTTTCTTAATTGTCATCTTCTTAAATCTCAACATCTCCATCGGGGCAATGAAACACATTAATGCAACATTTGGGATAATCAGCTTTAGGATACTTGGGTTCGCCCAATTTGCAGGGCTCTTGAACAGCTCTAACACAACAGCTAAAATCATAGTTTTTGAATTTGAAACAGTAACGATTTGACAGAAATAAATGTACATATGTACTAACCTCACTAATTCGACCCATCCTCCAGAGTTACATGAGACAGGCTCGCACATAGGACGATTTATAGTTTGTCCCTCATTTAAGATGGTATCGGCATCAAGTACACATTTACCCGGATGAGCTATAATTCATGACAATTAACATACAAGATATACATATGTATATATATATCCAACTGATGTATCACACCACGTAGTACATACCATTCATAATCTGAGTGTTGCAGTCAATTTATAACCGATACGAGTACTCGTATCGATTCACAGCTGGTATTTCATGATCACGATGCTTAACACTTTGCCATTAATATTTAAATTATATTCAAATGAACTGCTCTAACGTGTTTGTTTTATGCAGATTATAGACATGTAAACATATTAAATAAGAAAGGTGCACAATATATAACTAATTGCGAATTTTTCTTTATTTAGTTTTGTTATTGTAATTTTTTTTATTGGCATTAGAATATTTATTGATACTATATTTGGTTGCAGTTCGTGCGTTTTCATTTGTTGAAGAATTACTTTTATTTACTCCCACAAAACGTATAACATTAAGAATATTTATTGATACTATATGACAATATGGAAATTATAGTATAACCAAATTTTTACAATTAGTGATATTTGGTTGCAGTTCGTGCGTTTTCATTTGTTGAAGAATTACTTTTATTTACTCCCACAAAACGGATAACATTTTGCACCTTAAAACTAAAGATGTTTTTTATTTGGAATAAGGAATAATTTCCAACACTGACAAAATTCACAATGCCTTACAATGCTTACAGTTGTTTATGTGTGTAGCTCTAAGCAAAAACTTGTTTATTTGTATTTAAGCTTCGCACATTAAAATTGAAGAGTTTCGAGCTGTAAGTAAGACAACAATTTTAAGCTGCTTCAAAGGGACCTTTTGAATTATTTGTCTTGACTGTTTAAAGCCGCTCGAAGGACTCAATGCCCATTTTGGCAGTTAAAAGACATTTTATGTTGAATGGAACTTAAGTTGCAAGCCACCATTACAGTTAAGTATTATTTACCTGCAACGATAGCACCTGCAACTGTAACTGTAACTGCAGCTCGCGTCGAGCTTAAGTTGTTTCATAAAGCTGGGCACCTTCAGCATTTGTAAGACCCATGCACAACCCAAAGCCCCACCTCAGCTTATAGCCTGGTTTATTTATGGCAATGTTTTGACAAGCTTTAAAATATACGCAGCAGCAAGAAAAAATCTGTTGAACTTTGATCGCACTTGCGATGCATTGCCGTCTGTCCCCAAATCCCTCAAAGAATAAGCTTGAACTACAGCTAAAGCTGAAGCAAAGCACGTGCATTTGACGAAATCAAATGGCTGTTCACTAGGGATGGGAAGAAAACCGATATTTAAGCAAAAAACTGTATGAAAATTAATGGCAAATAATAAATATTAATAACAAATAATAATATTAATAAAAATAATCGATATGTCGGAAAATTATACTTTCTCTTTGATTTGACATAAGAAATTTATTTGAAATTTACAGCTATCGGAATTATAAAACGATTACTATCGGATTATTATAATATTTTTCAAGTTTTTACATTATTTTGAGATTTGTTTCATATATAATAAGTAAACCTTTGATATTTCAAATCGAAAATTACTCGTAAACCAACCGAAAACTAGTTGAAATACCCCCCAACAAAAAATTTACCATATTTTAATCAAATTTAATTTTATGGAATCAAATTAAACTTATTTTGAAACAGAATAAAATGGCATAAAGTACATTTATATTCCACCAATTAGTTTTATAGTTTTTTTTTTAAATGAATGTAACTCCAAAAATGTGTCCGTAAAATAAAATCTCTAAAAATTATGTGACACGTACAGTATGGTTTGAGAGATTTCCAAGCCAGCTCAAGTCAAAATCTCTAGAGATTTCTTTGGTACACATGATACTCTGTGTTATAAATTTTGCAATGTTAATATCGATAGTCTTTAGCCAATACCCATCCCTACTGTGCACCTCATCGACTTTTCTAAGTGTGCAGCTATAGCTATAGCCAATGCAGCGTGACTTTCGCTGGTATGGCTTTTCACTCAACCCCTGAGAGAGATCAGGCGCTATGAGGGGAAACAGACGAGCAGTACATGCCGCTAAAATGTAGTATATGTTGTGTGGCATGTGGGGTGGTGGCACCTTATGTATGTCGCTCAACGCAACGTTTCAGAATTCAATAAAAAACCTTTTGTTTTTCCACTGCGCGCATTGAAAACTTTGAGCCAAGGTTTTTGGGCACATGACTTACTGGCAATCTCTCATCCCCATATCTCCATCAGAAACTCCTCCAATCCATCGCCAACTGCTTGCGGTAAATTTACACGTACGCTGCATTTTTACGCTGTGCATTTTTAGTAACAATTTCTTTTGCTTTTCCAACGACAACCGCAGTATCCTAGGGTAACTGTGTGGAGAGAGGTTCGCACGTATCTGTTGTCTATACAATTTTAAATGATTTGCTGTGTGTGAGCAGCTTTTTATTAAAAGTCGTTGCCGAAACCACCCTGGAAATTTAAACTGCTTTAAAATTACAATCGCCATGGCAGCCATATGTTGGTCGCGCTCTAAAGAACGCAATAATAAAATCAATGACCGAAGTTGGCAGCAACAAAAATAACAACAATAACACAGCAGCAAAGAGTTTATTTTTATAATAAAGCTAATTAATTGCGCCATGTGAGCCTCAGAGCCTCGTAGCATAATTTTAAGAGATTTGTGCTGAAAATAACAAACAAAAACTCCTGGATCGAATTTCGCCATTGTGTTGAGCAATATTTCCAAAAATAAAGGCAGCAGCAGATAAAAGACATGTCGAGAGTGCTTGACTAGAATTATACCCTGCACTTAGATGTAATTCTAACTTGACTTATTCAAAAATATTTTTAACGCAAAGAAGCAACTGCTGTATTCCCAATTATTTACTTTTATGAATCACAAGAAAACAGATGACAGTAATTATTATAATTATGGAAAGGCTTCACGTTGAGCATCATTTGTTAACATTAAGCAAGCTATGCCAGGTCAGGTAAAGTGGGAAGGCAATGCCTTTCAGATTGGAATAGCTAATATTACGTTTTAGGAACAATTAATAACTACGTAGGAGTTTAATTAAGCATACCACGCTCAAAGGATGTTAAGATGACATTACACACCTGTTCCAAATTCCAATTTCAATGGAGTTCGTTTTTTTGTTGTCTTGTTGTAATTTAATTTAAATTTCAAAGTAATCTAAAGCGGGAAAAATATTTCAGTAAAATTGATGTGAATGTGGAATGTTGAACAGGTCTGTTAATCTTTTGAAACTCAAGTTTGTGAGTTTCCTTGATGCTGGATAATATATAACATGTTTGGAAATTGGAAATAAAGCAAACTTATGAGTCTAAAGTATCTGCAATTGACCCAGTTGAATTGACAAACAACGCTGAATTATGCTTGCTCACAAACATATACTCACACAGCGGATACACACAGTATATTTGCTCATTGGGTTTTGGCTACCTTTACTCTTTATGTGTATTGATTTGAAATGAATCTCCCTGTAAGCTGTCCAAGCACAGAAGAATACTAGCTCCTCCTAAATCCCCCTGCTTTCTCTCCATCTCTCCATTTCTCTATTCCATTTTCATTTTTTTCCTTTTAGCTCATAACACTACAAATTGCAATGTTTGTTTTGCTTTCTTTGTTACCATTCTATTTGGGTTTAGCATATAACTTACTGTCATATTTTCATCTAGTCGGGCGCTTTTTCAGCGATGTTGGTGCCTCTTTCTTCACCCTACTTTCTCCTCTTCTCTCATTTGCCAGGCTATGCTTCAGCTTTTGTTATTATTGTGCATGCTTCCATTCAATGCTTTTTTCGTATTACTTGTAAAAGTTCTCTCGTCTATTTTTTTGTTCTTGCTCGCTCGGATGTTGGGTTCTTTGGGTACTTTTGCTTCTGGATTTTGTTAACTTTGTTATTTTTGCTTTACAGTTGCCTTTGCTCCACGTTACTCTGTGTTCTGTTGTATGTTGTATGTTGTGTGTTGCTGCTGTTGCCCCTCTCGACGCTATTCAATTTTCAATAAAATATGTAAATTTATACCGCATTTCGTTCTGCTGGCTGGTCTGACTGCCTTCTGTCTCTTATCTTAGCCCGTTTCTCATCGACAACAATTTGATAGCTACAAGTTATGGCCAGGCCCAGACTCTTCTTTTCTCCTTCCTTCTCTCTCTCTCTCTCTCTCTCTCTCTGTGTGTGTGTGTGGCACTAAACAGCAAAGTATGTTATTAATTTGTAATTTGTTTACGGTTATTTGTGCACAAATCAAAGGGCAAGATTGAAACTTTGACTATGATGTCTTGGCTGAAGTGCACACCAAAATGATGGCCAAAAAAGAATATAACTTTATGCTGATGGCCCTCTCTCGGTTTTGGTTTCGGTTTAGTTTAGTGCTTTGCCAAACACTTCAATTTCCCAAATGACAACTTCACCCAACATTTTGAAAAGTAAGAGATTTGTTTGAATACACTTTAAACGATTTTGTGGCAGGATCCTTACCTCCATTTGGACGGCGCTACTTTAGGCGTAGATTCTTTTTTAAATTTGTAAAGTCAACAAAGTTTAAACAGTTTCGATAGCAGTAAATAAGTCGCTAGAGACTGGTATGCATTATGTTTATTGACGGATGCATATTTATTTTGAAAAATTCTTTAATAACGTCTGCTAATTAGATTAAGCATTACAATAGATACATTAATTTTTGAATACAATTTCTATTGATAATTTAGAGACCAGTTCAACATTCGGCCAATTATCGAAAATTGTTGAAAAATTCTGTATTTCTAATTTATTGTAATTATTATTTTATTAAAGGGCGGAAAATATGTTTGTACAGTTGAACATTCTCTCAACTATCAAAAATAGCAAAAGAATCTTTATTACTTATTTATTGCTATTGTTATTTTATTAGAGAATTGTAAATATAACTGTCCAGTTGAACATACTCTCAACTGCTAAATATTGTGCAAGTTCTCGATTGGTAATTTGACTTAATCTAATTATTTCGGAAATTATTTTGACCCACTGTGCGGTTATTAGTCAAAAAATCGAATATGTTTCTATGGCTCTATTCAGCTAATTCGCGGTATTCGCTACAACCAATCGTAATAATCAATCAATCATTAAACTTCTATAGTCCTGGCCTAAAGCCAAACAATCAAATCAAATATAATCAAATCAAATGTACAATGACAAAGGAAAGCAGAAGGGGGACTTTTGGTGGAAAAAGGGGGGAAATGTGAATCCGTTCAGTCGTCTGTTAGGCCATTTTGTTGGTTTTTGTACATGTATTTGACTTTTGCATTTTTCAAACAACGCATTCAACATTTAGTCATTTACTCATTCATTCATTCATTGTCATTCGCTCAGTGTGTATTTATTCATGCATTTGTTGACTTTCTGACGCATGTTCCCGAAAAATTATGTGCAAACAAAGTTGAATAAAACAAAAAAATATGTATGTATATCCATACTTATATACATATGGATGTATAAAACAAAATAAAAATGTCAAATAAGCGCAAAGTCAAACAAAAAGCGGTGCGATGTGAAGGAACAACAAATAAAAATAACAACAACAACAATAAGCACATGCAAAAGCAATTTAATTGCGTAGCCAACAACAAAAGGAATTTTCTTTTTGTTTGCTATTCTCATTGTTGTTGTTGTCAATGTTAATTTTGTTGGCAGAGAACAAGTTCATAAATAAGTATGCATATAATTTTTTTCTTTTATTTTACGCTCTGTATCTGCTAGACACATTGAGAAAACGCTTTCTGGCAGCCAAAAGGCAGAAGAAGTGGCAGTGGCAAGGGTATGGAGCAAGAGGGAACAGTGGGACAGACGGGGAGGGGGTGCCCGAAGAACAAAACTCTCAAGTTGCTTTCTACTTACTAAAACAAAAGTTAATTAGAATGCCTCATCATAATGCGAGGCCAACGAAAAACACAACTCACAAAAAAAGTTGCAGGCAGTAAATTAGATTAGCAACAACAAAAACAATAATAATAACAACAAAGAGAATGACACAAACAACAACGTTGACAAACAAACACAACAAGCAATTAAAAATGTAAAATTTTTGCCAGTTCCCCGAAAAATTGTAGCCGCATTTATTAGCTTTTCAAGTTAAATTAAGCATTGCATACTTTAAGTGCTGCGCTTTTATGGGGACCATTCAAGCAGTTGCAAGCAGTGCAAAGGTTGTTTAAATTTCATGAATTTTTGTGTAGCTCTCTCTTAAGAGAGAAATATATGTTTATGTTTTTGCTTATTTCGAGTGGCAACAGAATCTAAACAGAAACTTTTTCTTAGTACGGTCATGGTCAGTTCAATTATGATTTCTATAAATAATTATTAGTCAGATTACTTCCGTTAATAACTTGGCATAAGCAGAAAGAAATTTGCTTTCAACTTCAGTTTTATTAAATAATTGCAAAATTCTACATACATATATCAATCAATGAGCTCAGTTAATTAAGATTAAGGGTTTTTAATCTGATTATTATTAACGGAAAATTAATCAATAAAACTATTTTATATTTGTTGGAGTTTCATAGAATATTTTATAACTAAACTTCAAAGATATACTGTACATTATTTAAATAGAATTAAAAAATGTTGGAAAGCACTTGAATGTTGGTATATGTGCGAAAATGTATGAAATGCATTTATTTAGTTTGTATTGCTTTCGACTTGGTTAATTAGATGCTGTAGCAACTGTGCTACATCGATTTTCGTTATTGTTGCTGTTGTAAAAGTTGTTCTATCAACTTTTAACTAACCATAATTTATGATACTCGGGCAGTTTGTAGAACTTTTTGTGGTTTGCCCAAGCACTTTTGGGACGCACTGTTTGTTTTTGCCAACGCTGTTGTTGTTGTCTTCCTTCTTCTTTTGTAGTTGTTGGTGTCGTGTCCATGTCTTAAGCTATTTTTAAATGTGCTTGGGATAAAAGTTTTGGCGGACTGGCGTTTTGACAAATTTTTGGCCAACATCATTTGGCAAACAGTTAAGTAACTGAATGTTGCAGTTTGCCTGTCGAGTATCGTTTGACGAAGCCCCTAATGATAGCCCCAAAAAGTTGCAAGTGGCAATGAGTTTTTAATGAAGCTGCTTTTGAATACACAAGCGCAAACAGATTTCGGACAAGACTTAAAGTCAATAGAGAAACCTTAAACTAGGTTCGTTTCGGTTTCGGTTCGTTTTCGGACATATTTTCAACACGGTTGCAAAATAAATAACAGGACAAACTTTTCAATAAATAAAATTAAAAACTTTGCTTCTTTTTGTGTTTTTTTTTTTGTATTTTTATTTTTGCTGGCGCAACGGTCAAAAGTTGGTCGCCAGGCGGCAGCGGCGCCTTTTTCAAGTTGTGCAAACAAACCGAAGAGCCAGCCAAATAGGAGACAAGACAAATAGTAGTAGGGGGAGGAGTAAAAAGGAGACAGCGACTGGGTCTCAAACAAACGCCAATTGACCGTAAAAATGTATATATATATATAAATATATATATGTATATATATAGCAGTTAAGCGGAATGCCTACATAGAAGCTACTGAATGAAGTCAAGTTTCGAATTCCAGTCGAGGCCATTGAGATAGTGCTGGATCGGAAAGTGAAGCAGCTGAAACGCTTGAGGTTTCAAAACAATCACCTTGACAGGACTTGGTCAAGGAATTTCATTTACCATTCGGCCAAAAAGTTTTCTGCCTGCCCCAGCCAATCAGTTGGACAACTGAGTCAACTTCGGGTCGTGTCGCGGGGGCAGCTAAATCAACTGAAAGTTTGGTGCGAAGAAAAACAAAATCAGTTTTGGTAAATGGATAAAATGAGCGAGTGGGGGGAGACGATCGACGGGGTCGGATGCTGTGTGAAGTGCGCAAAATGAATTGGTCAAGTGGAAAAAATTGCGAGTGGAAAAGTGTAGAAGCAACAGAGGGAACAGTGCAGAGCAGTCGCAGTCGCAGTCAAGGGAGCATAAGCAGTGCGAAGGAGAAAGCAGTGCCAAAAGTATTGAAATACATTTAATAAAAAAGTTAGACGGGGTCGCGGGGGAGTCAAAACAAGATGAAAATGCTCCATGTGAAACGTGGACGAAGCAATTGAGCAAACATAGCAAAGTTGATGTGATTTTTGTGTGAGCAACAACAGCAACAACAACGATAACAACAGTAACAACAAGTGGGGCACTGGTAAACACTGATTGCGTTTTAATGCCAGTTATGGATGAATAGATGAGCACGGCTAGAGCAGCATTTCATTTTGATGAGAGCATCTTTCTATTTCGTCTGTGTGTTCGGTAGAGTGTAATTTCATGACAAGTACATAAGAAAAAATTACTTATGTATGTATGTGCCGAAACAATATACATATAATCAAATATATAAATTGCTCCTGAATCCTTTAATATCGACAAGAGTCGGGAAAACAGAATAAAATGCAGTTAGCTACAGTGGAGCAAGCTTGACAGTAGGAGACCTAGTACTTTTTGAGAGCAAAGCGTTCACTATAGATTGTTCTTCAATGTTCCCTACCATTCAATAGATGGCGCCACTACGAAGATAAGTTAATGAGCACAGGGGTCGCTAGCGTCTCTTCTTCTTCCTTTTGAACGTAACATTGTTAGTTGAATGACTTACGCGTTTCGAATTACAAGAGCGCCTTTGATGCTAGCCTTGGTTTTTGGTACATATAATAAACACTAAAGTCCAAACCTTTCCTGAAAATTTCATCCTATTTGGATAATAAACGCGGAAGTTATTCAACTAACATTGTTACGTTCAAAAGGAAGAAGAAGAGACGCTAGCGACCTCTGTGTTTAATAACTTATCTTCAAAGTGGCGCCACCTACAGAGGATACCAACCGTATTATTAGGTCTGGCTGTTGATTACAAATCTTTCACTGTCCTGACGACTGCTGATAAATCTGATAAAGCTCAATCTTTGGCTTTGTTAAGCTGCAGCTGTTCACTGTTTGAGGTGCTTCCTCTTGTGCTGACCTTCATCTATTCTGTTTGGTTAAGCTTTGCTCTGTTGATAACAAATGGGGCAGCTTCTTTCGTTTGTGCAACACAGAGATATTCTCATTTTTAACTGCTTGGCATTTGCAAACTGCAGCGTCATTTAAACTTTTCTCATTTGCTGGCAGCGCAGCACCAGCGAGCGATGGGAAAAACTTTGCCCTACATTGGCAGCGGTCTATGGCTGCAAAGAGACAGAGAGGAGAAGAGAGGAGAAGTTAAAAGAGATGCTGCTGCATAAGACGCTGGGCCGATTGGGCGGGTACTCGATGCAGCTCGTCATTGTTTGGCTAAACATTTTTAATATGCGACTAATTTCCAGCATAAGACGACGCATTGCGGCAAGCTCTGCCGCAGCTGCAGCTTGCAACACCAGGTGTCTAGCAGCAAAAGAAGGGTGCAACAGACAGGGAACAGCATTGAATTTGAGTTGTGTCCCGTGACAGAGGCTATTGTTTAAATTCAATTCCCGTCTTTGTCGTCTCAACTACTTTGAAAAGTTTACTACAGCTCCTTACTGCCGTTCGTTGGTTCCCTGTTTGACTTTCAGTCTCGAATGATTTACCTTACAAGATAAACAGACGACGCCGGCGACGCACCAGCAGAATAAGAGGGCGGGGTGGCAAGCAGTTGAGAAGCAGTGGAGAAGCAGCGCAGCATTGAGGCTTTGTCTGAGCAGCCCAAGTTTGACTTTTGTCTTTTGAGTGCCTGTGTCTGTGTGTTTTACTTTTTATGCTTGTGTGTGTGTGTGTGTGTGTGTGTGTGTGTTATACAGAGCTCTTGGA